>CM062622.1:32476358-32853858 GCA_025617555.3 Puccinia polysora | reverse complement strand
AAAAAATAAGAAATAAGAAAGAAGAAATCAAAAAGAAAAAAGAAGAAAAAAGAAAAAAGAAAAAAGAAAAAAGAAAAAAGAAAAAAAATAATTACAACTTGCAGGACCCCCAGGGATTTTCAAACAACTTGTTTGCAAGTCTGGAAGTTTTTTGTTTGCAAATCTTTGAGTTGTGAACCTCTTTTCACAAATTAGATGGATTGTGAAAGTTAATTCACATCCATTCACAACCTGGGCTTCAAATTTATCACAGCCTTTTGAAAATAGATAGAAAGAATAAATTTGAAAAAATAAAAATGAGGGAAAATGAAATATAATGAATAAATTGAGGATTGAATGAATTTTTCTGAACATTTGTAAATTTTAATGAATTGATAGGTCAATGGAAGAAAATTTAATATTTAAAAAACATAGAAAGAATAAATTTGGAAAAAATAATTGAGGGTGAATGAGATGAGTTTGATTAGACTGGATGAAAAAATTTCAGGTCAATTTTAGTGGCATTCTCAAACCAAGAGGCACAAATTTCAAGATCCCAGGCTAGATTCATGCCTTCAAAATCAAAAAATCCATGCCCCCCTTTTCTTCCCTTTGAAAAAAGGGGGAAGGCATGAATGTGGCTTTATATTTATACATACATATAGACTAGATTTACACCCTTTTCTTTCAAAAAAAAAGGGTAAGGCATGAGCATAAAATTTTTTTTCCTAAATCCACAGCATTTGTGGTGATTTTCCACCTTTGGAGGATTTTCAAAACATACAAAATTTGGGCTGATTCAGAAAAAAATTCATGGATGTAGAAAATTATGTTTTGGTCAATCTTTTCAGGGTTTGATCAACCTTTGTAAGGCTTGATCAACCTTTTTAAGGTTTTATCAAACTTTTTCAGGTTTGATAAACCTTTTTCAGGTTTGATCAACCTTTTTAAGGTTTTATCAACCTTTTTAAGGTTTTATAAACCTTTTTAAGGTTTGATCAACCTTTTGAAGGTTTGATCAACCTTTTGAAGGTTTGATCAACCTTTTGAAGGTTTGATCAACCTTTTGAAGGTTTGATCAACCTTTTGAAGGTTTGATCAACCTTTTGAAGGTTTGATCAACCTTTTGAAGGTTTGATCAACCTTTTGAAGGTTTGATCAACCTTTTCAATGTTTGATCAACCTTCTTAATGTTTGTCTAATTTTCCTTGATGAAATAGTGGGATTTCTGATCCTGATTTTCAAGATCAATTTCCCAAGAAATTTTGAATTTCATTCCCTCATTTGAAGAAAGAAAAAAACAGGGAAAAAAATTGCATGCCAAAGAAATTTAGAGAATAGAAGAAGGAAGAATTGATGAATTCTTTTTCCCCTTCTTTTTCTGTTTTTTGAATTCATGAATTCAAAAAATTGGAAGTTTTTTGTTATATTTGATATCCTCAATTCATGAAACCAAAATTACAGATTCTTTTTTCTTTTTTTTAATTTAGGATGGATCTAATCTCATCATGAGTAGGAAATCTGGCTCATGACTCAAAAAAATGGGTTCAGGTATGTCAATGATCAATTCATTTACCATTAATCTTGAAATTAAAGGAAAAGTTTAGAAACCTCATTCAAATCAAATTGAATTATTCATTTGTCTTTTCTGGAACAAGTTTTTGAAATTTTGGTTAATTTTCTGAAAAATTCACCCAATTTTTATTTTGTAAAGGATTGGATTCTTAAAATTCAAGGATAAATTTTCCATAATCTCTGAAGAGTTTAAGAATAGGAGAAAGTTTATTTGGAGAAGGAAGAAGTACCGTAGGCTACTGAAGGGCCAAATGAGAAGTATTGACAAGGCTACAAAGATCCAATGGACAGGGGATAATACTTTTATAGTCAAGAGGAACTGATTTGATGAGGATGAATGGACACTCTGGTACTGTTTTCTGGTAATCAGATGTTTTTTTTCATTGATGGTCCAAAGGGAGAAACAATATGTAAGGAACAAGTAGAGAACCACAAAGGGGGCCTCAGGCAGTGGGTTAAAGACAACTAGAGAGCCCCCAAGGGGGCCTGAGACAATATTGATGAGGTAATGAACCCAGTAATTTAGACTTTAAGGCAACTAAATTTTTTAGTTACAAAATATGAACAGCAAAAAGACAACACATCACCTTGACTGACAAATTTAGGAAACAATTTGAGACCAATCAAAATTTCATATATTCATGAGAATTGAGAGAAGAATATGAGAAGAATAGAGATATGAGATGGAGAATGGATGACAAGACATCACCTTGTTGGGATGTGTGATGGGGAATGAAAGCCTATTTTAAGAGGAGGAACTAGGACCTCAGGAGTAGTTTCCTAGCATGATATGGGGGAATAGAATTGATATTTTGAGAGGAGAAACAAGGACCTCAGGCATAGCTGCCTAGATTAATGGGGGAGAATTACATGATGATGATGATAATGGTAGCAGCAATGATGATGGTAATGATGATGGTAATGGTAGCAGTGATGTTTATATTGATGATGATGGTGATGGTGATGGTGATGGTGATGTTGATGGTGATGGTGATGGTGATGGTGATGTGATGGTGATGGTGATGGTGATGGTGATGGTGATGGTGATGGTGTTGGTGATGGTGATGGTGATGGTGATGGTGATGGTGATGGTGATGGTGATGGTGATGGTGATGGTGATGGTGATGGTGATGGTGATGGTGATGGTGATGGTGATGGTGATGTTGATGGTGATGGTGATGGTGATGTTGATGGTGATGGTGATGGATTTGAAAGGGATTGCTAGCAGTTACAGGATAATAGTGGGTGATGATAGTATTTAATAGTAATTAATGTCATGGTGATAATTCAAGAGGGTGGAGAGCACAAAGCAGATAGTATTGAACATAATGGATGAGAGGATTCCAACAATCTCATTATTATTAAAAAAGAAACACATCCTAATTTCATCCAAGCTATTTTGAATGATTAAAGAAACTTTATTTTGAGCCAGGAAATTTCAGAATTTCAAATTAAAAAAGCAAATTATTTCAAAAGAATCATCCCTTGTAATTTGAACCAAAAAATTTTATTCCTAAAATAGGGTGTATCAGAGTTAGAAAACCCACCATATTTTTGAAAATACCGGCCATTTTCAATGGTGGGTTTCTGAAATACAAATACCCCCCAACTGGTGTCTTTCAAAATGGTGGTTTTCAAACATCAAACCTGCCATAAAAACCAACATTAAAGCATCATCATCCATCCACCTTCCATCACATCCAAAACACCAATCCATGCCTCCACCTCAGAAAATTCATACCAATCCCATCTTCAATGCATCACACAAATCTCATCTCCATTGCTTCACATCTCCATTACTTCACATCTCCATCTTCACACAAATCCCATCATCATCTCATCGCCACAAACAATTCGGAATCAACTTGGTTGGCTTTGAATTCTCTGTTGGAAAAGCAATACATGGTTCCAAGAAGACAAACTCTCCACAGCCCTATGTATGAAAGGCAAAAGCTTTATCTCCTCCCTAACTTAACCTTCCAGCAACTGTTCCAAAGTCTATTTCCTTCATTCATAAAACTTTTGGATATGATTGAAGACCACCACAGCTTCCAGAAAAATTCTTGCAATTCTTAACACAATCCAGCTATCCAACTGGCTGTTGCTCTTTGTAGATTGGTATCAAATGGAAATGGAGCAGCAATTCATTGATTAGAAAATCTATTCTCAGTTGGTTATGGAACCATTTACTCATACACAAAAGGATTCATGATTGCTATCTTATCTTTCTCCTTCTTGGTCCTTTCTTATCCAACCAAAGAAGAACGCAAGGAGACATCTCAAGTAATGAACAATGAAGGCTTTCCTGGTTTCATTGGTTTTGTTGATGGAACCACTATCCCCTTGAGTCAAAAACCCAAGCTAGATGTCAACCACTAACTTGATTGGGGAAAAGGAAATTGATGCATTTCTTTTACAAAGCCTTCAATAACACATTTGATAAAACACTGATCACATATGTTTTATCTGTTTGTATAGATCCCTCCTTGCTGGCCTTCTGGGTTCTTTTCATGATTCATATGTTTTCAATTGGATAAAGATTGCCCAACAACCAGAGAACTGCTTTTGGGAAAGACCAATAACTTCTGGCCAATTCAGCTTATGATAGTGGGAAATATGTGGTTCCAGCATACCGCAATGTTTCATCCAATGATCAAGTCAAAACTGGTCTCAAATATCATCTTTCCCAATCACAAGTTTGGATTGAGCATGCCATAGGAGTCCTGAAAGTAAGATGGGCCAGCTTGAGGGAAATGCAAAACCAGCTACAAAACCCCAAAGACATGAAGTTCCTCATCAACTGGATTATCACCTGTGTAATTCTTCACAACTTTCTGGCCAACATCAATGATGAATGGGAGGAAATATTTGAAGATTATATTCCCAATTCTCCTCAAGTCATCCCTTTCTCATCTGGTACCTCATCTTCTGCCATGAGAGAGCAAATTCTACCCCTCACACTTGCTCACTTTGATGAGTAGCATTTGGTTTCAAAATAGGTAAAAAATGACATCTTTTTTTTTTGTTTTGGTTGTTCAACCAAGAATCCTAGGCTGACTCACTTGGTTTTTGTTTTTTTTTTTTTGTGGAATTTGAAAAAACCAAACCAAAACTTCCAAGCCACCCACCTTACCCAACCAAACCACTGACCCAATCCTTCCTCCTCCTCATCCTCCACCTTCACCTCACCCACCACCCACTCCTTCCTCCTCCTCACCCTCCACCTCCACCTCACCCATCACCTCCCCTCCTCCTTTGGTTGGAACCCCAGATAAGCTCCCCTCCCCTCCTCCTTCTCCTTTTCCCTCCCTCTCACCCATTTTTGTTGACTTGGCCCCTCCCTCCTCTTGGTCCCCCCCTTGCTTTCCTCCACCCCTGCTTGCTCACCGGCCCCCTCCCTCTTGCTTGCTTGCCACCCCCCCCCCCTCTTGCTTGGTTTCCGCCAGCCTCCCCCTCTTGCTTGGTTGCCGCCCCCAACCCCCCTCTTTCTCCCTCTTGCTTGGTTGCCACCGCCCCCCCTCTTTCTTGGTTGCCACAGCCCCCCCTCTTTCTTGCTTGCTGCCACCAACCCCCCTCTTGCTTGGTTGCCACTGCCCCCCCCCAACCCCCTGCTCCCCATCCAACCAAGCCACCCCCCCAACTCCTGCCAGCCAACCAAGAACAGCCTGACCCATCCTCCCTGGCCCATTGAGCCCAGCATGTTTCACCCCCAGTTTTTTTTTTGTTTTCTTTGTTTAAATTATTTTTCCCACTTTGGCAACTGTCTTCACATGACTGACTTTTTTTTTTTAAAAAAAAAAAAAAAAAAAAAACCTTTTTTGACCCATTTTTCTTCACTTCCATTTCTTCTCCCACCACACTCATAATGTTAAACAACAAATTGAATTGCTTCTTGATCCTCACCCCAAGCGCAGAATGTGCCTAGGAGGGAACAAGATGGGAGGAGACCAGTTGAAAAAATAAAGAGAGTTGGCAAGCAGAGGGCTTTGAAGCAAAAGAGGGCTCAAATAAGGTGTTTGGAAATGTCTTTGGAAGTTTCAGAGGCAGGCATTAATGAAAAGGGTGTATGGTCTGGACAGAAACTATGAACTTTGAATCTGTATCCTCCCATCACTGCCAAAAACAAAAAGAAAAATTGAAGACCCTCACCAGCTGAGTTTGAACATGCCAAGCAGAGAATCAAACAATTCCATTTCTTCACCCATGGAAAAGTAATTTTTCTTAATGAATCTGAGCACAAGGTTCTTGTTTCAATAATTGAATTTGTCCCATTGGATAAACTTTCTGAGCAAGATAAAAGGTACATCAACTTTGTGACAACTTTCCTTCACCAGTCAAAACAATTTGTCAATACTGTTGGTCCCTCATGATCTTGGGGTGGGATAATGTGGGCAATTGGATGGCAAAAATTAATGCACCCTTCCAATTTATTTGGACGCTATTTGAAGAAATCATCTATTCAATCTTCCTGTGCAGAGTTTACTTTTCTCAACCTTAAGGCCAATAAAGTCTCACAAATTATAGGACAAATTTTTCAAAATTTGGCCAGACTTCCATTTTAATCAAACTTTGAAATGATGAAGGAAAATCACATCCCCTCCTTCTCTTCTCTGGAATTTGGGTCCTGGCCTACACCCTTTGACTGCTCTCTGCATATCAATTTCACATCTGATTCTTTTTACAACTCACCTCACATCAATAAATGCAAAATCTCTTCCTATTCCTTTTGACTGGTGGTTTAAACCAAGAAATCAAATGAACAACTTATTGAAAACACCAATGAATATCAAGTATCAGACAGACAATTTGTTTTTCCTGACCTGGGGTTTGGAATTGATTTCAAGGAAAAAGGTATATTCAAAATGATTTGGGCAGCCAATAAGTACAAGCAATTTACCTTTCCTGCAGTGAAGAATGACAATAATACAAAAATGGTAATTTCAATGAAAATCAACAAAATCACTCAAAACACTTGCAGGGAATTGAAAAGTGGCCAAATATACTCTAGAAAAAAAAATATAAGTAAAAACAAGAAAGATCTGTTTATTGGTGGGTTTGAGAATAGTCTCAAAAATTTTTGTACTCAAAAATAATCTTTTTGTTTTTATTTTGAAATTTCTTATCAGATTAAATATATTTACATTACAAGCCCAGCAATCAAGTTATCTGCTGTATTTCATCTACTGCTCTACTGCTACCAATACAAGCCATGGCTACCAAAAAACTATCTTTTTTTCTGTTGCCAGTTGTTCCCTCTCCTTTTCCAGTCAGTCTTCCTTCCAATCCTTCTCCTGATTCTCTTTTCAAAAATCTAGCTCAGCCTGTTTCAACTTCCATGCAGCATCCCATTTTGGTTGATGAGCCAGACTCTTGGATTTCTGCTTTCAAAAATCAATAGCCATTTGACAATCCCACTTCTCCTTTTCAAAATGAAGTTTTTTGGATTCAATTTGAATTTTCACTGTTTTCTTGAGGGCAATAGGAATGAGCTTGATTTTGAAAGAAAGAAGAATCCAACAGGCTTACTTGAATCTTGCTTCTCCACGATCTCCTCAAAGCCAGGAAAATTTGAAGTGTTTCTCCTATTTTGAATGCTGATGGGGTTGATGTTTAGGGAATGGGAGGCCTTTTTCTTTCCCTGTGCAGAGGAGGTTTGTGTGGGAACATAATTGCTCTCATTTGAAGGGAATGTGGGAGGCCCCATTGGCTTGAGTGTTCAGCCATTCAGGAACAGATGAGCCTGTTTTTTTTTTAAAATCTAAATCACTCAGGATTAACCAGACAGAAGAGAAAAGAACTTGGTTCCTTATTTGAGAAGATGTTGATGGAAATGGTGATACAGGAATAACATCCTCCTCATAGGCCAAGTTTTCCAGTTCTTCAACCCCAGGAAGAGAGCAATCAAAAGAAGTAAGTGAGGGGTCCAATGGTGGGTTTGACTCATCAATCAATGCCAGAGTAGATGCAATTGGAGCTGGTTGTGTTGGAATATCCTCCTCCACATTGGGTTGGGGCCACTCATAGGTTTTGTCAGGATCACCATTGCTAGGCTGAGCCTCCCCACCCAAGTCCTCAGCATCAACTGAATTGGATTTTTGGGCATCAAAAGAAGCTAAAGGGGTGACTTTAGCCTTCTTTCCAAAGAATTCAACCATTTGAATATAAAAAGGAAAAATGGATTTGAACTTATCAACCACCAAGTTGATTCCCTTGGCTTTATCAGAGTTGGTAATACCAAAGCCAGTGGAGATTGACAATGAGTGGGCTTTTTTGTACTTGGCTCAATAGTTCTTGAATCAATCCCTCATCTGTTTGGATGAAAGATCCATCCTACCTTTGGTTTTATTCTTCAGTTCATTGGCCATCAGGAGATAACCATTAACATTAGAGGATGGGGGTTGGCCAATTTGTGTTTCATTTTCAGATCCAAAGCAAGCATTGTAGTTGGATGGAATTTTGAGCCAGTTTACCAGGATGATGTGATGAGCTCTTGTGAGTTGACTTGAGCCTTTGGAAGCTGATGGGGGAGTATTGTTGGATGTTGAGTTCCTGGGGGATTTTTGCTTTGTTCCATTGGATTGTTTAGTGGACTTGCAGGGGGATATTTGCTGAGGGGTGTAAGACTCCAAACGGTGCTAGGCCGTGGCAGTTCTGTGGAGGTGAAAGGTGCTGCTTAGGCTGCCCTCCTGAGTGTTACAAAAATATTTAAATGTAACCAAGATCAAGGTCCAGAACCTGGTAAATGAGGAATCAAGGAGTTGAGGATAAAGATGACAATAGTTTGGTAGCAATGGAACAGCACTATCTGAGACAAGATTATGCAGGGAAAAACTTGAACAAAAGAAGTTAAAGTCTGCTTAGAGTTCAAGGAACAAAAGCTGTTGTATGTAAACAAAGCCCACAAGCTAATAACTCTGGTCGTCAGCAGAAGATTGGGGATGATCAACTCAAACCCAAGCAACCTCCAGGTTCTCAATGAACCTGCCCAACTCTCCGCAATCAAGCGCTTGAAGGGTACCAGATACCTGAGGGTGGCTGTACAAGACAAAGCACAATGTTTAAGAAGCTCTAAAGCAAACAGTAACTGCTTTGAAGCAAGGATAACCTCAACACTTCTCAAGGGACTCAAGAGTAGGCTGGCAGAATGAAACTCCAAAGAAGATAAGGGGAGGTATAACACTCCAGGTCTTAAGCTTAATAAGACCTCTTCAATCAATTTTGATTGGCTCCAGAAAGATGATCAAGGATCAGGAACAGTATGGTCAGAGAAAGGGATCAAGGAGTGGTGTAACACACTCAAAAATTCCAACAGACAGAATTTTTCTTCAACCAGCAAGCTTATTGGTTGGTGATAAGGATCAAGGATCAAGGGTTTGAGTATGGAGGCTCAAGGATCAAGGGTTGAGTATGGAGGCTCAAGGATCAAGGGTGTGCTGATTTCCTGCTAGATGATGCCATTCTGTTCCAAAAGGCAGGGGAGAGCCCCTCCTTATATGGGCAGGAGGCCCTGTTAGACTATGTACAATGGATTCTACAAATAGAGCGGAAAAAAGAAAGAAAATCAGGTCATCTCTTGCATCCGTCCATGGATGGGCGCCCGCAACAATACCGGAGTCACCCACCCCTTGTCCAAAGGCGGAAAGGGGTGGGAAAGGAAAATGAACCCAACCGCCGCGGATGTCCGCAGGCGGTAGTCAACACTCTCCACCGCCACCCAGAAATGGAAAGTGGGTGGGAGAGTCCCAGGAAGGACAACAGATGAAGTTTGTGAGAGCGCGGATGGGCGGATAGGAGATTGGCTGGAGGCAATTGAGTAAATCCTGACGGGCTTGAGATTGGCAACTGATAGATTGAGTGAGGTGGGAGATTGACGGATCTGAGGATTGGACAAGCGCTTGGAGGTGCGGTTGGGATGGGTTTTGGTAAGTCATGGATGAGGGCCGCGCGGCAATAACAATGAGGATGAGTAAGGCGCCACGGGCAAGGATAAGGATGAGCAATGTGCGACGGCCAAGGATAAAGATGAGCAATGCGGGACAAGGATGATGAGCGGCTCTCAACAATGACGGTGCGGATGAGGGATGCGCAACACGCAAGGATGAGGATGACAATGCGCGGTGGCAAAGATGATGAGGATGAGTTGGAATTGTTTTTTTAGATGCCGGACTGTACGTTTGCGCAACAGTTTATGGATTGAGGTCTTCA
This sequence comes from Puccinia polysora, assembly GCA_025617555.3. Taxonomy (NCBI): domain Eukaryota; kingdom Fungi; phylum Basidiomycota; class Pucciniomycetes; order Pucciniales; family Pucciniaceae; genus Puccinia; species Puccinia polysora. The sequence continues at coordinate 32,844,099 of CM062622.1, read as the reverse complement.
GGCTACCAGCGGAGGCGGGGTGAGTTGGCGTCAAGTTTGCGGGTGAGTTAGAAGAATGGATTGAGTTCATGCTGGGCTGGGTGAGGATGGGATGAGGAGGCGCAGGATGAGTGCGTTTGACTGGTAAAGTGACATGATAGAGCGTAGGGATGATGGGAGATGAAGATGGATGCTGGGATTGATTGGTAGCATCCCAGATGAATTTATTAAGATCTTCACCGGGGGTGGATGGGTGATATGAGGCTGAGCTAAGATCTTGAGACAGATGAGTTTGAATGGGGTAGAGAGGGTGAATAGGGGATTGCCTTTGACGGATGATGGAGGGTATGAATGGATTTTTTTTTTTTTGATAATGATACCTATGAATGATGATAAGGAAAAATTAAAATCTCCGCACTGGCCAGGGTGTCCAGGATGGGGAACCACAGGGGCCATTTAAAAAGAGTAAGAGGGATGAAGCAATGAAGCAATGAAGCAATGAAGTGATGAAGGGGTTTGATGGAAGCAGGGATGAAGTCATGAAGTGATGAGTGTTGAGTTTTGGACCTCATCATAATGTCTTCTCATCCCCCTCTCTAAGCGCACATTATCTCTTTGTTAATTAAAACTACGTTTTTGGAATACTTGTAGTTTATTTCAACAAATTATCTTATCTATCTATCTATATATATATATATATATATATTTATTTATTGGTATGCTTGGGATTCTTTTAGTAGTCATAACCACATTTACTTGTCCTGATACTTATAGCTATTCAGGCAACACTATTACATCTGTTCCTGGTACTTGCAGTCTACCAGCCACTATAACTTACTCATGTCACAGGGTTCTGATATACAAATATCAATTGTATTAGCCTATGTGATTCTATTTTTAAACCTCCTTTCCTCTACCATTTCCTTCCTTGTTATCTCATTGAATATCCTTATCCCTCAAAGGCCCAACTTGTTTTTCTCTAGTTGTCTATAAATATTCTTTCTTCCTTGCTCTCTTCAATGAAAAAACTCATCAGATTCTTCCCCTTCACATCTGGGCCCACTTAGCAAAGCCCTCCTGAATCTGGTCCCTTCTGGACCCCTTAAGTCAGATTTTAGCCTTCTCCGGCACAAGTCTCCCTTCCCTTTTCTCTCCTCATCATCTTTTTGAGCCTCACATTCCTACAATGAGAGGATGAGAGGATGGATGTGATGAAAGCAATAATGTGATGAGGGTGATGGAGCTATGAGAGAATTAAATTAGATTGATGAATCCAAGAGGATAGGAAGATATGAGAGTGATGAAGTGACAAGAGGGATAAAGCAATGAGAGTTAGGATGTGATGAAAGTGATAAAGTGATGAGAGTGATGAAGTGATGAGGATAGCAATGAAGTGATGAGGATAGAAATGGATAGATGAAGGGCAATGAATCAATTTTTTTTTTTGGATGAGGTTGGAGGTAAAATTTTTCCAAGGTTGGAGGTTGAAACCAGGGGTGATGATGTGGAATGATGGTTTGAGATGGTGAAAAACTTTAAATACTTTATTTGAAAAAAACCATTTATTTTCAGGTAACTCTGACATGTCTGATGTTAAATAAGCGGGGTTTCTTGATTTTTAATGGCGGGTTTGAAATGGTGGATTTGGGTTGAAACCCCCATTGAAAAATGATGGGTTTGGTAAATCTGATACAACCTAATGTGGTCAGAAAAACAGTCAAAAATTTGCATTCAACACCATTTCAAAGAAGGCCATCAAGAAAGCAGAAATAATTAATTTATTTCTAATTAAATAGATATTAATTTCAAAAAGAGGGATGTCATTTTTACTGAAATTGGCAAATAATTTTAGTTTTTAGATTGGCTTTTCTACATTAAACAAAAAAAGAAATGGCAAGGAAATTCATCAATTTTTCTGTTAATAATTAAAAAAATGGATTTGGATAATGCCCTGCCAAACTGTCCTGTTATGGGGACAATGAATTTTCAGAAAAAAAATTAATAAATTTATGGAAGAAATAAGAATTTAATGTTGTGTCCTCAAATAATATTATACCAAACATAATTGAGATTAGAGAAAGCTAATACTAGAACTATGAAAGAATCAGGTTGATTAATTCATGCCCCAAATCTCTTTTCCAAATCATACTTGCATGGAAATATCAGTAGTGTTTCCCTGGCTTGTTGAAAAATATGAAGTGACCTATATATAACTCAATGGGAGATGATAAATGGTTAAAAAATACCAGAAAATGTCTCAAAATCATTGGATATTTTATTACTCATTTACAATTCTCAAGAGGATCAACTGTAAAACTTATTAAATATGAATACCATGCTTTCTAGGAGGCTACAAGCCAAAAGCTCTCACTTACCACATTGTTAACATGGCTGCAGCTATCACAGAGACAAATAATGTGTGATTCCATGACTTTCCAATTAACAAAAGCATCGAGTGGAGACAAAAATTAGACTAATGCATCAATGAAAATTAAAATTCATCCAAATGAGGATCACACTCAATTCCAAGTATGAAAAATTAGAATCAGAAGATTAATCCAGAAAAACAATTGAATATCTCAAACCAGAGGTTGGAAAGTTAAGAGATCAAAGCACAAAAAAAAAGCTGAAATTCCATTGATTTTTATCTGTAAAAGTATCAAAAAGAATTCTGATGAAGCTCTTACTTTCATATTATGCACCAAATCCCTCAACATAGAGCTCAAAAACTGCTAAAAATTTGAAGTACCTCAGCCAAAGGTTATCTGAAAAAAACTTATGCCTTGAAAATCAAAGATGATACAAATGATGAAACTCCCACCCATAAATCTAGCCCACATATGCATTCAAATTTTTCATAGAAATCTTGAAGTTGAGTTATTTGAAGCCTGTACACCCGCTGGCAAGGAAGCTATCCTCCACACAGCATTCATTGTGGCAGTTGATAAAAGATCTTCTGATTCTAACATCCAACCTGAAGGTTTCAATCTTACATGACCCACTGGAAAAGAATTTTTTTTCATTGGAATAACAAAAGGTTCAAAAAAAGAATATTCCAATTCTCAAGCTTCTAAAATTGCTAAATGGATCAAAAAACACACACAAGGATTTTTGAAACAATGCTTAGTATCTCAATCCAAGAACAACTTTATTTCTCATCTGATGCTTACACATGTATTTGCATTGGGAAAGACAAAAAATGGGCAGTCTTTGTGAATGTACATACATGATCTCCTTGTTTTTCAAGAGTTTGATTTTTTTTTTCTTTTTTTAAAAAAAATTCATACTTTCAGAAGCCTAATACAAAATGGATGCAATTAAATTCTTCTTGCCCATACACATTGAGGAAGGGTTAATCCAAATGAACCTGAATTCAGCCAAACCAACAAGGACTTCTTGGAAGCCTGGAATCAAACTCCCTCCTGATAATGAATAAGAAGCCAAATGCTTTGAAAAAAAAAATGGAGGTCAATTAAAGATATCCCATTTGGTCAATTCATTCAAATTGTGGTTCTAGCATTTTCACATATTGTATTTTTAATCTCATCCTTTGTACAATTTTCAGAGCAACTTATGATCAACAACTGGGAAGATTTAAACAAAGTCTGGAGATAACTTTCAGGTATAAAAAATCACTAATGGCTGGTCTTATCAAAGAAGAAAAAAAATCTGATCAACTCAAGCAAAAAAAAAAAGCAGATCCTGAGAGACCGAGGTTGATTGATGTATGGGTAGCTATGGGGTTAATTTTGTAGATCAAGCTTGAAGTTTGACAAAATCCTCCTGAGGAGGAGAGGATTACTGGGGAGGTGAGAATGAAGTTCCAAGAAGATTCTATGAGGTTCCAAATTTCAAACAGTCGTCAGATTTTGATGATGTGCGGCGGGGGGATGGTCTGATTGGAGAGATTAGCTAGCTAATCATACCACCAAATTTGAAAAGGAACTGGATCAAATTTTGATAGGACTCTTAATGCAGTTCATTCCAACGCCCCCAACCTGGCTGGATTGGATTCATCAAGTCATGTAGACCGGCCATCGAAGATCATGCAAAAATCTCATGCAAATTGGATCTGTAAAAATTCCCTAGGGGTTCACAGCCAGTGATAGAATGTAGCAGTCTTAATTTTTCAAGTCTAGATGGAGATTGGGTCCGCCGCTTTATCATGATTGGAACTGAACCCTGGAAATTCTGATGCACATGCTTGCATTAGATGGATGCGTTCTTGGTCAGTGGAATCCTGGGTGGGTCAAAAAAAAGAAAAAAAAAAAAAAAAAAACAACTCAATACACAAGCCCTAAAAGTAAGGGCTCACGATAAGCTTGTGAACAGGCCACAAACTGGTCTTTGACGCCGCCTTTCTTTCTCTCTTTCTCCAACTCTAGTTTGAATTCTTCAGACAGATTAACTCATCGAGTGTGGCAGGAAGGGATGATTCCATTAAATTGGATCGAATCGTAAATCCATCCATACTTATTTATTTTGGGTTTTGATCTCCTTTGCACTAGGCTGGAACTGATGTTAGGATGCCATGGTGGGTTATGAGCGTTGAGATGAGGCTTGAAGATCAAAACGAATCAGTTGAGTTTATATTCAACTTGACGGTGGAGAACATTCAGCCAAGGGGAAACCTCATCAGACTGTATGCAAGTCAGTCGTATGGCCATGCACAACATGTGTAGATGTCATGGGTCAAGTTTGGGAGTGTTGATGAAAGGGGAAGAGTTACTTTAATGTTTGTTGAGGGAGGACTTGAATCCAGAGTTAGTCTTCAAACTGCCGGTGAAATTGAACACAAAGAGGTAATGACGACAGGCTGGGTGAGGTGGGCTTAGTGCTGGTTTGTTGTGTGGATGTGGATGAGTGTATGAGATACTGATACTTAAATAATATTCACGAAGGATGTTATGCACCAACCAAGGGCAAGATCTCCTCCACCATTCCAGTCGATTCGATTCGACTAAGCACGAACCTCTCAGCACATCCATCCTCGCCTCGATATATGTACACATTCGAAGTGATACTTAGACATGTCCAATCCACAAATTCAGAATCGATCTCAGGGAGTCAATCCAACTTCTCTCCCCACTAATCACTCCTGGTCCTCTCATGAATCTATCGAATTGAATTCAACCAATCTTGGGTTATTCGAAAGATCCTTAAAACGTAAGAGGCTTCATCCTTGATACCAAGTTTTCATAGTAGCCCTGCAGTCATCTTGACTTTTAGATCACCATCACTAATCCATCAACTGTTCTTCTACAACGTCGATCGATGCACTCTAAGAGTTAGAGATCGATCTAGATCAAATCAGATCAAATCAAGACCGACATCTTCATCCTCACGATTGCCGTTTGGAAACCTTATCCTGTCTAAGCACGAACCTGATGCACCACTTTAACGACTTTATGAACCAGAATCAAAACGATGCCCATGCTCCGATCCTTCTGTCCAAGTTTGATCAGAAACGATTATTGAATGTTGAGTGATGACCTCACCGTTTTACTCCCAATTACTTGTGTTGTTTTATTTCATTTACGTTAGAAGAAGAAAAAAAAAGAAAAATCAGAACTGCTGGCCTCTGTTTTTATCCCTACCAATCCCCCTTCTTCCCCTTTGCTTTTTTTTGTAAAAAAAAAAAAAAAAGTAAAATAAATTACACATCGATCGTCCCTGTTTTGTTTAACTTTGGATCCAAATTTGTTTGAGAGAATCAGAAGCTCAAAGATATCGAGTCCCAAATTCGAACACTACAATCTCAATCTATCCAGACCGAGGAACGAGCTGCATCGGTATTGAAACCCAAGAAGTTCAGTTTTAAAAAGTCAACAGATCCATCACTACCCGGAACGGCTGCCACGTTCCAGGAACGAAGGAGGACCGTTCCAGATGAATTGCTAGCGAATGAATCGGTAGATCCACTGAACTTGAAACCCCATTCTCAAAATCTTTTCATTCAACCGCCTGCCCCACTCGCACCCCTCCATACCCTAGCTCTCTCCAACCTTTCGAGCGTCGTCATCGATCTCCGGAACTTCACAAGTCATCTATCTATCCTTCGACTCTCTCAACTTCATCGAACAGCTGTTCTTGCTCCTTCACTTTCAGGTAGTGCCTCTTTAATCCAAGTATCAAATTCACTCCTGGTATCGGTCTGTCAGCAGGTAAGCACGCGTTTGCTCCTGGTGTGCTATGGTCAAAGGAGTTGTCTTTGACGAGCATCCGATCGCTGACTTGCTTGCGTGTGTATGGTGGTATCTTTGATCCTTCTCATCGAAAGCTTCGAACTTATGAATGCCACGATCTCATCTTTTTACTTCATACCACTACGAGCCCAGTCATCGAAAGCTCAACGCAAATTTCGCTCGCCCCATATCCGTTTGAATTATTTCCTCGGACCTCATCATCTGCGATCATCGATCCTCAATCATCCCAGCATGGTTTAGCTCATGATTTCGAATTTCCTGATGGTCCGCCTACCAACATTTCTCCAAACTTGACGATCCTTCCCACTTCACCGATCTCGAACGAAGATCTCACCGATCTATTTCAACCTCAAGATCTTAGAACGTCGGCGGATGCTCATCTTCCGCCGGGTTGTTTCGATCTACCTGAACCTGCCAGAATCAGGTTGATGAATTTATAAACCTCCCCAGCGAAGGCTCGTCTTGTGTGCTACTGCTCCTCGTTCCTAAGCCTGATCCAAAACCGCAGAAAGTGCTGGCGTTTGAACCCTCAGTCAATATTAACAGAAATAATGCTACGAATTGGTTCGATCGAACGATTTGAATCGAATAGATTCATTAGTAAAAACGTTTCATTTCCTTTGGTTATCAGACGATCAGAGATAGATGTGACGCGATACATCTCGCTCCTTGTGAGGACAAACGCTTGATCGATTTGCGCAATCTATCAACGTCTTTCATGCCACATTATGATACACTCCCAGCGCCCCACGATGCCGATCCTCATGATCACTTACCGGCAGATACTTACCACCCATCAACTTCGCCCGACCGGCGGTTTTTTTTTTTTTTGGAGGACGTCTATGGATGACCGTTGACTGCTTTTCAAGGAAACCTCGGCCATCCCGTGGTACATGAGATCCTCTGAGTCACCCGTCAATGAACAGTGTTCTTTGTCAGAATTAATCTAGTTTGATGCTGTCCTGAACCCTTGGGAACGGTACTGATATTATCGAGAGCTTCTGCAGTGATCAAGAGCAGACCCGGGGTTGTACTTGAGATCCTTACAAGCTTCTAGTCTGAATTAGATTAAAATATTATGATTGATGTTCTCTGTTCAAACTCTTCTTGAACCACAACTCTTCACCACATGTTTTTTGGGCATGTACATACAGACCGTAGATTAGGAATAACTCCCCTTCAGCAATTCATCCATCGGTTTTTGTTTCCGTTGGACCTGGGTCACCTGATCCTACGGCTATTGTGCTCGCAACTCTCTGACGAACAAGCCCTTGCTATCCTTTACTGACGAGTTCGTGCTCTGACTCATAGGAGCCTTTGCTCTTCTACCTCGAGCCCCTGCTCTCTTGAGCTTAATGCATATCACCATCTGAGCCTCTGCTGCCTTGAGCTCGTGCTCTCTTCTGACTTGTTCAGGTTGGCACGACTGGTTGTTGGCCCCTCCTGAGAGCGCTTGATCGGCGCTCGCCATCCTATTTCTAACACGTTTTTTTGTTTTCAGGGGGGGGGGTGAGAATATAACCATGCCTTCAAATCTATTAACCCAAGCCTTTCTTCAAAGAAAGGTGTGATGTTCGAAATCTTTTTTCTAGATTCAAGCCTGCTTTTAAAAAAAAAGGCATGAATATTGATGTTGAGGGTTTGGAAGACCTTTTTAGGGTCGTGATAAATTCACAACCCTACACAATCCATACACAACTCAAATTGGGTCGTGTGGCGTGGTTCACAACTCAAAATGGGCCGTGTGGTGCGGTTCACAGCCCATCTGAGTTGTGAATGGCTGTTTGCAACCCACAGAGTTGTGAACAGCCGTTCATGACTCAGATGGACTGTGAACCACACCACACAACCCATTCCAAGTTATGGTGTGCTGTTCACAACTTGTTCACAACTCCAGGGTTGTGATCAAAAAAAAAAAAAAATAAAATAAAAATAAATTAAATTAAAATAAAATAAAAAAAAATTTAAATAAATAAAAAATCATAAAAAAAAACAAACAAAAAAACAAAACAAAAACATCAAAAAAAGTTTAAAAAAATCCAAAAAATTGAAAAGAGAAAGGGTGATGTTCAATTCATGGCTCCAGCTGTGTGGGAGCCATGTACACGGCCCCACACAGCCTGTGGGAGTCGTGTAGCGCCTCTCAACGCGTGGGGGCCTGCATGCTACTCCATAAAATTTATAATTTATAATTTATTATTATTTATTATTTATTATTATTTATTATTATTTATTATTTATTATTATTTATTATTTATTATTTATTATTTATTATTTATTATTTATTATTTATTATTTATTATTTATTATTTATTATTTATTATTATTTATTATTTATTATTATTTATTATTTATTATTATTTATTATTATTTATTATTTATTATTTATTATTTATTATTTATTATTTATTATTTATTATTTATTATTTATTATTTATTATTTATTATTTATTATTTATTATTTGTTATTTATTATTTATTATTTATTATTTATTATTTATTATTTATTATTTATTATTTATTATTTATTATTTATTATTTATTATTTATTATTTATTATTTATTATTTATTATTTATTATTTATTATTTATTATTTATTATTTATTATTTATTATTTATTATTTATTATTTATTATTTATTATTTATTATTTATTATTTATTATTTATTATTTATTATTTATTATTTATTATTTATTATTTATTATTTATTATTTATTATTTATTATTTATTATTTATTATTTATTATTTATTATTTATTATTTATTATTTATTATTTATTATTTATTATTTATTATTTATTATTTATTATTTATTATTTATTATTTATTATTTATTATTTATTATTTATTATTTATTATTTATTATTTATTATTTATTATTTATTATTTATTATTTATTATTTATTATTTATTATTTATTATTTATTATTTATTATTTATTATTTATTATTTATTATTTATTATTTATTATTTATTATTTATTATTTATTATTTATTATTTATTATTTATTATTTATTATTTATTATTTATTATTTATTATTTTTTATTTTTTATTTATTATTTATTATTTATTATTTATTATTTATTATTTATTATTTATTATTTATTATTTATTATTTATTATTTATTATTTATTATTTATTATTTATTATTTATTATTTATTATTTATTATTTATTATTTATTATTTATTATTTATTATTTATTATTTATTATTTATTATTTATTATTTATTATTTATTATTTATTATTTATTATTTATTATTTATTATTTATTATTTATTATTTATTATTTATTATTTATTATTTATTATTTATTATTTATTATTTATTATTTATTATTTATTATTTATTATTTATTATTTATTATTTATTATTTATTATTTATTATTTATTATTTATTATTTATTATTTATTATTTATTATTTATTATTTATTATTTATTATTTATTATTTATTATTTATTATTTATTATTTATTATTTATTATTTATTATTTATTATTTATTATTTATTATTTATTATTTATTATTTATTATTTATTATTTATTATTTATTATTTATTATTTATTATTTATTATTTATTATTTATTATTTATTATTTATTATTTATTATTTATTATTTATTATTTATTATTTATTATTTATTATTTATTATTTATTATTTATTATTTATTATTTATTATTTATTATTTATTATTTATTATTTATTATTTATTATTTATTATTTATTATTTATTATTTATTATTTATTATTTATTATTTATTATTTATTATTTATTATTTATTATTTATTATTTATTATTTATTATTTATTATTTATTATTTATTATTTATTATTTATTATTTATTATTTATTATTTATTATTTATTATTTATTATTTATTATTTATTATTTATTATTTATTATTTATTATTTATTATTTATTATTTATTATTTATTATTTATTATTTATTATTTATTATTTATTATTTATTATTTATTATTTATTATTTATTATTTATTATTTATTATTTATTATTTATTATTTATTATTTATTATTTATTATTTATTATTTATTATTTATTATTTATTATTTATTATTTATTATTTATTATTTATTATTTATTATTTATTATTTATTATTTATTATTTATTATTTATTATTTATTATTTATTATTTATTATTTATTATTTATTATTTATTATTTATTATTTATTATTTATTATTTATTATTTATTATTTATTATTTATTATTTATTATTTTTTATTTATTATTTATTATTTATTATTTATTATTTATTATTTATTATTTATTATTTATTATTTATTATTTATTATTTATTATTTATTATTTATTATTTATTATTTATTATTTATTATTTATTATTTATTATTTATTATTTATTATTTATTATTTATTATTTATTATTTATTATTTATTATTTATTATTTATTATTTATTATTTATTATTTATTATTTATTATTTATTATTTATTATTTATTATTTATTATTTATTATTTATTATTTATTATTTATTATTTATTATTTATTATTTATTATTTATTATTTATTATTTATTATTTATTATTTATTATTTATTATTTATTATTTATTATTTATTATTTATTATTTATTATTTATTATTTATTATTTATTATTTATTATTTATTATTTATTATTTATTATTTATTATTTATTATTTATTATTTATTATTTATTATTTATTATTTATTATTTATTATTTATTATTTATTATTTATTATTATTATTTATTATTTATTATTTATTATTTATTATTTATTATTTATTATTTATTATTTATTATTTATTATTTATTATTTATTATTTATTATTTATTATTTATTATTTATTATTTATTATTTATTATTTATTATTTATTATTTATTATTTATTATTTATTATTTATTATTTATTATTTATTATTTATTATTTATTATTTATTATTTATTATTTATTATTTATTATTTATTATTTATTATTTATTATTTATTATTTATTATTTATTATTTATTATTTATTATTTATTATTTATTATTTATTATTTATTATTTATTATTTATTATTTATTATTTATTATTTATTATTTATTATTTATTATTTATTATTTATTATTTATTATTTATTATTTATTATTTATTATTTATTATTTATTATTTATTATTTATTATTTATTATTTATTATTTATTATTTATTATTATTATTTTTATTTATTATTTATTATTTATTATTTATTATTTATTATTTATTATTTATTATTTATTATTTATTATTTATTATTTATTATTTATTATTTATTATTTATTATTTATTATTTATTATTTATTATTTATTATTTATTATTTATTATTTATCATTTATCATTTATCATTTATTATTTATTATTTATTATTATTATATATAATTTATTATATATAATATATAATTTATAATTTATAATTTATAATTTACAATTTATCATTTATTATCTATTACTCATTATTTATGATTTAGTGGAGGCTACACAACTTGCTTGTAGTTGTTTAGCATGCTGTACAACTCAAATGGGACGTGTAGCATGCCACACAGCCCATCTGAGCCATGTAGCATTCCAAACGGCCCATTTGAGCCGCGTAGCATGCCACACGGCTCATTTGAGTCTTGCAGGGTGCCACACGGCCCATTGAGCCGTGTACACAGATCTGTAGCCGTGAATTTAACATTAAACAAAAAAAACTAAAAGAAATTGTGAACATTTGACAAATCCAGGGCCATGAATGCAAATTCATGGCCCTATGAATAAGTAAAAATAAAAAATTAAAATATCTAAAAAAAACAAAATTGTACCAAAAAAAATACAAAAATGGAAAAAATAAAAATGGGTAAATGAAAATAAAGGAAAATAAAAAGGAAGAATATGTATACAATACAGCCCTTCAATAAAATTCAATACCATATAATTTCTGAATAAAATTTAATGAAATACAAGAAAACAAAAACATTTCATTAAGGCATATCAGAGTTAGCAAACCGGCCATTACAAACCCACCATTTTTTTGATCAAACCTGCCATTAAAAATGGCAGGTTTCTGAAATACACATACCCCCTAACTGGTGTATTTCAAAGTGGCAGGTTTCGCAAAAATAGTGGATTTCAAACATCAAACCCACCATTAATGAACCATCATCCATCCACCATCCCTCCCATTCAAAACACCCATCCACACCTCCACCTCAGCAAATCCAAACAAATCCCATCTCCATTACATCACACACATCTCATCTCCATCACTTCACATCTATATTGCTTCACATCACCATTTCTTCACACACATCCCATCATCATCTCATCACCCCACATCAAATCACCATCTTTCTCAACATGTCCAATCAAACTTCCCAGAAGCAATTTGAAAACACAAAAAAGCTGACTGAAATATTTTTATCATTTCAATCTGACTAAGACTTCAATTTTGAATCAACTTAGTTAGCTTTGAATTCTCTATTGGAAAAGCTATTCGTGGTTCCAAGAATACAGACTCTCCACAACCCTATGTATGAAATGCAAAAGCTTGATCTCATCCACAACTTAAGCTTCCAGCAACTTTTCAGAACTTTATTGCCTTCATTCATGAAACATTTGGAGATGATTGAAGACCACCATATCTTCCAGAATAACTCTTGGAATCCTCAAAGAAATACAGCTATCCAACTGGCCCTTGCTCTTTGTAGATTGGGATCAAATGGAAATGGAGCAGCGAATCATTGATTAGAAAATATATTCTAATTTGGTTTTGAAACCATTGACTTAAACACCAAAAGAGTCATGATTGCTATCCTATCTTTCTGTTACTCATTCCTTTCTTGGCCAACCAAAGAAGAATGCAAGGAGATATCTCAAGTAATGGAGACTGAAGGCTTTCCTGGTTTCATTGGTTTTGTTGATGGAACCACTATCCCCTTGAGTCAAAAACCCAAGCTAGATGGCAGCCACTATTTTGATTGGAAAAAAAGGCAATCAATTCATTTCTTTTCAAAAGCTTTGATAAAACCTTTGATAGCAAACTGACCAAATTTTTTTGATTTGTTTTTATAGATACTCTATGTCACTAAAACTTGATTTTGATAACAACAAGAAGTTAATATCCCTCCATGATGGCCTTCCAGGTTTTTGTCATGATTCATATTTTTTCAATTGGATGCAGATTTCCCATCAAACAGGGAACTACTTTGACCAAGATCAATACCTTCTGGACAATTCAGCTTATGCTAATGGGAAATATGTGGTTCCAGCATACCACAATGTTTCATCAAAAAATCAAGCCAAAACTGATTTCAACTATCATCTTGCCCAATCCCAAGTCCAGATTGAGCATTCCATAGGAGTTATGAAAGGAATATGGGCCAGCTTAAGGGAAATTCAAAACCCCCTTCAAAATTCCAAAGAAATGAAGATCCTCATCAACTGGATTATTGCTTGTGTAATACTTCACAACCTTCTGGCCAAAATCAAAGATGAATGGGAAGAAACATTTGAAGAGGGCATTCCCAATCCTCCTCAATTCATCCCAGTCTCATCTTTTCCTTCCTCTTCTGCCACAAGGAAGCGGATTCTACCCCTCACACTTGCTCACTTTGATGAGTAGCATATGGTTTTTAAATATGTCAAAAATAATTTCACTTTTTTTTTGTTGTACAACCAAGAATCCTAGGCTCACTTTGTTTTTTTTTCTTTTTTCTTTTTTCTTTTTTCTTTTTTCTTTTTTCTTTTTTCTTTTTTCTTTTTTCTTTTTTCTTTTTTCTTTTTTCTTTTTTCTTTTTTCTTTTTTCTTTTTTCTTTTTTCTTTTTTCTTTTTTCTTTTTTCTTTTTTCTTTTTTCTTTTTTCTTTTTTCTTTTTTCTTTTTTCTTTTTTCTTTTTTCTTTTTTCTTTTTTCTTTTTTCTTTTTTCTTTTTTTCTTTTGTGGACTTAGACCAAACAGAACCACAAATTCCAAACCACCCACCTCACCTCACCAAAAAACCAGTCCACTCCTTCCTTCTCCTCATCAAATATCCTCACCAACCACCACCACCTAAACATCACCTCCACCTTACCATCACCTCCACCTCACCAACCACCACCACCTCACCTCACCTCACGCACTGCCTCCTCTCCTCCTTTGGTTGGAACCCTTGGTAAGCCACCTCCCCCCTCCTCATCTTCATCCTCTTCCTGCCCCTCACCAGTTTCTGATCCTTTGATCAATCAAACTTTAGGTTCCCCCCACCCCCTTTCTCAACCCCCCAGGTAAGCCCCCCCTCCCAATAGATTGAGCAATTTATTTTGAAATCAATGGCTTGATTTATTGAAAATTTCAAATCAATTGAGAAATTGATTTGCAATAAATTGCTTGATCAATTTGCAATTGATTGGGTAATCCATTTGTGATAAATTTATCAATTGATTTGCAATCAATTGGGCAAGGAATTTGCAATCCATTGGGAAATTGATCCTGGATCCTCTCCTCCTTCTCCTCAGATCAATTGTTTGTTTTTTGGGTTTTATCAATTGATTGAACAAAAAAAATCAATTAATCAACCACTTGAATATTATTGACTTTAACCTTTTGCTTTTATCTCAATCCTTTTCACTTTTATTCCTTTTGTTGCTTTTGAAACAATTTTTTTAGTGAGGATGAGCCCTTGAATCTAAAGCATCATCAAGAATCAAGCCAGGATTGTTCTGTTCTTAGGCCACCACCATGTCCCCCAATGAGATTCATCTCATCCTCATCCAGAGCACTATTTATCTCAATCCTTGTCACTTTTATTCCTGTTGGTGCTTGTGGAACACCATTCACAGTGAGGATGAGCCCTTCAATCTAAAGCATCATCACAAATCAAGCCAAGATTTTTCTATTCTTAGGCCACCACCACAACCCTTAATGAATGTCTTTGTTCACTGATTGCCATCAAAATATATTTGAAAATAGGAATATATGCAAGGAGAAAGGACATGAACCCAGAGCAAAGTAAATAAATATAAAAACAATTTTTTATTGGTGGAGTTAAAAGTAGGCTCAAAAATTGTTGTATTAGACAATAAGTTATTTGTTTTTATTCTTAAAATCTTTATCAAAGTAAATATTTTACAAGCCAAGCAATTGATTAATTTCCTTGATTTTTTCCACAGTTCTACCACAACCAATACATGCCATGGCTATAGTTAAACTATCTTTTTTTCCTTTTCCAGTTGTTCCCTCTCCTTTTACAGTCTATCTTCCTGTCAATCAGTCCCCTTTTCCTCTTTCTTAAACTCCTGCTCTGCCTGTTTGAATTTCCACTCAGCATCAAATTTCTGTTGATGAGCCAAACTCTTGGCTTTCTGATTTTGAAAATCAATAGCCAGTTGATGATACCACTTCTCCTTTTCAAATCAAAGTTTGTCAGATTCAATTTGTGATTTAACTGTTTTTTGGAGGGGAATAGGAATGAGCTTGATTTTGAAAGTGAGAAGATTCAATAAATTCACTTACTTGAATCTCTCTTCTCCATGATATCTTCAAAGCCCGAAAAATTGAAGGTGTTTTTCCTCTTTTGACGGCTATTGGGTTTGATGTTCATGGAATTGGAGGCCTTTTGCTTTCCATTTGAAGAGGAGGTTTGTGTGGGAAAATCATCACTCTCATTTAAAGGTTATGTGGGAGGCCCCATTGGATTGAGTGTTTGGCCATTCAGAAATTGATGTTTCTGTTTTTTTAAAATCTAAATCAGTCAGGATTAAAAAGAAAGAAAAGAAAAGAACTTGCTTCCTTACTTGAACAGATGTTGATTGTGATGGAGATATTGGAATAAATTGATCCTCATTGGCCAAGTTGTTAGTTTCTTCCACCCCAGGAAGGGATTCATCCAAAGAAAGAGCTGAGGGGTCCAAGGAAGGGTTTTAATAATTGATCAATGCTGAGGTAGACTTTATTGGAGCTGTTTGTGTTGGAATATCCACATCCACATTGGATTGGGGCCACTAATGGGTTTCTTTGGGATCATCATTGCTAGGCTGAGCATCCACAGCCAAGTCCTCAGCATCAACTGAATTAGATTGTTGGCCATCAAAGGCAGCTAAAGGGGTGATGTTGGCCTTCTTTCCAAAGATTTCATGCATATCAATATAAAAAGGACAAATGGAGTCCAAATTATGAACCACTGAGTTGATTCCCTTGGCTTTATTGGAGTTGGTGATACCAAAGCCAGTGGAGATTGATATTGAGTGGGCTTTTTTTTTTACTTTTCTCAATAGTTCTTGATCACTCCCTCAGCTTTTTTGATCAAAGATCCAGCCTAACTTTGGTTTTATTCTTCATTTAATTGGCCATCAGGAGACACCCATTAACCTTAGAGGATGGAGGTTTGCCAATTTGTGCTTCATTGTCAGACCCAAAGCAAGAATCATAGTTGGAGGGAATTTTGAGCCAGTTTACCAGGATGATTTGATCAGCTCTCTTGAGCTCAATTGAGCCTTTGGAAGCTGATGGGGGTTTATTGTTGGATTTTGAGTTCCTGGGGGACTATTGCTTTGTTCCGTTGGATTGTTTAGTGGACTTGCGGGGGGAGGTTTGCTGAGGGGCAATTTAAAAAGATCAAGAGGGAAAAAGCAATGAAGCAATGAAGAAATGAAGTGATGGAGGGGTGTGATGAAAGTGGCAAAGAATCAATGAAGCAATAAGTGGTGTGAGTGATGAAGTGATGAGGAGATGAGAGTGAAGAAGCAAACAGGATAGGAAGAGATTCAAGTGATGAAGTGATGAGAGAGATGAATCAAATTTTTCTGATGAGATTGGAGGTAGAATTTTCCCAATGAGGTCAGAGGTTGAAACCAGGGGTGATGATGTGGAATGATGGGTGGTTGAGGAAGTGAAAGCCTTTAAATACTTTATTTGAAAAACCAATTTATTTTCAGGTAACTCTGACACGTCTGATGTGAAATAAGTGGGTTTTTGTGATTTTAATGGCGGGTTGGAAATGGCAGATTTGGGTTGAAACCTGCCATTTAAAAAATGTGGGTTTTCTTAACTCTGATACACCCTATTTTATATTATAAAAGAACAAAATTTAACAAAATTCAGCTAAATAAAATAAATTGAATTCATATCATTCCATTTTATGATTTCATGAAGTCAATCAATTGACCCCCAAAAAAGAGGAATGTAAGTCCACCTCAGTGGAATAGCCCTAAAGTGAAAATTACAAAAAAAAGTCCAACTGGTGTTAAGCAGATCCCATCATAAGAAGTAAAAATACTCCTAACACAAGTTGAACTGACTTTGCAATAGAATCTCATTTTAAGCACTCAATATAACAATATTACCTCAAAATAATCAGCATAATGATGTTCAAAATGTGATAAACCTTCATATTAATTGAATTACAAGATCAGCACCAGAAGCAAATGTAAGACCAAACCCAAATGATGAAATGATATGATGTCCATAAAGTCTATGAATTGGAATACAAATTCAGTTAATCTGTGAGATGACAAACCCAAACAGAAGCTTTCTTTAAATTCAAAGAAGAAGGTTTTGATGCAATGGGAGGGATTGGAATCATAAATCCCTCAATTAATAAATGAACCCAGTGGTAATTTTTAAAAAAGGAAATGAAAATAGTATCTGATGGTTCTTTTACACACTTTTTCAAAAAATTAGAAGTAAAAAATGAATCAAATAAAGTGAAAAGAATTAGACTTGCATGAGTATCTGCTATTATTTGATGCATATCCAAATTTGAAATCCATTTTTAAGAGTTAATCTTGTGATTGATTTCTTTAAAATCAAGTCTTTTTTTGGTCTTTTATAGCTCTTTAGTACCACCATGGATCTTAGCATAGCATGCCTTATGTTTCCTCAATGTTTCTATAATTTCCCTTTGAAATTTGAACCATCTGTTTTAATCATACTCAAGTGATTTAGAAATGACTCTAAATCCGCAATTACCATCACCAACAGGATTCAAAACCTAACACAAGAGCTTATGTAAGTTCTCAGGTATTCAATTGAGTTATTTCAATTTTGGTCCCTACAATAAAAAAACACTTAGCCAAAATTCTAATCACATTAATTAAATCAATACTAAACAAAGATGAGCTTCTGGTTGACTTCTCCACTTCTTCTTCTTCCCCAGAAGAGTATTCCAATTTCAAATGAAGGGAGGCTAATTCACTTTCAGTCTCTTCCTCTGGACTATGAAATTCATCTTCTGAGCCTGAGGACTTGGACTATAAAAATCATATCACTATTAGTTCATTAAAAAATTGTTGGTATGAAGCTTGAATTAGCAACCAAAGTTGTTGCATGCTTGACCAGGGACTGTACAATCTGCACTTAAACTTCTTCATGCTTTCCTGTAAAAATTGAAATGATCTTTTCAAAAAATTGAGAAGAGTTGAGCACTGAATCAGTGTCAAACTTTCAAAAAGCAAAATCATCATTTATGAGAAAATACATTCAGGAATCATCAATCAAATAGTAATCACCAATAAAAAACCCTTCATCAAAAAGCCATTCAAAAAATACAAAAATCCAAATTAATGAACTTGAAGGTTTACAGTAAAAATATTCTCCACCATCAAAATTGCTCAATTTCCTTTTTAGTTGAATTTTATTGAGCCAATATTTCATGCCTTTCTTAAAACCAGATATTATCCTCAGTTCAGGATGCACTGAGGGGTTTGGAGATGTTTGATGATTATGTTGGTCATATCTAATGGAGAGGTGCCATGTGGGATTTACTACTGTGCAACTTGCAAGGACAATGAATTGAAAATCAACCTAGCTGGTTTGAGTTTTCCTTTGCTGTTAGGTGATGCACAGCCCTGTGTTTTCGAGATAGTGAATTATTTTTCTCTTAATTTTTCATCCCTAAATTCCCAATCTGTCTTTTCATCTATTAAAAACTCATCTTACAAGCTTTAGGGTACCTACTATGTATGGTTGATAGTTATTGCAGGTTAAAATCTCCAGTTTATTATGTCACAGTGTTTTTTCTGTTTATTAATCTCTGGTTGAAGATTCATCTGTTATCTTGGTGTTTCACTCTTGTCTTGTGTATGTCACTTTTGTGAGTCAGGCATTTTACAAACCTATCCATGTCCAGACTTGTGTCTCCAGTGTTTCCTTTTTCTTTGAATTGTTTCAGGCCTGCTTCTCTTGGACCACTCTTATGAATATGCTTCTATCATCTGATTAAACCCACTTTGTGGGTTCTCTAGTTGTTACTACTTAAACCATCTTTTCTTTCAAACACAAAAAAAACACCATTGATTCTCATCTACTCTCAACCATCAAAAATAGAGATCATTCCATCCTGGAAACTCCTCCCAGGTTGTTTCACCAGTCCCTCTAAACTCATCAATCTCTCATCTCAACAGATGTACAGTCCCAAGTCCTTCCTTGGGTCCACATTTCCTTTCTTCCATTCTACTAGTTCACCATCATATAATTAAAACCACTGAATAAAATAAAAAAATCAATAAAACATCAAATAAACAAATAAAAAACCCAATATTCACTCTTCCATCACCAGTAATTATATCTTTGCTCATCAATTGAACCATTTTCCTTGCAACCCCATTTTCCTTTTTTTCTCTTCCTTGTACCCACCCTGCAAATTTGAGTCCATCTCTCTTTTCCTATCCATTTCCCACCTGTTTCACCTGAAATTTTGGACAAGCTCAAATCATTTATCCCGCTGTTGACTGCCAAAAATTACCTGGAATGGAACTTCAAGATGAAGAAGTTCCTGCGCGGTCTAAGTCTTTATCAATTTGTTAGTGGAGAAACTGTTCCAAAAAAAGATGAAAAGGGAAGATTTGTAGCAGCCAACCTTGAATAAGCCAACAAAGCCCTAGCAATCTTCAGCAAGAAAATTCACAAGTCCCTTATATCAACCGTAATAGCCAATGGAGTTGATGATGATGTCAGAATTTCATAAATTTGCCTTTGAACTTCATCACTGTGCCATGTCTCATATTTTCTTGTCTTCTTCATTTATGCTTCTGTCCTGTTTTTGTGTCTGCCGCGACTCTTTCAAGCCCCGCAATGTGTGAATACTCCAGATCTGGATCTGTCAAAGACTACTTGTACTGCTTGACTGAGATACTGATTTTGCCTCAGGGCTCTAAGGTTCTCTTAGCTGAGTAATATTCTTTTGTTTCTTTTCATGCTTTCTCTCATTCTTCATTGCCTTTGTCACCCCTCCAACAGCTAACCGGCCAACCTCTGCTCAACTCATCCTCCAATCACAATCCTCCAAAGACCTTCAAGCACCTCCTTAGTGAAGCAAACTCTCCTCAAGTTCTCAAGAACTAGTCTCTGCAGTCTCCCAAGTTACTTGTCCAAATTCTTCATGCTCAGTTTTCTAACTCTTTTGGTTCTTCATGTTACTTCTCTTCTCTTCTTGTTCTGTGCTGCACTGTTATTTTTCCATTTATTTTACTCTTTCTGATAATTAAATACTTCAGTCTGTTAAATTTACATATTTACAGTCCCAAGTGCTCACTCAACTTTGATTGACCAAAGAACCAAAAGAATGATTTAAGACAGTGAAGAAAAAGCCAAAGGCAGTAACCTCCCCATCTTGAATGAATCCAAGTACTCGTCCTGGGCCCTACATATTTGTAGCTACCTACGTCAAAAAGGGCTCCTTGAATTCACCAAAGGAGAAGATGGCAAGGATCCTGTTTTCCCCACTACAACTGCTCAAAAACAAAAGGGTTATGAAGCAGCAGATATTCTGATTCAACACCTGGGAGATACCGCGTTTGATGCCATCATTAATCCAATCCTATTGCCATCTGGAAAGCCATTTTGGAAAGGTATGCGTCACTGTCAACCATCAATAGAGGAAAAATCTGGCTTTTGTTCATTCAATATCAGTTCACTGGAAATATCACGGCCTACATTCAGGAATGTTGCAAGCTCATGAACAAACTAGCTGCCGTTTGACTGGAAGTACCAGCCAAAATCCTCAGCTATACTATAATTTCCAATCTGCCTGCGCAGTTCTTCCATGTAGTCAACTCCATTCTGCTGAACGATGACATCCTAAAATACCCCACCAAGGTCCTGAATAGCTTTGAGAAGTCACTAAACTTGAGTCCACTTGTTCCACAAAAGTTTCTGCCAGCTAATAATCCTCAGTTGCCCGCTACAATTCCTTGGACACCAAGTCAAGAAGGCGGAAACTCCTAAAACCCCTGCACCAAGAATAAAAATAATCCACTTTCTGAGCATCCGGAAAGCAGTTGTTGGAAAATCCACCCTCATCTCAGACCTTCCAAAAATCCCCAAGGACAGGCTCATCTTGCAGACAAAAACCCATCTCAATCTGAGGATTCCTCCAAAGAACCGTCTGCCTACTTCAGTGCCCAGATTTATCTGCAAAAAAACTTTCCCCTTCTCCTTCCCTGCTTCCTGTACTCCATTCAGGATCCTTGCATCACATTGTTAATGATGCTTGTTGGATCTTCAACCCCAAATAAACTTCTATAAAAATTGGAACTGGAAACAACAACAATGCTCTTGAGGCTGTGGCAATTGGCAAAGCTTTCCTTCCCAATCATCATGGTGTTTGAATGAAACTGAACAACTTTCTGCTAGTACCCAGAATCAACCAACACCTGATCTCTCTGTCCCAACTCAAGGCAAAGAAAGTTGTTATCAAGAAAGTGGGATTCTCCGGATCCTTCATCTCCTTGAACAACTTCAAGCTTGTTGGGACTACTTTGAGCAATCTTCTTGAATTGTGCAGAGTGAGATTTGAACCAAAGAAAGCCAAAGCCCACTACTCAGTGTCTACTCCTTCCAACCTTCACAATAAGCTGGGCCATGCCAGTGATGCAAAAATGAAGATCCTTTTTCCCAACGCCAACTTGCCAGATTCCTCAAATTGTGAAACGTGCCAAGTGGCGAAGATGATTCTTGACACCTTACACCAGTAAATTTAAACCAGTCATGCGCATCTTGGAAAATGTTCACATGGACCTAGTTGGTCCATTCCCTATGTCCACTTTCTGTGGCAGCCAGTACTTTCTTACCATTTTCAACCAATTTTCCAGGTTCAAATTGATTTCACTACTCAAAAAAAAAGCCAAAACCCTAGACACTTTCAAAACCTCCGCCAAAATGGCTGAAAGACAACACAACTCTAAGATCATCAAAATTCTGACCAAAAATGGAGGTGAGTTTGTCGGTGAAGAATTCAAGCTATTCTGAAAGGATGCTGGAATTAATCATCTCCTGTAACCGCCTTAATCTCCACAACAAAATGGACTTGCAGAACAAGCTAATAGATCAATTCTCAAAAAAACTTGCTGTCTCATGTTACAAGCCAAGCTTATAAGGAGACTCTGGGGAGAAGCAGTCAACAACGCCACAAATCTCCTCAATTTTCTCCCTGTTTCCTCTAACAACAACCTCATTCCCTACAAACTCTGGTACAAAAGAACTGTCAACTACAAGTTTCTGAAGCCTTTTGGCTGCACCTCTGTAGTTCTCATTCCCAAACATCTTTGACAATCTAAGCTTGCTCAATCCAGGTTCAAGGGATTTCTAGTCATATTTGCTAATGACTTCTCCAATTACAAAGTGTTCAATCCCTTGGAAAACAAAGTCATCATCACAGCAAATGTAAGTTTCCTGGAAAACAACTTTCCTGGCTCTGAACCTTCTCCATCCAACTCAGATCCCCTACCTCAACACAACCTCAAATTGCAGGATTCACCCTATCCCAATGAAATTAGCCATGAACGCAATCAGGTCCCTACCTTGCAATCTGATCCAGAAATCCCATCCAAAAGGCCTCAAGACGCTTTGACTTCCTTGCCTGCGACTAACCAGGAAAGGCCCAAGTTCAAAATCTCAACTGGTAACATCCTCAATCATCCCATACGGCCAGACTCACAGCTTTACCTGGTTGACGCTGACTATGAAGAGCCAAAAATTCTCAATCAAGCTCTCAACAGTAAGTAAAAATTTGAATGGATCAATGCAATGGAAAAAGAGGTGGGGAATATCAAAAGCTACAATGTTTGGGAGGAAGTGGAGGAGGACAGCAATGTCTCACATATTAAGTGCATTTGGGTTTTCAGAGCTAAACCAAATGAAAAAAATGAAATTGTGGAGTTCAAGGCAAGACTCTGTGCGCAGGGTTTCAATCAGGTTGAGCAAGTTGACTTTGTCAACACCTTTGCGCCCACTGGCAACAAAAGCACTCTTTGACTGCTCATCTCCTTTGCCCTTTGCAACAACCTCAAATTCCACCAACTCAATGTCAAAGCGGCCTTTTTAAACGCACCTCTTGGGGAAAAGATTCATATCTCAGCGCCTCCAAATGTGGAGGTAGCAAATGGGAAGATACTCCGACTAAAAAAAGCGCTATACAGCCTCAAGCAAGCCCCGCAAGCATGGTACATCACTCTCAGAAACTGGCTCTTAGAATCTGGCTTCAAAAGATGCAACAGTGATCACTGCGTGTTCTTTTCCAAAGACACCTGCATATACATTCATTTTGAAAACATTGCAATATTCAGCAAGAAGCCCAAGAAGTTTGCAACACTCATTGGTAGCTGGTTCAAGTTGAAGTATCTTCAAGAATCCAAGCTTCTCTTGGGAATTAACATTTGTCAGGCCCCCGGTTTAATCAAGCTCTCTCAAGAGACTTACATCAAGACCACTGCGGACAAATACCCCCTTCCTTATTTTAAGGAACACTTGATTCCTTTTGCTCCTCACAGAAAAATCCTCCCTGCCACCAACAAAGAAAAAACTTCTTTTGTCTCTTCAGGTTTCAACTATCAAAAACTCATTGGAGAGCTCAATTATATCAGTGTCCAAACCAGACCAGATATCACCTTCCCCATCAACTACCTGGCCCAGTTCTTCAAGGCCCCAAGTCTGTCTCATTACAAGGCTGCGCTTAAGGTGCTGAACTATCTCTTTCACACCGCCAAAAAAGGTATTGAATTTACTGCAGAGAACTTGAAAGAACCACTCACTGATTTTGTGGACTCTGATTGGGCCACATGCCCCTCAACGTGTTTTTATATCTCTGGGCTTGTTGTTACTTGGAATGGCAACCTTATTTTTTGGAAGTCAAGAAAGAAAGCAACAGTCTCTCTCTCTACGACCAAAGCCAAATACAAGTCACTTGGTGATGGAGTGAAAGAAGTTCTCTGTATGAAAAGATTCTTATGTGAAGTTGTTGGCTGAAAGTTAAGCTCTCCAACTCCAATTCATGAGGACAACCAAGGCTGTATCAAACTGGCTATGCAGCAGGCCAATCAGTAAAGCTTCAATTTAAAACACCTTGACCTGCGGCATCACTTCATTTGGGAAGAAATAGCCAAGGGCATCATTCAACTAAAGATGACCTCTTCCAAGGAAAACTGTGCTGACTTTCTAACCAAAGCTCTCTCTAGATTACCGCTGATGAAGTGTCTCTCCTTTCTGCATGTGCAATAAACTTCAGAGCCAGGGAGGGTGTCAGAATTTCATACATTTGCCTTTGAACTTAATCACTTTGCCGTGTCTAATATTTTCTTGTCTTCTTCATTTATGCTTCTGTCCTGTTTTTGTGTCTGCAGCGCCTCTGTCAAGCCCGGCACTGTGTGAATACTCCAGATCTGGATCTGTCAAAGACTACTTGTACTTCTTGACTGAGATACTGAGTTTGCCTCAGGGCTCTCAGGTCCTCTTAGTTGAGTAATATTCTTTTGTTTCTTTTCATGCTTTCTCTCATTCTTCATTGCCGTTGTCACCTCTCCAACAGCTAACCGGCCAACCTCTGCTCAACTCATCCTCCAATCACAATTCTCCAAAAACTGTCAAGCACCTCCTCAGTCGAGCCAACTCTCCTCAAGTTCTCAAGACCTAGTTGCTGCAGTCTCCCAAGTGACTTGTCCAAATTCTTCACGCTCAGTTGTCTAACTCTTTTGGTTCTTCAGGTTACTTCTCTTCTCTGCTTGTGCTGTGCTGCACTGTTGTTTTTCCATTTCTCTTACTCTTTCTGATGATTCAATTCTTCAGTCTGTTAAATTTGCAGATGATCCCATAATCTTTTGGAAAAACATCAACAATCTTGGATCATCAAAGAAGGAATCAAACTTGTTTCAAGCATACCAAGATTTCAACACCATCAAAATTAACCCATAAAATCTCTCTGGCTCAATCCTCAAGTACCAAGATGCCATTGCGCAACTTGAGTTGTTGGATCTTACCTTAGATTACAGACAAATGGTGCATCAAATTTTGACTCAACTGAATTCATCATTGGATCAAATCAAGGACTCAGTTATCTTGTCTGAAAAATCAGCAAACATTGCCACCTATGAAGTTACCTTGGACCTCATCAACAGTAAGGCTGAAATATGCCCGTTGTGGAAATTAGAGGGTGATACTCCCCAAGTTCTGGAATCAATGGTCCTAGCTGTTAGAATATGAGTTTTCATATATTTGAATTTCACTGGAGTCTAAAGTGTAATTGATTGGATTAATGTGATCTTATTATTGTTATCTTAAAGTACTCAAACAACAGGTAAAATATAAATAGGCTGTGTTATAACCAAGATAAATTATATCTGTTCACTCACAACATCAAATGGAGTTTCCTTTTCCTCCTGTCCTCAGGTCCATTACGCTTGAGGTTACAAGCTCCTTTCACTCATTTATTAATCCCTTCATCCAATTTGAGCTTCAGCTCTTTTTCACTTTTACACGGTTAAAAGCCTATACTCAACCCGAGCCAACGGCCTTTCATTCAACTGGCTCGCCTTCAACAGTCTCATCCTGACATTCAACTCTTTTTGCGAGGGGGTGAGATTAGGATGAGCCATGTCATTGGCCATCAGGGCAATCATCAAACTTGGAATTGACCAAATCCAACAATCACTTTGTTATCTGGATCATCCGCACCTCAAGACTCCAAGTTGTTTGTGTTTCTAGTACAAATGGGAAAGACTTCCAATCTCATGTGCGGAAGAAAACAACTATAAAGATCTTACCCTCCTACCAACGCCAATGCCGACAACAACAGTGACAAAAATCTTTCAATCAATCCTCAAATTTTTGGTTCAGGCCTTGCCAGGTCACAATGAGCAAACTTGGTCCACAGCATGGCATCCAGGTCTTCAGATACTAGCTTCTTCCTCAACCAAAAAACAACTGAGGCTTTTTCAGTACCATGTAATGTCAATCTCACTTGATTGCCTCTATAGTGTTTCAAGACTCCGCTAGTATATTCATCAAAATGCTGGACACCGTTTATGGATGACCCAAGACTTAAACACGTTGAATGACCATGGCCAAAGCAGCCCCTCCCCCATCACAAACTCTGGCTAAAATGTATTCACCCAGTTTGGGATAGTGAGCCAGTGTGACGAAAATCCTGCAACCGCTACTACCAATGGGATGAACCAATGCAACCGCTCCGCCGTACACATTGACCCAATCAGAGTTGATCCCAAGTACTTTTAGGTTGGCAAGGGCAAAGACCAAGAAAGCTTTGTTGATTTCGACTTTTGCCAACCAGATTAATCAAGATCATCAACCCCTTTCCCAATTCTCTCTTCAGCCTTTCCAACCTTACTCCCACTTGACCCATTAACTCGTATCACTCACCTTTGACCATCAATCATCAAGACCTCATGAGCTCATTCAGGCCATTCAAAGCATCCAATATCTTCAAGTTCAACCACGTCAACCTCAATCCCTACACGGAAACCTGTTTGACCAGTTAATACTTGAACTACTTGGCCACATGGCCCAACTTGATGAACATTGCCAAATCTCCAAACCATCAGATCATGGGATATGTGATGGGTAAGGTGGAAGGTGAAAACAAAGATTTTCATTGGCACGTGAGCGCTATAACCGTAGAGCCATTGTACCAAAGGCTTTTGCTTGCCAGACAGTTGATGAAATTGATAGAATCAGCCTCAGATCAAGAACTATGTTACTTTGTCAATCTCTTTGTCAGGGTCTCAAAAACCCTAGCAATCATGATGTACAAGCGATTTGGGTATTTGGTTTATCAGCAAGTTTGAAATTACTACACCAGAAGTGGAGTTGGTCATCAGTTGCAAGAAGAAGATGCCTTTGACATGAGGAGAGCTTTATCAATTGACAAAGACAAACAAAGCATTTGGGAAAACAGAAGAGAGGTCTTGGTCAATCATCCGTCATTTTTAAAGCACCCTATGGAGTTTTCCTGCTGCGTTCACACTTTACCTACACCTTATTTTCTTCATCAATCATCCATAAATTTTCACAATCATTCCAGTACTCAACTCCAAAAATCAACCAACTCAATTTTATCAATTCTACACAATCAAATCTAACCTTGAACAAATTCAACGCATTGTAAAAGTCAATCACATTTGAACTGAAGAATTTTCCAGCAAATAGTAGATATCATACTTAAAGATAGCAGTTAAATTCAAATATGCCCCAGGAAGTTTACTAGTCAATCAGCTCATCTTGTTGTCAGTCACTAACTTGTATGTAGATTAATTCCAACAGTTAGTAGAACATAAAGTGAATTGAAGAAAACGAGTCAGATTCATTTCAGACAGTAACTTCCTCCAGTGCAAGTCAAGCGGGTGTGTTAGAATTTGAGTTTTCATATATTTGAATTTCACTGGAGTCTAAAGTGTAATTGACTGGATTGATGTGATCTTATTATTTTTATCTTAAAGTACTCAAACAACAGGTAAAATATAACTAGGCTGTGTTATAACCAAGATAAATTATATCTGTTCACTCACAACATCAACTGGAGTGTCATTTTCCTCCTGTCCTCAGGTACGTTACACTTGATGTTACAAGCTCCTTTCACTCATTTATTAATCCCTTTATCCGATTTGAGCTTCAGCTGTTTTTCACTTTTAAACTAGCGCCTGTAAGGATAAGGATGCGCCCATATATATATATATAGAGAGAGAGATAGAGAGAGATAAAGAGAGAGTTAAATTTCCTTCCTTTCCCTTCCTTTCTGTATCCTTTGCCGTATCCTTTGCCCTCCTTCCACCCATATATGAATATCTCCCCCTCCAAGCTGGGGTTGAGAGCGTGGACTTGATTACCACCCTCTCAACCCTATCCTAAGTACAAGCGCAATGACAGCCCAACAACAAATAGAAAAGAAATCCTAAAAACCAGAACCCTAGCCTAACCCTCACCCTTTCCCATACCGCAATCACCCTCCAGCCTGCCTACCCTTAAAAACCCGTTTTGTCCTTCTCATGACGCGGCCCTCTGCTGCGCCCTACTTGGAGCCCCCCATGTTGTCTGTATCCGCCCAGTGCACCGCGTGATTTCCTGCCCCACGGGTTGGCCCGTGCTTGTGCCCGCCCAGCCTTCTCCTATAGCCTTTCCAATACTGCAACCACCCTCAAGCCCGCCTACCATTACACACACCCAGTTTGTCCTTCTCATGACGCAGCCCTCTGCCGCGCCCTGCTTGGAGCCCCCCGGTGTGCTGCGTGATTTTCTGCCCCGCACTTGCGCACGCCCTCCCTGCTCTATCTTCCTGAACTAGCTAGCCCGCAAACCTGGTCAGGCCTGCTCCATTCTTGGGTCTCCAATGTCCAAGCGGGCCAAATCCAATGTCCAAGTGGGCTGCAATTAGGGCAATGACTGCAGCACGGTTCCTGATCCAAGGCTATATAACAACACCACACTGTCAACATTGACCCCCATCAATTAACAACTATACCAGAGCTACTGCCTTGCTCAAAAATCAAAAACAACATCCCTGTTCACCTGGCCACCACAACCCTCTGTCCAACCACCCCAAGGAACACTGATTTAAACTCAACCCTCATCTGCACAAACAATTCTAAAACCAATCAAAATCTAAAGGTTCCCCTCATGTGCACATGATGCAAGCATTTGATACCTTGGGTTCAAACTTTCTTGGTCACAATGCTCAACTCAACTCCACAACTCCTTCTAACTAAAACTCTCAACCGGCCACATAATATAATGCGCAACTATACTAGTTAAGCATAACAATCCTACATTTTTCCTACAGTCTACTTTTCCTTAAACTATTTGTTGGCCTCACCAGGAAAAATGATTAAGAGAAAGGGAGGATTTTGAGATAGTGAATTATTTTGCTCTTAATCCTTCATCCCTAAATTCCCACTCTGTCTTTTCATCTATTACAACCTCATCTTACAAGCTTTAGGGTACTTACTATGTATGGTTGATATTTATTGCAGGTTACAATCTCCAGTTTATTATGTCACAGTGTTTTTTCTGTTTATTAATCTCTGGTTGAAGATTGATCTTTTATCTTGGTGTGTTACTCTTGTGTCATTTATGTCACTTATGTGACCTCAGGCCTTTTACCAACCTGTCCATGTCCAGACTTGTGTCTCCAGTGTTTCCTTTTTCTTTGAATTGTTTCAGGCCTGTTTCTCTTGGACCACTCTTATGAATATGCTTCTATCATCTGATTATACCCACCTTTTGGGTTCTCTAGTTGTTACTACTTAAACCTTCTTTTCTTTCCAACATGAAACAAACACCATTAATTCTCATCTACTCTCAAACATCACAACTAGAGATCAGTCCATCCTGGCAAATCCTCTCAGGTTGTTTCACAGCTCCCTCTCAACTCGTCAGTCTCTAATCTCAACATGTGTATATTCCATGCCTATTGAATGCTAGTTCTACATATTTGTCTCTCTTCAACTTGAATGTTGTGAGAGTGTAGCCATGCATGTACAACTATTTTTGGAAAAATAATTCCACTTCTTCCCTACTAGGAAAGGCTCTCACAGGAGGAGGGTCAAGGGGTTCTGTCACATCATAACTAAATATTTAAATCAACAATAGTTACATTATTTCCCATAAAAAAAATTCAAATTCCCCATGAAATGTTGCACACCACCAACCATCAATTCCACTAGTGAAACATCTTTTTCCTCAATCGTAACCCTAGATGAGGATGCAATTGGGGCTTGCAATTTTTTATTTCACAAATTTCTAGCTTCTGACACAGCTTTGTTAATAGCACTATCCATTAAGTACTTCAACACATCCATGTTGAAACCAGGGGGTCTTGGGCTTGTCACTGTTCCCATATCCCAAAAAAACCAAATAAATTTCATTTATCAACCCAACTTTCAATTCATAAACTCCAAAGTGGGCTCAATTTTGGGTTGAAAAAAATAAAATTATTCAACTGGGGAAAGCATTTGTTTTGCCAATGGGCAGATTCTAGTTTTCAATTTTCCAAATGCAGTTTTCTAACTTATTTTTGAGGTCTTATAGTTCCAAAGTGTATGAAAAATCGCCAAATTTGGGTTGAAGGCACTCAAATGTGGTCCAGGGGTGGCCAGGTACCCCTAATTACCCCCTAAAATGGCCCATTTGGGGCTATTTTGCCCCAAATGGGCCAACAGTGTCAATCAAGACATGCGCAACCCCCAGGGGGTTTCCAATAAGTATTTTGCAACCATTCTGGGCCGCAAACAAGTATTTTGCAACCAAATTGGGCTGTGAACAAGTAGTTTGAAACCCCCTGGGGCTTGCGCAATTTGTGGGCAGTTTTATTTTCAATTCTTTGAGTTGTGAACCTCCACTCACAACTCATATGGGTTGCAAATGGTGTTTCAGGCCCATTTGCAACCTGGGGTTTTGAAGATAATGTCCCCCCAAATTTTTAATGTTTGAAGTGTAGTGGAAAAATAGTGTTTCCTTACACTGCAACAGCTTGTTGACTATTTATATGGTGTGAAGTTGTACATTTTTAAGTATGGGAAGTTACTTGACTATTGATTTAGTATATGTGATGATTTATGGTTGTTGTAAGTAGGGAGTATATGAACATTTTTTGTGTAAATTTCTTAGTTACCCCTCCATTTTGCTGCCTTGAGCACCTTTAAATGTAACTGTAACTGTAGCTATGGACTATAGTTTGGCCCCCCAAAGCAAAACTTCCTCTCAATATGTAACTGTGACCTCACAATCAAGGTTACAGTTAGCAGAGATTTTCGGAAAACTCTGCAGCCTTGATTTAACCTGTTTCTGCAGTAGGGGCCAATATCATGCCCCACCTAGAAGCCAAAATTACCCCAGAACAATGGGAGAAGAGCCTGAACCAGGCCCCCTTGGAAGAAAAGGTTTCCCCCAAGACCAATTCCCACACCAAATACCCCCCCCAACTCCACCCAATAAATTGTTTGAAAAAATAAAAATGATTGATCATCTCAAAAAAGAAGTTTCAAAAATTATCCCAATCAATTCTTTAAAGATTTTTTTTCTCTGGATTGACAAAAATTATGAAAATCAAATTTTTATAAAATTCTTTTTTCTAGATTACTATTCCCAATAAAATTGCATTATCTTTACAAACCCATTTGGAATTTAATTTAAATTTCTAACCACAAATAAAACTGTTCAAAAATCCAATCTTCCACCTATAACCAATCTGAAGACAGATAAACTGAAGAGAAACATTAAATTTCCCATAATTAATATAATTCATTAAACAGGTCCTGAACAAATTTACTGGCTATCCAAGTCTTAAGAACCATCAATACTGCATATGATTATTTTTCCACTAAATTCTGAAATACACCTATCCCCAAGTAAACTTCAATATTATTTGGAGAGCTATGGTTGCAAGAACTCATCAGTAATCTGAGGCCCAACCCATTTTATGAAACTATGGGCATGTATTTGGGAACCTTTGTGAGGATGAAAGAGGAACTGGAAAAACATGCATTCCAAAATCTTGGAAGATGGATCAAGTTTAAAGAAAAGCTGCGAGATTTCCTGTATTTTATGATCACTAGTATCCCCAAAAGTAAAATTGGAAACATGCTTCAAAGGTATTCTGACACAACATCAAATTACATGATTGATCCATTTTTTTCTGGTTTTTGTGATAATTTAATTCTCTCATACAAATTATTTATATTGATTCTGGAACCACCAGGGTTATTGCGAAAATTATTTAAAGCATAAGCATCAACATTCAATTGATAAACAGTTTGATTAAATTTCCTACTTCAAATCCTCCTATCCCTGAGGAGGTATACCAAAATTCAAAATTATATCTGTATTTCAACTACTGTATTGTTAAAATGACAGCTCTCCATTACCAGTATTTTTTAACAGAAACAATAAATCACGTTACATAAGCAGAAAGGGCTATACCTCTCAGAAATTTCTTGAAACATGTGATTTCAACTTAAATTTTACATTTTTCTGCTAGGTTGGGAAGGCAGTTGTGCTCATGAAAGACTTTTGGATCAGGCTAGGCAAATTTTTCCAGTAATTTCACAGGGAAAATTCCTTCTAGGTTATTATGTATTTTATTTTCATGATGATTTTCTTATAGCTTTTAAAAATACAATATAGCACCTGAAGGATTAGGGCCATAATACAGATTTAAGTTAAAATTAATGGTATGAATTAAATAAAAATAAATTGATTACCAAATCTTAACACTGATAATTTTTTCTCCCCTTTGATTAGCAGGCCTACTAATTACAAGGAAATTTTTGATTTAAGAAATTCAATATCCAAATATTTTATTGAAAGAATATTTTGTGTAATGAAGAAAGGCTTTCAATTTTTTTAGGGAATTTATGTATCACATGAACATACACGTTGGTACTGTTTTTTTTGTAGCTCTCATTCACAACTTGATCAGAAAAGAAGAGGCCAATGATCTGTTTTCAAACCAATTGATTTACCAGTTACATAGGATGTTTTTTATGACTGGTTATCTCCTCTGTTTTGGGAAGTATGATGGTTATTTTATAATTGAATATTACGAAAGCATGGGAAAAACTAGATTTAAAGATCCTATTTTTATAATTTAAATCCCATTCCATTAAATTTTATATTTTTTGGTGTTGATTAAAAATTGAAATTACCATAGAATGAATATTTTTTTGAAGCAGGAGAAAATTTATCATTTTTTTTGTTTTAAAAGGAAATAACTCACTTGTGGAAGACTTTGAACTCAAGGGGAGATTAAAAATCAGATGGTGTGAGAAAAAATAAAGCAAACTGACCTGGTAGTTTTTTCATTAAAAATTGCTTCAATAAGTATTGATTTAATTCTTCTGCAGTTCTGGGTTTTCTATCTTGATTTTTTCTGATAAATTGTATACAAAAATGATTCTATTGAGTCATTATTATGGTATAAACCGGATATCCACAATAAAATTGGTCACCAATTGTGGGGATATTTTTAGAATGAACAGAAATTTTGAGAGGGGTCATTGATTTTAAAATATTCTCAAATATTTCAGGATATTAAAGCTTGATACCCAGGAAATAATCATTCTTTGAAAAAAAAAATTACAGGTCTGCCTTCAAAAAATTGTTTTTCCCCCTGGGCCTATTTCAAAGACAAAAGAATAATCAAAAATTAAAAGCATGCTGAAAAAGAATTGATTCAAAATCACCAATTATCTTTTTTTGATTATTATAGTTTAGTTGATCTGAGAAAAATTCATCATATTTACCTGGTATTTGAACCATTTTCTTTACTCCATCTCCTTAAATATATACTTCAAACCTATTGAGGTTGCAAAAAATTTTCAAGCCAGATTAATTTTATCAATTTGTTTTCACCCTCATAAAGTAAGCTCACATTTTTCCTATCCTTTTGATTGACCAATATCCAATATACACCATAAAAAAAAAAGGCTGCACCTGCTGGCAGGTGTGGCACCTGGTATAGTGAGTGAGCCCTGGTTTGACTTTGTTTTGGTTTTGGGGTCAAACATAAAATTGATTTCTGGATTGTCCCAGATGATTCATGCACCATATTTATTTAATGCATGGATTTGATTGAAAATTTTTACATAAAAAGAAGAATTGGGAATTTATGTATTTACTTTTAATTCCATATTTATTTTACCACTGTTAAGAAATTTGGTTCAGAGCTATGTTACATAGGATTTTTTTGGGGTAATGATAAATTCACAACCCCCAATTGTGTGGGAGTGTCTTAGGGTCCATAAACAACTCCAAAAGATTGTTAAACACACGTGCAACCCCAGGGGGGTCATATACCCCCATAAAAGGCATCTTTGTTTTGTGTACCCCCATAAAAGGCATCTTTGGTTTGTGTACCCCCATAAAAAACCTTCTAGAAATGCCCACAGGGTTATAAAAGCCCCCCGGAGTTGCGCCAGAATTGATGGCACCCCCTGGACCACATTTGGGTTCCACCAACCCAAGTTTGGGATCAACACATACCTTTTGGGACTATTGGACCACACCTAGCAATCTTAAAGTGAAACTGCAAAAAAATCATTGCCTTTGGCAAACAAAATCCTTGAAATTTTCCCTTTCACACAAATTTAAATCTAAAGCCGCCCGTTGGAAACCAGAAAAGTAAATTTTTACTGCCCATTGGTTAATTTGATCTTTCTCAACTCAAAATTGAGCAAAATTGGAAGTTGCTCAATTGAAAGTTTGATTGAATACTGAATTACCATTGAATTTTTTTCATTATGGGAACAGTGGCAAGCCCTAATGTTTATGAAATGGATGTGTTGAAGGACTATGTTGATAGTTCCATTAACAAAGCTGCGGAAAAAAATGATTTGGGCAATGAAAAATTGGAAGCCCCAATTTCATCCTCATCTTGGGTTACAATTGAGGAACAAAATGTTTCAACAATGGATATGATGTCTGGTGGTGAGTAACGTTTCATTTTACTCTGGCCTTTGCCTGATTTGATTGATTTGATGGAAACTGATTGGCGGCTGGTAACTATGTAACTATGTAACTATGATATAACCAGTGAATTGGTGCCAGATCCACTTGAAACACCTCCTGTGAGAGCCTTTCCTACTAGGGAATAGGTGCAAAAGTATTGTCAAACATGGAAAATGCAGAATGGCTACTCTTTGACAGCTTTAAACTCAAAGCTTGACAAATATGTGGAGTTAGCCTGTGATAGAAATGGTTCCCTAATCTGGGCCATTTCTTACCAAACGGTCAAGGAAAACTCAAACAAGGGGTGGGTGCAAGTTTTTAATCTGTGAAAGTCACAAAAAGGCAGAACACTTGTGGAAAATCTCCTACAAAAATGATCAACATAACCATCAATCATCTTCACACCCCTCAGTGCATCCTCAACTCATGAACCTCTCTTGTGTAGCCTTAGAGGTTTTAAGAGAATTCATGAATGATGGGCTCAATAAAATTTTACTCAAAATAAAATTGAGCAAGATTTATGGCAGGGAGTATGTTGTAACCTGTAGAGAGTTAGGAGTCATAATCACACCACTATTTCAGGGTTGACCGCGCGCAAGGTAATTATAGTATGTACAAGTGTCACAGGATATGTGATATCCGCCTGTGATATATTATGACTAGTTTGACCTAACACATACAAATCACAACACTCCCCCACAAACTAGGCATCCAAGAAAAAACGTTTACAAAAAATAGACTGTTTATGTGCGCCCAACCTTTTTGTCATGATGTCCGCCAGCTGGGAAGCTGTTTCTACCCACCTCACGTTAATCCCTAGCTCCCGTATGACATCATTAGCAAAGAAGAAATTGCGCGCAATATGTTGCATCCTTGTGCGAGATCTGTTGTTGTTTGCAACCAATACTGCCCCCCAGTTATCACAATGTAAGGAGGTGTTGAAATGGAGGCCAAGATCCAAAACCATCGAGTGCAGGGAAACAAAAAATTCCACCCCTGTACCCAGTGAGATAAATTCAGCGTTAAATGTTGAGGTGGCGACCATCTTTTGGCGTTTTGACGCCCATGATACAGGGGATCCGTCGAGGAGGATGAGGAATCCAGAGGTTGACCTGTGGAACTCACCCCCCCAGTCGGCGTCCACCCATAGCTGGAGGCCGGTCCCGTCAGGCTCAAAACCTAATTGCCTGGTGGTTGTGCCGGAAATATACCAAATGAGGTGTTCAAGAGCAAGCCAGTGGGAGGCGTCCGGGCGTTTGCTGAACCGCGAGAGGTAGCTGACTGCAAAGGAGATGTTGGGCCAGGTACCAAGCGCCAGGTAGTTGATGGAACCAACATAGCTTTGGAATACTTCAACATTGATACCATCCGTTCCGTCATTTGTAAGCAAGGAGACATCTGGCAGGACAGTGTTTGCCAAAATAAGTTGGGACCAAGTATTAGACCACCAGTTGACAATTTTCTCCGCCAGAAAACGTTGATCCAGTGCCAAGGTGTTGCCAATACGTGTTAGTTGTATGCCAACAATCTGGTCGCACCGTTCTGCCCATTTCAACTTCACCTTTTCAGCCATGATGTTTTGCAAAGAACAGAGCGTTCCCTTGTCATTTCCCACAACCAGGCCATCATCAATGTGCAACCAAATAGCCACCACTTTATTGCCATTCCGGTACAAGTAAACCGTTTGCTCAATTGAGCCGCCTTTGAATCCAAGATCCACCAGGATGTCATGGAAAAACAGCCACCAGCACCTCGCAGCTTGGCGAGTCCCATAGAGCGACTTCTTTAGTAGCCTCACCATACCTTGGAGTTCCGGCAGGACGTGGGTTGGAGGTTCAACGTATACAGTCTCATTGATTGGTGAATGCACGTATGCTGCCAAGAAATTGAAGCTGTGAATATGCCACTTACTGGAAACCGCCAGCGCAAGTAGGAGCTGTAAAGAGGACAGTGAGGCAGTCGGCGCAAATGTTTTGTAGCAGTCCACTCCCAGACACGGGCGGAAGCCTTTTGCAACATACCGCGCTTTCGGAGTATGGACCAAACCGTCAGCCTGCCGTTTGACACTGAAGACGTATTTTGCACCAATCACTTTCATCCCCGGCTTGCGCTTTACTGGTATCCAGACGCCCATTTTGAACAGTTGGTTAATTTTGCTCTCCAGCGGGGCCAGCCAGACCAGCCGGTGAGTTGGCAATAGCGCTTGGTCAATTGAAGCGGGTAGGGTAAGGTCAGAGATTGCAGGAAGAGTGTCCAGTTGACTGTCTTGTTCAGCGCAGATCTGATCGCTTGGGAACTTGCCTAGGCCTAGTTTTACGCTGCGTAGTTCCGGGTCAATGTTGTCGATGGTTGTGGGGATAGGGATGAAGGGTTTTGGGCTAGAGTTGGGGAATTTGGCCGAGTTGGTGTAGATAAGAGAGTTTTGGCCAACGCTCCATAGTAAAAAACCCTGTTGGTTGTCCTGATAGCCTAGAAACACGGTTTTCTCCGCCCGGTCATCTAATTTGAGTTTTTTTTATTTGGGGATGTGGGCCAAGGCAATGGAACCAAAAGGGTGTAGCAGAACAGGTTTATCAGGGGTACAGTAGAGCTTCTCCAATGGTGTCATTGGCAATGACTGGGAGTTTGGAAGAAAATTGTGAAGGAAACAGGCATGCCAGTAAGCGAATGACCAGAATGATTTGGGGAGTTGTGCGTAAGATAACATGGTACGCGCCATGTCACCCAGAGTCCAATTAACGCGTTCAGCTTCACCGTTTTGTTCTGGGGTGTACGGGGAGGTGAATAAGATTTTGGATCCAATTACCAATAGCTGTTCCAATAGGGACGTCATATGGTATTCTTTAGCATTGTCACAGCGGATATGGATTGGGGGTTTCCCCAGCCAGTTCTTTAGGTAGTTCACGGTTTTCAGGAGTAGCTTGGGGACGTTGGAGCAAAGTTTGAAAGCATGAACAAAGATGAAGGTGGAGTGATGATTGCAGATTGTGAGAAGGTATTGGTTGCCAGCTATATTGGGGGGAAGTGGGCCAAGTACATCTGTCACCAGTAGGTTGAGGACGCTGTCGACTGGGATGGCTTCAGGCATGGCCGCGCGGCGCCGTTCACTCTTTGCCGTCTGGCATGCCTCGCATACAAACGGGGTCCACAATTTCGGGTCAAAATCCGGAGAATGAGCTTTCAGGTAACTTTTCACAAAGCAATCCAAGACATGACCAAGGGAACAGTGGTGGAAGTACAAGGGGGAAATAAATGGAAGGGGAATCAAGGAAAGGGGAGGGGAGACAGCAGTACGGACAAGAGGGGGAAGGGAAGAGGAAAAGCCGAGACGATCGACCAGGTCCTGTTATTACATTGAGCAAGCAGACGGTGATGAGAAGAGGAAAAAACAAGGTTGGATCCGTGGAACGTTGGCGTGTATCCTGCGTGAATGAGACGTCCCAAAGACACTAGGGTCCCTTGGACTCGTGGACAGTACAAGACATCATTCAGAAGGGGGCCCCCACGGCCCCCACACGGAGTTGGTGCCAGGCGTATTGTTCCCCTACCAATGGCGAGCATTGTTGCGTGAGGGTTAGCCAGTTTGAGCGGGACGGGGGAATGAAAGGGGGTTTAGGTAGCAAATGAGGCGAAATGGCCACTTACCGTTGAGGTTGCCCCAGAGTCAACTACTAACGTGTGGGGGACGGCCACCAAACGTACAACAGGCTGCTCAGGGGGAGCCTCAGCGGTAACGGATTGGTTGAGGGTAATGACGCTTTTGACTTGGCAAGCAGTGAAGGGGTTTGGTCGTGGGGGACGCGGATTGCAGATGTGGGGCACTTCCCTAGGCGGGTTAGCCACGCCCTGAGGTGGTAGGTTGGCATCAATCCGGAGTTGCGGACAGTCCCCTCTCCAGTGATCCGGCGACCCACAATAGACGCATGAACCGCCAATGCGCTGACAGACCTCGGCCGGAATTGGTCTGTTGCCGGTTGCCAGGACGTTTTGGGCTGCCTGGATGTCCACGGCGGTTGGCTGGTGGCGGGATGCGCGGGTACCAAGGGGGGGAAGGGTTTGCGTGTTTCTGGGATGGTTGCCTGGACGGCGCCCCTGGTCTGGAGTAGGCCAGGTCCACGGGTTGACTGCCGCGACCAAGTACGGGTTGTCAGACAAGTTACCTCGCATGATTTTGGTATAGAACGAGGTCAGAATGGACTGGGTATTGGCCGCTGTGGGACGTTCAATGCGATCCAGTTGGGGCCTGATGCTTTGGAGCATTTGGGTGCGAGACAATCCAGGGGGTGGCGGAGTGAGAACTTGCATGACAAGGGAGACACATTTGTCCGGGACCGGCGTACCAAGACAACCTAACTCAATGAAAAGGTTTGAGATACAACTGAGGTCGGAGGATATGCTGCCATCCATTGTGGTCAGTTTATAGAAGATTTTGTCCCAAAGCTCAATTTGTTGGGTTTGGGTTGACAGTTGGAAGTTCTTTTTAATCGTCTCAAAGGCTCCAGCGGCGGTTGCTTCCTTTGCTATGAGGGTTCGCAATTATTGCTTGATTTTCCGAGTGAAGAAGACACGGAGAATGATGCTCTGGTTGTCAATTAGGGAGCGTAGATTATTGATGTTGTGAGTAAATTTGCTAACACCAAACACCATGAGGCCAACCGTGTTTATACCCTTGATCCATTTGTTGATGTTGCTGCCATTGCGCCTAAGCTTTTCAACCATTGATACATATTCCGTTGGGTTAGATAAAAATTGTGCCTTTACGGTGGTTTTGACAGTCCTGGTGATCGGCATTGCCTTTGAATCCATGGTACGTGAGGTGGTTGGAGTGGCCGGTTTATCGCTATTGCTATTGGAGATAAGTTCTTTGGAGGTGGTACCAGGCCTTCCAGGTCTTGGTTTACTGCGCCGGGTCATAAACTAGTTCCGGAAAGATGAGTCAAAGAAGGAGGATTGGGAAGAAGGCAGACTGGTATTGGAGTATTGAGGTATTGGAAGGGAGGGGTCGACCGGAGGGTTGAGCCTGCTTTTAACCTGTAGAGAGTTAGGAGACATAATCCCACCACTATTTCAGGGTTGACCGCGCGCAAGGTAATTATAGTATGTACAAGTGTCACAGGATATGTGATATCCGCCTGTGATATATTATGACTAGTTTGACCTAACACATACAAATCACAACATAACCAAAAAATCTATAACACTAAGCAAAAGTCAGCACTAGCCAAAATCAAGGAAAAAATTGTTATGGAGGTCCTCTATGAACAACTTGAAGATTCAGGTTGGGTTCATCAATCAAAATTCAGTGGAGAGGGACACTTGAAGGCCCTATTCTTGGCGCAACCTGATTCATTAAAGCTTTGAAAACAATTCCATCAGATTTCTATTTTGAATTGTGCTCATAAAACAAATAAGTACAACATCCCCCTATTTCATGTTGTAGGAATGACAGCCAAACAAAATACTTTCACAAAAGCTCTTGTTTTTATAAAAAGAGAAACATTTTAATTATACACTTGGTCTGTAAATACACTAAAGGAGCTGGCTTGTGATCCTGAGAAAATTCCCAAAGTATTTGTGACAGAACATGAAAAAGCTCTGATTTGTTCCATTGAATCAAGTTTCCCTGAGTCAACAAGACAGTGTTGTTTTTTGAACTTGTCTAAAAATATACAAGTAAACTGTAAAGGTTTATTTAACAATGAAGTTGAAGGACGGCAAAGCTTTATGTCTCTGTGGGGGAAGTACCGGGCCTCTAAAAACAAGAAGGAGGCAGATTTCAATGATGCGGATCTCGGAGTAAGGGCCAAATCACTTCTTCTTCTGTTAATCTTCCTAGTTTTGGGTGCTTAAGTTATCACTTGTATAAATTTTTTTTGAAAGACAATTAGGATGTTCTCAAGTATATAAAAAGTAACATTTTCCCTATCAAAGAGACTTTTGTAATGGCTTGGACTTTCAAAAAACCTGACTTTTGAAATAAAACCATGTCTTTGGTGAAAGGGAACCATGCTGCTCTGAAACAATTCCTCGCAAATTCTTTGGGAAAAATGTTGGATGTTTGGAAAAACATAGATGGAATAGTTTCAAATCAAATTACAGACATTCAGGCGTCTCTTTGCAAATCTAAAATAAATTTAGGAATATTTCTTCCTGCTTAAATTTTACCTTTGGGATAAAATTTTTCTTTAGAGGCAATTACACTTTTTGAGGAACAATTAGAGAGGTTAAAGCAGAACCATGATGGGAAAGTGTTTACCAAGTCATACTCCAAGACTATGGGTTGCCCTGTTCCCACCAGATAGGTGACCTACAAGCAATCAGAGGATCCTTTTGCCTGAGGATGTTCATCCTCAATGGAGTTTGGATTATGAACCTTTCATTTCTAGTTGTTTAATTTGGTTTATGTTGGATTTTGAGATTTTTCAAATCACTTTGTGATTAATTCTTTTTGATGGATGATTCATACTGTACTAGCGTTTGATCCTTTTGAATTTTGGAATGTCAATTTTGATGAAATCCTCAACAAATCTCAGTACATGACATGAGAAGCTCAATTCAATGATCTTGGGATATCCTGAACAAGATCAATGCAAGCTGTTGAAGTACCTGATTCAGAAGACCCCAAATTATTGATCAAAGCCAAGACTTGAACCAATAGTCTTGCAATCAAGTAGAGGTTGGCCAAAGTTGACAGATGCCCAAAGAGATCCTTCTCAATTCAAGCATTTTGAAAAGGAACTTAAGCGGAAAAATTTAATTACCCAGGAACCAAATAATAAAAAACAAAAGATTGTAAGTCTTTTCTTTTGTGAAATGTTAATTTTTTGGGCTCAATGAACTGATGATGATATGATGATAATTGTTAGTCAAAGTCCGCAGCATCAGAATAAAAATTTCATAGTTCAGAGGAAGAGACTGAAAGTGAATTAGATTCAATTAATTGGGAATTGGGATCCTCTTCAGAGGAAGAAGACATGCAGGAAGGGTCAACCAGAAGCTCATCTTTGGTGAGTAGTGATGTGATTAATCCATGTTCTTGGAATTTTTTCTGAGAGAGTTTTGATCATAAGAACCCAAATTGAAATACCTCAATCAAATAACCACAAAATCACATAACTTTTTGGTGAGCTTTGGGATCCAATTGGTGCTAGGAACAGAGGATTCATAGTCATTGCTGAATTGCTTGGTTATAATGAAGATGGTTGGTTTAAATTGAGAAAGGAAATGGTTGAAAAATTGGAGAAACACAAATCATGCTACATTAAGATTCTTGGTGGTGCAAAAGAGGTAGAAAAGATTAAACAAAGACTTGATTTTGAAGACATCAATGCAAATATTCCCTCTTCAAAATGGCTTGCTAAGTTAGATATGGGTAAAATAATAGCAGAAACATATGCCAGACCTATATTTTTCATTTCATTGGAGTCATGTTTTTCTTATACTCCAATGAAAAAATGCCTTACAGATCAACCAGATCCTATTTAAATTTTCTTTGTAAAAAATAACCATTGGGTTCTATTAGTGATTGAGGGAGAAATGATTCCAATCCCTCCCATTATAGAAAAACCCCCTTATTTCATTTCAAAGAAAGCTTCTGGTTGGGTTGATAATCTCAAAAATCAACTGCACAGGTATTCTAAATTATAGACTTCAATTATAGAGATCATTTCATAATTGGGTTTCCATGTTACTTTTAATTCTAATGCAGCTAACTTTTACTTCTATTAATATACAGGGCTAACACATTTTGAACATCATTATGTTGAGTGTCTTGAGTTACACTTATTATTTTGAGTATTTTAAATGAAAATTAATTGGTAATTCAGTTAAACTTGGGTTTGGCTGATCCCATCATAAGGAGTATTTTTACTTCTTGTGATGGGATCAGCTTAACACAAGTTGACCTTGCTTTTTTGTTGTCTTTAATTTAGGGCTAGTCAAGTTGAACTTGTATTTTTTTCTTTTTTGTTTCTTTTTTATTTATTTTTTCAATTTCAATCAAAAAAATCAACTGGTTTTTGATCTGTTGGTTTTCCTCAGTTTCTTTTGTTTTTTATTTATTTTTATTAATTTTTAACTATTTTTAGGTCATTATTTTTCTCATGCATCCAACCCTTTATTTCACTCATTTTGACATTGGTGCGCAGTCGCGCCCCTTTGGTATTTCATGCAAAAATACTGCATTTCATGCAACTTTCAAGAAGTAATTTTTCTTGAATTCTAACTGTGCAGCCCCTTAGCAGGGGTTATTGAACCCTTAATAAAAATATTTGATAATTTTGGAGCCATTAGAACCCCTTCAAAAAGGCAATCAAAAGATGAAAAAAATCCATAAAGACAAATTTTTGTATGGTTTTTTGGATCATCATTTTGTCTATTTTCATTGTTTTCTTTTTTGGTTATTTCAGCTGCCATAAATTTCAAAAACAATTCATAGAATCTTCAAATATTTTTTTCATATTTTTT
Source organism: Puccinia polysora (assembly GCA_025617555.3). NCBI lineage: Eukaryota > Fungi > Basidiomycota > Pucciniomycetes > Pucciniales > Pucciniaceae > Puccinia > Puccinia polysora. The sequence goes on along the minus strand of CM062622.1, from coordinate 32,800,737 downwards.
TGGATTTATCCTTTCACCTTAACAAATTCCTTCAAAAAACACAAAAAATCAAAAAAATCAAATTTCTCTTTGGACATTTGAATCCTTTCATTTTCCCTTTTATTTCTTTTTTTGGTTAATTCAAGCTGTCAAAAATTTTTTAAAAAAATCAAAGAGCATTAAAATGTTTTTTTTTTGGATTTTTTGGATGTATTATTTTTTCCCTTCAAAAATTCCTTCAAAAAAGCAAATAATTCATAAAATTCAATTTTCTCATTTGACTTTTGGATCCTTATTTTTCCCATTTTGATTTTTTTTTTTGGTGTTTCAAGCTTTGATAATTGTAAAACAACTATTCAAGAGCTTTTCAAATTTTTTATCAGGATTTTTGGAAGTCATTTTTGACCTTTAATTATTCCATTAAAAAACATAAAAATTTGAAAAATTCCCTCTTCTTTGAGTCCTTCATGTGCATATATTCAATATGACTTAAAATTATTTCTTGGGACCACCACCCATCTTGGAGCGCCCCACTTATCTTATAAACCACCCCGTTGACCTGTTCCACCCTCCTATCACCCCCCACCACACCATCCCACTACCATACCATACCATTCCACACCACACCATTCCACACCACACCATACCAAACCATAACAAAACACACCACACAACACCACACCACATAAAAACACACCACACCACACCAAACCACCAACCACTCATCAAAAACAACTTAACACTCCAGAAACTTCCAAACAAGAAAATCTCTTTTTCCAATGGCTCAAGAAAACATCCACCCACTTTCAAGAACTGTTTCAACCATTTCACCAGTCCCATCCTCCATTATCTCATCTAATAAAACTAGAAATTCACAGAATCTTTCTCCTTATTAATCTACTCAAAATATTGATTCCACTCCTCTGGCCCCTCCTCCTGAGCTATCATGTAATCAAAAGGAGGAGCTGGTTGAGGCTATCCAATCATGGGCAAAGTCCCATGGATATGCCATATCTACCAGAGTATCAAATTGAAAGAATCAGGACTACAATTACCAATGTGATAAATCTGGGGAATATAAACCCAGAAAAGATACCTCCAAATTAAAAGCATCAAGAAATACCAATTGTACTTTCAGGTTATCAGGGAATTTTTCAAAAAGATTGGGTGTTTGGGTGTTGAAGTTTATATGTCCAGAATGCAACCATCCACCTTCCATTGATCCTTCCACTCATCCCATCCACAGAAGAATCCAAGGGAAGCAGAAGGAGGTGGTTCAAAATTTATCCAAAGCAGGAGACCCCCCTTTAAAAATTCTCAACTCTCTCATACACAACTCATGATAACCTATCCATACAAATCTCCCTACAATTGACAACAAAAGATCCCAAATACAAAAAAATGCTGTTCATGGAAAAAATTGTGTGGAAGCACTCATACTGGAACTCAGGAATTCTTCTATTTGCTACAAAATGAAAAATGTGGATGGTCAAATTACTTCATTATTTATTTCACACCCTGATTCCATGAAACTTCTCAACCTTTTCCCTACTCTCATTATGATGGAATGTACATATAAAACCAAAAAAATTGGAATGCCACTTCTTCATATTCTTTAGATAAATAATTCTGGTAGAAGCTTCTCAGTTGAATTCTGTTTATTGTCTCAAGAGAAAAAACAGAACTATGATTGAGCCCTGACTCAACTTCAGGAAATATTTGAAGATAAAGAACCTAGTGTGATTGTGAAAGACAAGTAACAAGCACTTATTAGCTCAAGTGAATTGATTTTACCTTCCTCTCATAATCTTCTCTATTTCTGGCACATTTTTAAGAATATTAAAACTCATTGCAGGAAGCACTGTAAATCTGAAGATGAATGGAAGCTATTCAAGAAACAATGGAATCATTTGGTCTATTCAAAATCTGAATCAAGCTATCACAAAAAATGCACAAAACTTCCTCTGGTCTGGAATCCTCCCACTTCTTACCACCTTCTTGAAAACTTGATTCCTCTAAAAAGAAAATTTGTCTTCTATTTGGCAAAAAAATAATTCACTTTGGAAACACAAGTAAATCATTAATAGAAGGTTCTCACTGCTAAATTAAAAGATTCATCAATTCTTCTGTTGGCTCTTTCTATAATGTAGTTCAAAAATTTACAGTTCCATCACCATCCAAACCCATGAGAGAGCCATTGAAGCCTCTCAGCAAGAATTCAAGCATTTCCTTGGTTTGCCTCACTGTGAAGATGATCTTTCTGGAAAGATCAGCCACTTTGCCCTCAAAATCATTCATTAATCTCATCAAGTTCCTGATTCTTCCACCAATTGCAACAACTGTGATTACTCTTCTTACATGGGTATACCATTTTTTCACAAAGTCAAATTGGCCATCAGAAAGGGTGAACCCTCCCAAATTGATGATTTTCATCCTCAATGGAGTCCCAAAGCTCCCATATCAGTAATTTTTTCTCTCTTTTTTTTGGGGGGGATTCAAGCTCAAATGAATAATGTCCTGATTTATTTTGATTTTCCTTTCTCCAGTTAACTGTGAACCCTGAATCAACTGAAGATTCAGCAAAGCTTGAAGTTCCAACCAAAGATGGTAATGAAAACCTATATTTCACTAAACTTTTTAAAAAATTCAGAAATTTGCCAACTGGAGAACAGCTATATTATCCGGGTGAAAGCATGAAGCTGTAAAGTGGAAGATATCAACTTAACCTGAATGAAAAGCTCAATTCCACTCAAAGATCCAAAGTTAGAGGAAGACACAAGGGAGCAGCCAATAAGTTCAAGAATATCTCTCAGTTCTCAAGCAAAAGACATCCATCTGGTTTTGAATATTTAGAAGAACCCAAGAGGAGAGGAAGGCCAAAGAATAAATTCATAGCAAATTTGAAGGTCAGTCACTAATTTTTTGGAAAAGAAAATATATCAAAATTCAAAATTAATATTTTTCTTATGTGTTCAGGTTAAGGTGCAAGGTCATCCAAGGGAAGGGGAAGGCAAAAAAGAAGCAGGAATCAGAGGAAGAGGTAATTTTATAACTATACTTTTTTTTTCTGCAATGGGTTGTTTTTTTGATGAGTCCTTCGAATTTTTTTAACATAGAGTGAATTTATGACTGCAGAGGAATATTCAGAAGATGAAGAGGTGCCACATTTGGATGAAGGGGAAGATTCAAAAGATGAAGAGCTGCCAGATATGGATTTTATAAAGATGGTGAGCTTTCATTTTCTTTTTTTTTTTTTGGATAATTTGTTGGATATTATTTTTCATTAATTTCTTCTCTCAAACCTTCATCAGAGGTCTGGAACCATTGTGAATAAGCAAGTTTCTTCTCCTGAATACAATACTGGTACAATAATCAAGAGAATAAAGGTATCCAATGAAGATGGTGATGCTCCTTACCATCCTCCTGGGGGGAAGGTATTAGCAGCCCCAACAATTGGTGAGAAATTGAGAAAATTTGTTATTTTATCATTTTTTAATTGTGGTTTTTACTCTACGTTTCCTGCACATTATTTTATTATTCTTCTGGAATCTTTGACCAAGTATCAATTGAAGAAGTGAGTATTTTCTTTAGTCCATATTTTCTGTCATAAAAAATTCTGATTTTTGGTTTTAGTTCCAATACAAAGATTCCATTTCCCCAAAAACAGCCATTCCACATATCTCCCATGTTCAAGATGTCATAGGGGATGGGAACTGTGGCTTTAAAGCAGCAGCCATTTGCTTGGGAAGGATATCAGAAGACTGGATTGAAGTCAGGAAAGAAATAGTGAAAGAGCTTGATTAAAACCCAATCTTCAAGGACACAAGATTACTGCGTGACATCTGGGGTGAAACTTTCCAAGAAGCAAGAAGGAAACTGAAACCACATTTATGGCCCAGCTCCCATAAATATGTGGAGGAAATTTCAAGCCATGGTTTCCTTCTGGCTTAAAAATATAAGTGTCCAGTGGTTCTGTTTTCTTCTTTAATGCCTTGCATTTATATTCCTCTGAATTCCCCTCCCACTCGAAATTCCATAACTTCTCCCGTTTGCTTCATTGTTTTGGAAGAATCCAAACATATAGTCTCATTCAAGTTCAAGTCTGATCATTGGCCAGCTCCCAGGTTAGATCTGCTTTGGAAAAGCTTTGTGGAAGAAGATTCCAAATCTTTGAAAAGCATTTTTCAGATAAATTTGCATCTTGGTAATGAGGTTTTGTTCCCTTCACAAAAATAAAGTCAAAAAATAAAACCAATCATAGTTGAATAAATTTTAATATTTGTATCCATATTTCTTCTTTATTTTTAATTTTTTGATTGAAGCTTGTAAGGTGTATGCAAGAATGCAGATGATCTTAAAAAAGTATGAATGAACTGTTTTTTTGTTTTTTTTAACATTCAAAATTCTGAAAGCTTGAATTTCCCCCAAAAAAACCATTATATAGCCCAACAAAAGGGTTCAAAAATCGAGTGAGAAAAGTGAATTTTTCAGATTGGTTTGTTTTTTGATGGAATTTCTAAAGGTCAAAAATGATATCCAAAAATCCTGAAATTTTTTTGAAAACCTCTTGAATAGTTGTTTTACAATTCTCAAAGCTTGAAACATCAAAAAAAAATAAGTAAAAATGGCAAACATAAGGATCCAAAAGTTAAATGAGGAAATTGAATTTTTTAATTTTTTTGATTTTTTGAAGGAATTTTTTAAGGTAAAATAATACATCCAAAAATCTGAAAAAAATATTTCAGTGCTCTTTAAATTTTTTTTTAACTTTTTGATAGCTTGAATCACCCAGAAAAATGAAATAAAAAGGAAAATAAAACGATTAAAATTTCCAGAGAGAAATTTGATTTTTTTTGATTTTTTGTGTTTTTTGAAGCATTTTTTTTAAGGTGAAAGGATACATACAAAAAATATGAAAAATATTTGAAGAATCTATGATTGCTGGTTGAAATTCATGGACTCTGAAATAACCAAAAAAAAAAAAAAAGAATGAAAATAGCCAAATTGATGATCCAAAAAACCATGCAAAAATTTGTTTTTATGGATTTTTTTCATCTTTTGATTGCATTTTTGAAGGGGTTCTAATGGCTTCAAAATTACCAAATATTTTGGTTAGGGTTTCAAGAACCCCTGCTACAGGGCTGCGCAGTCGGAATTCCAAGAAAAATGAATTATTGAAAGTTGTGTGAAATCAAGTATTTTTGCGTGAAATTACAGAGGGGTGCAACCGCCCACCAATGTCAAAATAGGGCGTATCAAAGTTAGCAAACCCGCCATAAGAAACCCGCCATTTTTTTTGACGAAACCCGCCATTTTTAATGGCGGGTTTCTGAAATACACATACCCCCTAACTGGTGTATTTCAAAATGGCGTGTTTCATGAAAATGGCGGATTTCAATCATCAAACACGCCATTAAACCCGCCATTTATGCATCATCATCCATCCACCATCCATCACATCAAAAACACCCATCCACATCAGCAAATCCATACCGGTCCCATATCCATTGCATCACACACATCTCTATCGTTTTTCACATACCTTCACATACCCATCTTCACACAAATCCCATCATCATCTCATCACCCCACATCACTCACCACCTTTCTCAACATGTCCAATAAAACATCCCGCCAGCAAGTTGAAAATGCAAAGCTGACTGACCTTTTGCTACTGTTTGACTCCCATTCAGACTCTGATTCAGACTCCGATTTGGAATCAACTTGGTTAGCTTTGAATTCTCTGTTGGCAAAGCGATACATGGTTCCAAGAATACACACTCTCCATAACCCTATGTATGAAAGGCAAAAGCTTCATCTCATCCCTGACTTAAGCTTCCAGCAACTGTTCCAAACTTTGTTGCCTTCTTTAATGAAACTTTTGGCAATGATTGAAGACCACCACATCTTCCAGAACAATTCTTGCAATCCTCAACGCGATCCAGCCATCCAACTTGCCGTTGCTCTTTGTAGATTGGGGTCAAATGGAAATGGAGCAGCAATCCATCAATTGGAAAATCTATTCTCAGTCAGTTACGGAAGCATTGACTTATACACCAAAAGAGTCATGATTGCTCTCCTATCTTTCCGTCGCTCGGTCCTTTCATGGCCAACCAAAGAAGAACGCAAGGAGATATCTCAAGTAATGGAGACAGAAGGCTTTCCTGGTTGCATTGGTTTTGTTGATGGAACCACAATCCCCTTGAGTCAAAAACCCAACCTAGATGGCAACCACTATTTTGATTGTAAAAAAAGGCCATTGATTCATTTCTTTTCCAATCGCTATGATAAAACTTTGGATCACACACTGACCAAATATGTTCCATCTCTTTGTTTAGATACTCCATGGCACTACAACTTGTTTGCAATAACAACAAGAAGTTCATCTCCCTCCATGCTGGCCTTCCAGGTTCTTGTCATGATTCATATGTTTTCAATCGGATGCGGATTGCCCAACAACCAGAGATCTACTTTGATTAAGATCAATACCTTCTGGCCGATTTGGCTTATTCTAGTGGGAAATATGTAGTTCCAGCATACCGGAATGTTTTGTCCAATGATCAAGGAAAAACCAATTTTAACTATCATCTTGCCCAATCACAAGTTTGGATTGAGCATGCCATAGGAATTCTGAAAGGAAGATGGGCCAGCTTACGGGAGATGCGAAACCAGCTCCAATGTTCCAAAGATATGAGGTTCCTCATCAACTGGATTATCACTTGTGTAATCCTTCACAACCTTTTGGCCGACATCAAAGATGAATGGGAGGAAATATTCCAAGATGATATTCCTGATCCACCTCAAGTCATCCCTGTCTCATCTGGTCCCTCATCTTCTTCTATGAGAGAGCAGATTCTTCCTCTCACCCTTGCTTGCTTTGATGAGTAATTTTTGATTTTGAAATTGGTAAAAATTCCCTTCACCGTATTTTTTTGGTTTTGGTTGTTCACCCAAGATTCATAGGCTGAGTTTTTTTTTTTATTTTTTTTTTTAGTGGACTTGAATCCAAAAACACCTCCACCTCAAACCCTGCCACTCACCAAATGCCACCCCCCTCCCCCTCACCACTCAACCCCTTCAACCTCACCCCACTCACTCACCGGTCAAACCCTGCCTCCTCCTCACCAAACCACCTCACTCATCACCACCACCTTACTCACCACCACCACCTCATCTCACCTCACTCACTGAATCCCCTCCTCCTAATGCTGGTAAGCCCCCTCCACGCTCTTCCTCTTCCTTCCCCTCACCAGTTGCTGATCCTTTGATCATTCAACCTGTAGTCCCCCCCTGGATCCACCCAACTCACTCACCGGTCAAACCCTGCCTCCTCCTCACCAAACCACCTCACTCATCACCACCACCTTACTCACCACCACCACCTCATCTCACCTCACTCACTGAATCCCCTCCTCCTAATCCCGGTAAGCCCCCTCCACGCTCTTCCTCTTCCTTCCCCTCACCAGTTGCTGATCCTTTGATCATTCAACTTGTAGTCCCCCCCTGGATCCCTTGGTCAATCCCTCAAGGTCAATCCCTCAAGGTGAGCCCCTCCCCTCCTCCAATTTCTCCTCTCATCGATCGAGCAATTGATCGCTCGATCGATTCGCAATCAATCGCTCAATTGATTCGCAATTGATTGGCCATCGATCGGCCATCGATCGCTCGATCAATTCGCAATTGATCGGCCATTGATTGCTCAATCGATTCGCAATCAATTGCCCGATTGATTGCCAATTGATTGGTCAATCAATTGGCAATAAATTGCTCAATCAATTGCAAATCAATCAAGCGATTGATTGGCAATCGATTGCTTGATTGATTGCGAATCGATTGCTTGATCAATTGCGAATTGATTGCTTGATTGATTGCGAATTGATTGCTTGATCGATTGCGAATCTATCGAGCGATCAATTGCGAATCTATTGAGCGATCGATTCGCCATCAATTGGCCAATCGTTTGGGCCAATTGATGCAGGGTTTTTGTAGGGTACAGGAACTGACTTCCCGTTTTTTTTTTTTTTTTTTTTTTTTTTTTTTTTTTTTTTTTTTTTTTTTTTTTTTTAGGTTTTCAAGCTTGGCCAGAACACAATTGTTCAAGTCTTATGCCAACCAAGCTACGTCCTGGGACAGTCTGGTTCGCCTAGTATGATGCCCGCTGCGGCTCCTCATCATTACCACTCCTCCCCATCTAATTCTATTCTTTTGATATCTATTGATTCCTTCACTGGCCACCAAACTCAAAATGTTATACATCCATCCAAATTTCACCTTGATCCTCACCTTGGGTGCAGCAAGTGCCTGGGAGGGAGAAAGATGGAAGGAGATGGTATGAAAAACATAAAGAGAGGTGGCAAGCAGAGGAATCGTTGATTTTCATCTCTTTTTGATTTTTTTAATCCCACCGTTTCCATAATGAGATCGTTGCTGACATTTTTTTTTTTATTTGTTTGACCGGTCTTTTTGTTTGTCCAACCCCTTTTTTGATATTGATTCCTTCAATGCCAACCGGACTCAAACTGTTATACATCCATTCAAATTTCACCTTGATCCTCACCTTGGGTGCAGCAAGTGCCTGGGAGGGAGAAAGATGGAAGGAGATGGTATGAAAAACATAAAGAGAGGTGGCAAGCAGAGGAATTGTAGAAAAAGGAGGGCTCAAATAAGGGATTCGGAAATTTCTTTGGAAGTGACTGACGACTTGATCAAGGAAAAGTTTGCCTGGTCTAGACAAAAGCTATGCCCTTTGGATCTGTACCCTGCTATCATGGCTGAAAAGAAAAACAACCCTCAAAAACCCACCCAGGAAGAATTTAAGCAAGCAAAACAGACAATTGGGGCTTTCCACTTCTTCCACCATGGAAAAGTTATTGTTCTCAACCAATCTGATCACCATGCTCTCGTTGCCGTCATTGAATCTGTGCCTTTGGATTGACTATCTGAGCAAGATAAGAAAGATATCAACTTTGTGACGACATTCCTTCACAGTTCAAAAAAATTTGTCAACCTGGTCGGTCCCTCAAGATTTTGGGGTGGAAAAATGTGGGTGATTGGTTGGCAAAAATTGATGAACCCTTTGGAGTTATTCAGACGTTATGTGAAGAAATCATCCATTAGATCTTCTCCTCAAGAGTACGCTGTCCTCAACTTGAAGGCTGACAAAGTATCCCAAATTTTAGGACAAATGTTTCGTAATTTGGCCAAACTTGCCTTTGAATCAAACCGTGATACCATGAAGGACAGCAACATCCCCTCTTTCTCTTCATTGGAATTTGGTTCCAAGCCTACATATTTTGATTGCTCCCCACACCTCACTTTCACCTCAGATTCTTTTTACAATTCTCCTCATATTGAAAAAGGCGACATCTCTGGCTATTCCTTTTTACTTGTGGTCCCAACCAAAAAATCAAATGGTCAACTTATTGAAGATACGGATGAATATCAAGTTTTGGACGGTCAATTTGTTTTTCCTGACCTTGGATTTGGAATTGATATCAAGCAAAAAGGTATAGTCAAAATGGTTTGGGCAGCTAACAAGTACAAGCACTGTACCTTTCCAGCTGTGGACACAGCAACCCATACCAGAATGGCCATGTCACTCCAAATTAATAAAAAAACTCAGAGCACTTGTAGGGACATGAAAAACAGCCAAATTTACTCTAGAGAAAAAAATATCAATAAAAACAAAAAAGATCTGTATATTGGTGGGGTTAAGAATGCTCTCAAACGTTTTTGTAGTAAAAAATAATTTGTTTTTCTTTCATCCATGCAAATATATTTACAAGCCCAGCATTTGAGTAATCTGCTGTATTTCTTCTACGGATCTACCACTGCCAATGCAATCCAAAGCTACTGATACCTTATCCTTTTTTTCGTTTTCCCGTTGTTCCCTCTCCTTTTCCAGTTGCACTTGCTGCCGATCCTTCTCCTTTTCCTCTTTTTGAAACTCTAGCTCAGCTTGTTTCAACCTCCACTCAGCATCCAATTTTTGTTGATTAGCCAAAGTCTCGGCTTGCTGCTTTTGACCATCCATGGCCAGTTGGCGATCCCACTTTTGCTTTTCAAACTGAAGTTTATCTGATTCAATTTGTGATTTCACTGTTTTTTGGAGGGGAATGGCAATGAGCATGATTTTGAAAGCAAGGATAATGAATCAATCAACTTACATGAATCTCGCTTCTCCATGATTTCTTCAAAGCCCGAAAAACTGGAAGTGTTTCTCCTCTTTTGATGACTTTTGGGGTTGACATTGATGGGATTGGAGGCCTTTCGCTTACCCTTGGCAGAGGAGGGTTGAGTCTGAAAGTCGTCACTAGTATTTGAAGGCAATGTGGGAGGCCCCATTGGCTTGAGTTTTTGGCCAATCAAAAATGGATGAGCCTGTTTTTTTACAATGTAAATCAGTCAGGAGCAACCAGACAGAATCAAAAACAATTTAGTTCCTTACTTGAGCCAATGTTGATGGCAATGGTGATCCAGGAATAACATCCTCCTCATTGGGCAAGTTCTCCAGTTGTTCTGCCCCAGGAAGAGAGCAATCAAAAGAAGGAAGTGAGGGGTCCAAGGTTGGGATTGACTGATCAATCAATACCAAAGTAGAAGTGATTGGAGCCGATTGTGTTTGAATATCCTCCTCGTCATCAGATGGGGGCCACTCCAAGGCCAAGGTTTGATCAAGGTCCCCGTTGGTAGGCTGAGCATCCCCAGCCAAGTCCTCGGCATCAACAGAATCGGATTTTTGGGCATTGAAAGCAGCTAGGGGGATGATGTTGGCCTTCTTTCCGAAGATTTCATCCATTTGAATATAAAAAGGACAAATGGAGTCCAACTTATAAACCACCAAGTTGATTCCTTTGGCTTTGTCCAAGTTGGTGATACCAAAGCCAGTGGAGATAGACATGGAGTGGGCCTTTTTGTACTTGGCTCAATAGTTTTTGAACCGCTCCCTCATCTGTTTGGATGACAGATCCAGCCTACCTTTTGTTTTGTTCTTGATTTCATTGGCCATCAGGAGATAACCATTGACCTTAGAGGATTGAGGTCGGCCAACACGTGTTTCGTTGTCGGATCCAAAGCAGGCATTGTAGTTGGAGGGAATTTTCAGCCAGTTTACCAGGATGATGTGATCAGCTCTCTTGAGCTGACTTGAGCCCTTGGAAGCTGATGGGGGAGGATTGTTTGTTGTGGAGTTCCTTGGCGATGTTCTCTTGGGTGTGTTGGACTTGTGGGGGGAGGTTTGCTGAGGGGCCATTTGAAAGAGTTTGGGCTTCGCAAGTGATGAGAGCGATAAAGTGATGAGAGTGGTGAAGTTTTGAGAGCGATAAAGTGGATGAGAGTGATCAAGTGATGAGAGCGGTTAAGTGATGAGAGTGATGAAGTTTTGAGAGCGATAAAGTGGATGAGAGTGATCAAGTGATGAGAGCGGTTAAGTGATGAGAGTGATGAAGTTTTCAGAGCAATGAAGTTTTGAGAGCAATGAAGTGGATGAGAGTGATCAAGTGATGAGAGCAATAAAGTGATGAGAGTGGTCAATCAATTTTATGATGAGGGTGGGGGTAAAAAATTTTCCAATGAGGTCGGAGGTAGAAGGAGGTGGGAAGACAGGGGTGTATGACGTGGACAGGTGGTGGATGCATTTAAATACTTTATTTGAAAAAACCCACTTATTTCAGGTTAACTTTGACACGTCTGATCTGAAATAAGTGGGTTTTTTTGATTTTTAATGGCGGGTTTGAAATGGCGGATTTGGGTTGAAACCCGCCATTAAAAAATGGCGGGTTTGGTTAACTTTGATACCCCCTAATGTGTGAAATGAAGGGTTGGATGCGTGAGAAAAATAATGCCCTATTTTTATTCCATTTTTTATACTATTTTTTTTTACCAAAAAATCAACATTTTTTGATTTTTTGGTTGATTTCTTTTTTTTGTATTTTTATTTTGTTTATTTTAGTTTTTCATTTTTTTTTTATTATTTTTTTATTTATTTTTTTTTGCCCAAAACCCTTTTATTTGTGTGTGATGCCACACAAAACCAACCTTTTGTGTGGGGGCACATGACTACAGTGAAGACTTTTAAAGAATAAGCAACTTGATTGTAGTTGTGTGGCATGCCACATGGCCCATTTGAGTTGTTTACACAACTCAAACAAGTTGTTTACATGTCCCAAATGAGTTGTGAATTTAACATTAAACTTTTTTTTTATTGGCGTCAAGCTAAAACATGAAATTTTGTCATTTCTATAAAAGAAAAGGAAATTTACTTATTATTTATACAATTTTTCTTTTTTCCTCAATGAAGAAACCTCATTTAAGTGGCAGGTATCAATCTGTAACCATGTGGAGAAATGGATAGGTAGCATTAAAAATAATTCTACCTTTCTTAAAATGCATTCTTGCATATTTTTTTTTGAATTGAAATTTTTTGTAAATTTTTGAAAGGTTGAATTTTTATTCTTATTTTCATTTTTAATTAATTAATTTATTTGTTCCTTTTTCTGCTTTTCTTTTGATTCTTCATTTTGTTGAATATAATTGGATATTTTTTGATATTTGTTTTTGAAAAAAAAATTGATTTTTTTTGGGGGGCATTGAATTTCTCACGCTCCCAAACCTGTAATTCATGTGTTTTTCATGTCCCCACAACATCCCCCAACTTCCCCAATACATGTTGTAAAACTGGAAAAAACATGGTTTTTAGGGGTTTTCAAAAAAAAAAGGGGGATAACAGGCATCTCAAACCCCTTTAAAATACTTTTGACAAGTTTTGGAAATTTTAACAGCCTTCAAAATTGCCCTTGAAAAACTGGGAAAAAAAAGCTTCACATATCCAATCTTTTCAATTTTTTTTTTCTTTATTATTTTGTAGAATCTAAAGAGAAGAAAGTTTTCAAATATTGCAGGCAATTCAATTACAAATTTTTCAGAATTTCAGTACTTCATCTTCCCTCCAAAAATGGGATTTACATAAAAAATAAGACATTATTTTCAATTTGTTCCTCCTTATTTTTCAATGGGATTTTACAAATTTTGAGCTTGCAGTCTTCTATTGGGCAGTGAAAAGTCCCAAAAAAGTTTATCCAGGGATTTTTAGGATCAATAATTTACCTAAGAATAATCAATGCATCTTCAAAAATAATGGGAAGTCTCTGTTATGGGATGCGTTTTGATGCAAGTTCTGATACAATTTTGATCCTTTTGATGAACAAACTGAGTTTAAATTTTTACAATAAACTTCATATGAAACACAAAAAGCCATTTTCTTCATATTTTCTGGACCTTTTTTTAGACCTCAAATTTCTAGCCTCAAAATACCATGTTTAAACCCCTTTTTGGGGTAGGTCCACATTTTTGGGCTCTTTTATATGAATAATCTGATATTGAATATCATTTTGAATGATTTCCTGTCTCTTCCTCACCTCTTGGGGCGGTCCAATCCTCTCCTCAACCACAACATCACCCATCAAAATCCAGAGTGCACACCACACCACACCAATCATCACCACCATCACCAATCATCAAAACTCAACACCAATCAACCAATCACACATCATAACTAAACACAAATCAACCAATCCAATTCAACCACCCCCCCCCCCCCACTAAATAGACCCCCCTCTATCCAAGAAATCAATCAAAAATAAAATTAAAAATCAATTCTTTATAAAAGAAAAACCCGTCTCAAAATCAAAATCCCAAACAAAAAATGTGTGAGCAACACATCAAACCACTTTTACTATCTGCCTCTGCTGCTTCTCCTTCTGCTCTACTATCTTCCTCTGCTTCTTCTCCTTCTACTGCTTCAACTGATTCAGATCACCCCCATGATTCCACCACTTTGGCTCCTCCACCTAAATTATCATATCATTCAAAGGGGGGCTTGAGGATGCTGTTAAAGAGTGGGCTAAATCCCATGGATGTGCCATTTACATCGAATTCTCAAATAGTAAGGAGAAAGATATACTTACCAATGAGGAAAATCTGGGGAATATAAACCCAATTTGGATAGCAAAAGAATTTTATCAACTAGAAAAACAAACTGTCCCTTCAAATTCTCCAGAAGCTTTTACAAGATGTCTGGTCTATGAGAAATGAAAATCCAATACCCTGATCACAATCATCCACCAACAACTGATCCATAAACCCATCCAGTCCATAGAAGGATTCAGGGGGCTCCAGAGGATATGGCCAATTCTTTAACAAAAGCTGGAGTTCCTCCCCTCAAAATTCTTAATTCCTTAATGCAGTCCTCCAATTCTCCTCTTCACACAAACATTAGTACAATCTATGAAAAAATATAAAAATTAAAAAAGAAAAAATGTAAGGAAAATCACCCATAGAAGCTTTGATAATGGAATTAAGAAAATCTTCTTTTACATATGAAATCAATAATCAAACTGTTCATATTAGTTCTTTATTCCTTTCTCACCCAGATTTTATCCAATTAATCAATCTCTTTCCATCAGTATTAATGACGGAATGTACCTATAAAACCAACAACTTTTCCATTCCTCTTCTTCACATTGTTGAGGTCAACAATTGTGCTAGAAAATTTTTTGGTTTCTTTTTCCTCTCCCAAGAAAGAAAGGAAGACTATAAATGGGCTCTCCATCAACTTCATAAAATATCAGAACATGAAGAAACACAACTCATTGTGACTGACAAGGAGCAAGCCCTGATTCATTTAATTGAAGCTGTATTTCCCAACTCTCATAATTTACTCTGTGTCTTGAATATCTACAAAAAATTTCATAATTTACTCTGTTTCTGGCATATCTACAAAAAAATTAAAACACATTGTAGAAAACACTTTAAATCTGAATAAGAATGGATGATATTCAGACAACAGCGGAATATGCTGGTCAAATCCAAATTGGAAAATTCTTGTAAAGAAAATTTGACCAAGTTGACTTCAGTCTGGAATCCCCCTCCCTCTGACTACATTCTTGACGACTGGCTTCCTCTAAAAATAAAATTTGTTTCAAATGCTGCAAACAAGAACCTGCATTTCATAAATCCCTGCACATCTAGAATAGAAGGGCTTCATTCTTAAGTCAAGAAATTTATCACAAATTCTTCTGGTTCCTTTTCTGATGTAGTTCACCAAATATATCTTTCAGTTTCAATTCAACTTCATGAAACTGCCATTGAAACTTCTCAGAAAGACTACAAGAACTTTACTGGTCTCCCATATTGAGTTGAAAACCTCTCAGGAAAAATCAGCCACTATGCTCTCAAGATTGTGCATTCCTTTCATATTTAAGCAGAAAAATCAACCACCTGTTCCCATTGTGATTATTCTGCTTTCATGGGAATTTCTTGTGTACACCAATGGAAGAATTTCAATCTCAAGAAGAAAAAAGTTTTGCTTGATTATTTTCATCCCCAGTGGCATTTCAAACCTCCTATTGCATTATGTTTTCTTTTTTTTGAGAAAAAGATAATTCTAACATTGATTTCTGAAGTTTTTTTTATTTTATTTTGCAATTATTCACATATTTCTGAGAAGGGTAATGCCAACCGTCTCAATCATCTCTTGAATCACCTTCCCAATCAACCAACATACACCTGTTTCAGAATGAAATCTTTGAAGAATTCCTTAAATTGCGCCCAGGAGAACATCATTTTTACCTTGAAGAAATAATGAAACTGCTAAAAGGGAATTATCAACTGACTCCCATTGAAAAACCATTATCAAAAAAAGAAAGGAAAATTTTTGGAGCACCCAAAAGAGCCCCCAATAAAAGCAAACAATTTTCTCAGCATTCATCTAAGAGTGATCCATATGGGTTTTAATATGTTGAAGTGCCTAAGAGAAGAGGAAGACCAAGGAAGCACTAATTGATTAATTCAATGATTAGTTTTTTATTCTTCTTGTTTTTTATCTCTTTCTTTTGGATTGATTTTAAAAGCATATGGTTTAAAATTAATTTTCTCTAATTTCAGACTCTGAAGAAAAGGAAAGGAAAGGAAAACCAGGAAAATGCCAAGTAAAAAAAATAAAAAGCAATCAGAGGAAGAGGGGTTTTCTTGTAATTAGGCTAAAATTTCATTGTGAAAAGGATTATTTTTTCACAGATGAGTAATTGAGTGGAGAAGAACTCAAATTTCTTGAACAATTTGATAAAATAAAGACATTTAGCAATTATTTTTTTGGGTGGGGGGATTGAGATTGTTTTCTAGTTTCCATTGATTGTGATATTTTCATTTTTCACTCAGAGGTCAGGAACCATCATCAATGAGAGGGTTTTTCCACAGAATCTGATTCCTGGTACTTTGAAGTGGATCAAGAGAAGGAAACAAATATGAAGATGAAGATGCTTATAGGCCTACAAGGAATCCAATCTTTTCTCCCACAGCTACAGCCTCTGAAACTGAAAAGGTGATTAAATTTCTGAATTAATCTTGCTTTATGGTTCATTTATTAAACCCTTGTTTTTTGGGATGAAGTCATAACATTGTCTTTTTCATCTTATGATAATTTTGAAGTGGTGGCTATTGATAAAGTCAGTATGAATTTTTTTTCATTTCATCTTAAATAATACTCATCTTTTTTTCCTTAGTATCCATACAAAAAATTCATTTTCCCAAAGAAATAAATACCACAAATCTCACATGTTCAGGATGTGATGGGTGATTGGAACTGTAGGTTTAGATCAGTAGCAGTTGATTTGGGCCCTAAATCTGAAGATTGGATTTCAATATGTCAGGAAAGATTATTTAAATTTCAAACTTTAATGAATGATTTCAAAATCTAAGAACAGAAGAATATTCAATGGAAAGTAAAATAGGCTTAAAAAACAAACAATATCAAAGACACTCTGAGATGATAAGGATACCATCTTACCAGAGCGACAGGTTTGTGAGCAAGGAGACAAGAGATGAGACGCAATGGCAAACAGTAGGGAAGATAGGAGAATGGAGGAGGACTGAGATGGAGAGTCAAAAGAAAATATAAATATAGTTCACAGAATTATGAGACTGGAAATTAAGGTAAATTGTCTCACAGCTAGACAGAAATTGAGGTTGAAGGCCGTCAAACAGGGACAGAACCTACAGGAGATGAATTGAGGATGATCAAGGATGTTACTGAGATTTGAGTAAAGGGATTGAGGATGTGATGAAGTTGAAGTTAGAAGAAGGAGGGAAGGATTGAGGTTTGATGGGAGGAACGGTAGGATCAAGCAAGATACTGGTGAAGAGATTGAGGGAGAGTTTGAAGAGAGGAGTGGCCGGATTGAGAGACAATCTGAGGAGGAAGGACTGGGGTCAAGGAGGGTGAATGCAGAAGTTCAGAATAAAGGGGAGGATCAAGAGGTGGAATGATGAGAGGAGGGTAATTCATGTTTGGAGTGTTGACACCGGGAGGGGTAAGAATTTGGAGTGAGAGCGGCTGTCAAATCAACATAAATGAGTGAAACTCTCTCTTCAAGGATGAAAACTTTATGGATCAAGTCTAGGATTAAAATTTTGAAAAAGCAACAAAAAATCTGAAACACACTTCTGGACCTGCCCCTGAAAGTCACTGGATGAAATTCCCTTGCCATGGTTTCCTTCTTGCAGAGACATACAAAAGGCCAGTGGTACTTTTATGTAATTTGATGCCATCAACTTATTTGCCCCTTGATTCCCCTCAAACTGACAATTATCAAACATCTCCCATATGTTTAATTATTTTGGAAGATTTTCAGAACACAGTTTCTTTCTACTATAATTCTGAACTGTGGCCAGCTCCCCAATTAGATCCACTTTGGAAGGCTTTTGCTAGCAAGGAGTCACAAAAATGGGAATATTTGATTCATAAGAACTTGGAAAATGGTTTGAAGATTGTGTTTCCTTGTAGTAAAAATAACAAAGTAGTAAAAATTGATCTTAATTGAATTAGGGTTTTTTTTCTCAATTTTTCATATTTTTTTTTCTATTGATTATTGACTCATTGCTTTATAGCAAAAAACACCACTTTAGTGTTTTCAATTATGAATTCTTTGAGAAATGATAAGCTAAAGAGAGTCCCCAAATGATTTTTTTGGGCCCTTTTTGATTCCCACTAAAACTCTGCAAGCTCAAAATTTGTATAATCCCATGGAAAGATAGGGAAAAGATTGAAAATAATGTCTTATTTTTTATGTAAATCCCATTTGCTGGCAGGAAAATGAAGTACTAAAATTGTCAGAAAATTATAATTGAATGGCCTGAAATATTTGAAAAATTTTGTCTCTTCAGATTTTCCCAAATAATCAAGAAAAAACAATTAAAAATGTGAAAAGATTGGAGATGTGAAGTGTTTTTTTTTCAGTTTTTCAAGGGAAATTTTGAAGGCGTTGAAAATGGCCAAAACTTGTCAAAATTATTTTACAGGGGTTTGAGATGCCTGTCTATACCCAAATATTTTTTTTTTTTTTGGACAAGCCCTAAAAAACATGCTTTTCCAGGTTTACTGTTTGTATTGGGGACATCAGGGGATGTTGTGTTAATGTTGAAACCATGCCAATTCCAGGTTTGGGGGCGTGAAATATTCAATTCCCCCTTTTTTTGATTTTTGTAGCTGTTTTTGATTTTTGATTTTTTTTTCCCACTACTCTCCCTGTTGGCACAATGGAAAACATGGCCTAAGTGGTCCACCACAACAACATTTTCTTGCGGCAAGATTGACCCCTGCACAACTCCCCCTGCCGGTAGGGAAGGTGCGCAGGGGAAAAACCTTCAGAACAATGGACAACTCAAGCTTAGTTGTCTATTTTGTCAACAGGGAGAGGGGTGAAAAAATAAATAAATAAATAAAATAAATAAATAAATAAAAAATAAAAATAAAAGGATTAAAAAAATTCAAAAAATAAAAATAAATAAAAAATAAATAAATAAAATCAATGAAAATAAAAAAAAAATTGAAAAAAATTGAAAAAATTGAAAAAAGGAAGAAAATAATAAAATACTAAATAAAAAAAAGAAAGAAGGAAAAAACAAAAACAAATAAAAAACATGAATTCATAAAAGCACATAACTGAGTTCAAATGAAAATGTACCCATTTTTTTTAACTAATGCAATAAAAATTGAAAAATTACCAAAATTAACATAAACAGGAAAAAATGACTAATAAAAAAATGCAATCAAGCAATGAATTATTCAACTGAAACTTCATGAAAGAATTAAAAATTTCAACAAAAACATATGTATTCAAAACAATGAAAAAAACTTGGTATTTTTGGAACATCTTATTTTCCTTTTTGAACATTGAATTGATGAAAATATTAATAATCAAGGAAGGTTGATTTCAAGAACTAAAATTTTATCAATTTTAGTACATAATAAAAATAAAACCACTTGTCTTGATGGTATACTCAAATTTGTTCATTTCATAGAATTGAAATTTCCCATAATTCCATATCTTATGTATTCCATGCATGCATCAGAATTACTTGGAATAATCAAGAACTGGTACAAAAAGTTTTTCTCAGGCTCCTACTCAAGTGAGAAATGGATGTTTCTGCAAGTCAAAACCAAACCAAAAAAACTTCCAGGTGCAGCCTTTTTTTTCATGGTGATAGATCTTCTTATGTGAAAAATTGCATGGATTTAGCATTTTTTGGCCTGGATTGATCCTGGACCTGTAACTATTCTAAATGAAAAATCATGATTATTTATTCCTCCAGCCTCATCCTCTTTAATAATTATATTCATGAATGTTTTTTATTCTGAATTATTTCAAAAATACCATCAATAAATCAAATTTCAAGATACACACATTAGTTTTGATTGAGGGTTAATGCTTGGTTTCTATGGCTGGTATATCTTTTTTCAATTCAATTTTTCCTGAAGTTTCTTGATTTAGATATTTTATGAAACCACTTGTATTTTCAAAATTTACTTGTTGAATCTTTCAATTGTGCAAACTATTTTCAAACTAGCACTTTAGGACCTGTTCTGGTGCACCACTCTGGGGCAATGAATTCATAGCCCATATAAATAAACAATTAAAAATTCTACGGACCGGCCCTGAATCAAAATAACCAAAAATTAAATAAACAATGAAAGTCTATCAACCAGCCCAAAGGTAAAAATGCCAAAAAATAAAAGTTCAACTTGTGTAAAGCTGATCCAATGAGGTGGACTTGTATCAAGCCCACCTGTTAGAATTCTTGACTACTGTTAGTGTTGCCTGAATCTTGAGTGCAACCAGCCTTGTAGTCCTCCACCTTGCGCGGTCTCTGATGGCCCATTATTGAATATTCTTTATTCATTTCCATTTGTATGTTCAACCACTTTTCAGCCTTCCTTGTACTTAGTCTATTTAAGGTCAGCTGAACCTCAAGTGAATGATCATCATCCGTTCATACTCATCCTTGAACAAGAGTGCCCCCTGCGACTCCCTGATCCGCTCCTCTTGGCGTCACAAGCCCATTCCTCCTCATCTCTTCAAACCTTTTGACCGGAGCCTTTAACTCCAACTTTCACACCACCTCAATGGACTACCCTTAAAGTAAAAACACCAAAAAAGACTTCTATTGAGTCCACCTTAATGGACAGGCCCCAAAGTGAAAACACCAAAAAAAATAAGTTCAACTTGTGTTAAGCTGATACCATAACAAGAAGTAAAAATACTCCTTATGCTGGGATCAGCCCAACACAATTTGAACCAACTTGAAATTAAATATCATTCAAAAAACTCAACATAATGATGTTTACTCAAAAAAATCAATATAATTATTTTCAAAATGTGATGGCCCTTTATATCAATAGGATTACAAAATCATCATCAGAAACCAAGCCCAAATGATGAGATTAAAATGATGTTTATAAATTAGAATAAACATTAAGTTTATCTTTTAGATGATGAACCCAAAGAAAATCATTTTTAGAAGTCAAAGAAGCAGGTTTAGAAACAATGGGCGTGATTGGAATCATTTCTACCTCAAGTAAAAGATGAACCAAGTGATTATTTTTGCCAAAGCAAATGAATATAGCATCTGATTTTGCTTTTAAACCCATTTTCATAGGAGTATAAGTACAACAAGAATCCAGTGAAATGAAAAATATTGGTCTTCCATAATTATCAGCTATTATTTGACCCATATCCAACTTTGAAAGCCATTTTGAAGAGGGAATCTTTTCATTGATTTCATTAAAATCAAGTATTTGTTCTATCCTTTCAATGTCTTTAATGCCACCAAGGATCTTAGAATAGAATGTATTATTTTTCATCAATTTTTAAATCATCTCCTTTTTTACTATAAACCAACCATGGTCATTGTAACCAAGTTATTTTGCAATGAATCTAAATCTGCAATTCCCATCACCAACCTGATCCCAAACCTCCCCCAAGAACATATGTAATTTCTCAGGTACTTGATTGAGTTATTTCACTTTTGGTTCCAAATATCAAAAATAACTTAGTATTTGTTGTTGGTTTTGACCCCATCAATGAAATGAATACTAACCTAAGATGCACTTCTGGTTGAATTCTCCACTTCTTATTCTTCTTCCGCAGAAGAGGAAGAAGATTTCAAATGAAGGGAGCCTAATTAACTTTCAGTTTCTTCTTCTGAACCATGAAATTCAGATGAAGAGCCTTCCTTGCAATAAAGAAAACATTTTCCAATCAGTTCATTAAAACATAAAAATGAGCACTTCTCAAAATGAAATACTTGGTATATTTGTTCTTTTTGGTTCCCTTTTAAACTGTTTTCCCCTCTTAAGTTCTATTTAAATTTGTTAAAAATTTGAAAATTCATGACATGTGGATTTCAATTTGGGTTGGCTGCAGCTGGAACATAAGACCTTTGGCTCAAGCCTTGGCTTGGAAATCAAAGTAGCTGTATAATTTACCACAGACTTTAAAATCTCCAATCTAACTTTTTGAGGTTGTCCCATAAGCATGGAATTCAAATTTTTAAATAATTGGGATTTTTCACACACTGGATCTGTTTCAACCTAGAAAAAAAAAATTCATCTGTCAATCCTATAATTGGTGCCCTTCAAAAAAAACCAAAAAGACAACTTACTTCACAGGAAAGGTCATAGTCTAAACTCCACTGAGGATGAAAATCCTCAGGCACATGGATCCTCTTGATGCTATTATTTCTGATTGTTGGATATTTGTTTTCTGCTCATGGCCTCACTCTCCTCACTTATTATTACATTTCACTTAACCTGTCACTGATTCATGTTTCTGCCATTATTGATTAATCATTACTGTCCTCCACTATTGTCATTATTTCCTTAGGCCCCCTGGCAGGGGCTCTCTAGTTGTAGGACTCCTAAAAGGGGCTCACTAGTTGTCTATTTAGATTGGTCTTTTCCAGGACCTTGCAATTTCACCATCCAGTATGATTCTCTCAAAGTAAGAGCCACCTCTAGTGGCTGGGTCACTCTGGGCAATCTGGGTTGTAACTTTATTGAGGTATTCCATTGAGAAGTAAAATTCCTCCTATTATTATTTACTTATGCCCTTTGTAGGCATACTATCTACTCTCTGCTACTCAAAAACTTCAGTTTTGAAACTGTTCCTTCCTTATTTATCCCTAATCTGATTTACAGAATTACGCTCTAAATCCTCTATCCTCAACCTTGCAGACATCCAAGAGTCTTTTAGTTTAACACTGATAAGATGTGGGAACACAGCAATCCCATTGTTTTTGAATAAGACTTTGAGAATACCTTTCCATCATGGTTGCACTTTAACTTCCCAAATTTTTCCCCAATGATTTTAATTGCCTCAATTGACAATTTTTAACCCAAAGGTAAAAGTTCTTTTGGAAGAATGGTCCCTAACTTTATTCAAAAGTTTTTAAGTGAAGCATGGACTAATTTTATTTGGCTTTCAATGGTTCCTTTGAGTTGTTTCCACACATCCAAAATTTTCACAAATAATCCTGCAAGTAATTGTTTGAAATCAGCATGGGCTCCTTCTACCCAAGATGTTGATTTATTTCCAATGTCTGGGTTGAAAGAAGTTCACACTGTTACAAAAGCCCCTTTGATAGGGAAAATTTTCTTTTCCATATACTCAAGCACATCCTCACAGTCTTTTAAGAAACACCGTATACAAGTTTCAAACTAAGCCATCCCAGCAGAGATGAAAAGAATAAGCAGGAAGTTGGCCTACTATGAGTTCTGCATCATGGACTTCTTCCTCCACCTTGGTTTTAGAGGCCCCATAATTTTCCCACAGAGTCATAAACCTTTGCCATCCTTAACTGTAATTACTGAAGCAAACTTTAAAATTTGCTTGAATATTTTTAGAAAAGTGACAGGAGAACAACTGTCTGGATGAATCAGGGAACCTATATCAAACAGCACAAATCAGAGCTTTTTCATGGTCCATCACAAAGACTTTGGGAAGCATCTTGGGATCAGAAGCAAACTCCTTTAATGCATTCAAAGCCCAAATGTGGAACTCATACATTTCCTCTGTTTTAAAAACAAAATCCTTTTTAAATGTTTTCTTGTTGACTGTCACTCCTACAACATGCAATAGAGGGATGTTTTACCTATTTGTTGTATAAGTACAATCTAACAAAGCAATATGATGGTATTTTTTGAAAATTTTTATAGACTCAGGGTGAGCCAATAAAAGTTCCTCTAAGTGACCCTCTCCACCAAATTTTGATCTGGAAACCCACTGGGTTTCCTGGGGCATTTGAAATAGAAGGTCCATAAAATTTTTCCCATTGAGTTCTGCTTGCTTTACCTTGCGCTTAGTGCTATAGATTTCTCTATTGTAAATGTATTCTCCACAATTTCCTTTTGAGTTGAATTTTATTGAGCCCATCTTTCATGCCTTCTTTAAGTTGATCCAAGGCTAAACCAGAGATTCTCCTCAGTTGAGGATGCACTGAGGTGTTTTCAGATGGTTGATTATTGTGTTGGCCATTTCTAATGGAGAGATTCCATGCAGGATCTGCTACTGTGCAACTGTCAGCTTTCTACTACTTCAGAGCAAGCTGCAAAAGTAACAGAAATACAATAATAATAATAATAATGATAAATTTAACCTAAGAAGGAGTAGGAAAACCATTAATATTATTGCAAAAATGGATTCTCCACCCAAAATCAGCCAATGTTTGTCCTTCTGAGGGGTACAGGGGCTCAAAGGGACGGACACTGAGGCTAGCAGGGTAACCAGTAGTAGCCTGTAACGTGTTCTTGGTGCTGTAGCACGGGTAGCATCTAATTCCACAGGGTATGGGAATTATTCTACTTTATAATTGATGTTTGGACGTGTGAATAACACTAATCTGTCCTTTTTATTTATTATTTAATTAATTATCCTTAGTAAATGTTCCCAGTAAGTTAATAATTATTTTAATAGACATTCCTAAGGATATTCTGATGTCAGGTGAGTTCTCATTATGTAATAAATAATTGTAGTAAAGTCATGACATTTATTTTACTCCTTATTTTCGAGTTCCAGTTGATTTACTAAAATAATTACTTACAAATATAAGTCATGGGTATTCATGCAATATTTTTACACCATTATTTTTCTTAGTATGTCACAAAAAGATTGATGTTCAGAAATTCTCATAATAGTATATTAAATTATTTTAATATATTTTTAGAATTTGTCATTATCTTATTTTTGACATTCTTGGTACTTTGAATTATATTTAATAAAAAATACGTATAAAGGTTATTTAGGTATTTTTATAAAATTTTATGTATTTTTAGACCATCTAATATCCATGGGAACATTTATTACATATGTAGAATGTTCCCGTATAGATTGTAGCATGTTTACATGGTAGCTAGGTTCCTCAGGCTGCCTGTCACTTTTTCAACCCGTAGTCCCACAGCTGCATACTTTTCAGAGCCTTGGGGCTGCGTACACAGCTTTGACAGGGTGACAGAGCTGTAGCTCAGCTGCGCGCAGGTGTATTGGCTGCCACGGCTGCATGCGGGAATTGTGACAGAACACATTTCCATCTGTAACTCCTACAATATACAAAACACCTCAATTACGACTGAATTTTAGGTGTGAAACCTATACGTGACAATACATGTGAAGTATTTAATTTGCCAAAAAGTTCAATAGTGGTGCCATGGTATTTTGGTCTTTCTTTCTTTAAGTATTTAAAAATATAAGCAGTTGGATTTCAAGGGTGGGGTCAGTGAGTGACCCTACCTAATTTTGGGTGGAGAATCCATTTTTGCAATAATATTTATTGTTTTACCACTCCTTCCTAGGTTGATTTTATTATCATTATTTTTATGTTATTTCTGTTACTTTTGAAGCTTGCTCTGCAGTAGTAGCAAGCTGACAGCAACTTGCATGGATCATGAATTAACACCCAAGCTTCTTTGTGTGAGTTTTCCTTTGCCATGTAGTGAGGCATGGCCCTTCATATTCCACAAATCTGTCACAAGCTATGTCAACATATTTGTCCTTTTTTGACTTGAATGTTGTCAATGTGTAGGCATGCATGACTTCCCATTTTTGAAAATTAATCTTGGCTTCTTTCCTACTAGGAAAGGCTCTCACAGGAGGAGAGTCAAGGGGTTCTGGAACCTCTTAGTTAAACATGGTTACATTAGTATTTGTGAAGCCAAATCATTCTCAGTCAAATGGCATATGGAATGTGACCCACCACCTTTAGTCAATTCCAGTTGTGAAAAAAACATCTTGTTCCTCAATTGTAACCCTAGATGAGGGTTCAATTGGGGCTTTGAATGTTTTCTTTTCCAAATACCTACGCAAAAACCTTGATTCCAAAGCTTTTTTAACAAAAATTTCAATTAAGTCCATTAACACAGCCATGTTTAAAGCAGGGGGGCTTGGGCTTGCCACTGTTCCCATAATCCAAAAAAACTCAAGTCAATTTAATGTTCAATCAAACTGTTTCCAACAACTCCAAATTGTAATCACTTTTGGGTTGAGAGCAAAATTATCCAATGGATGAGTAGTGTTTTTTTGACAATACTTTGTTTTGCAAAAAGGCAGAATTTTTGATTTCCAAGTTTCTTTTTTTGGTCCAATAGTCCCACACAGTATGCCACATCCCCAAATTTGAGTTGATTTCACTCAAATGTGGTCCAAGGGTGCCTAGGTACCCCAATTCTCCCCTCAAAAGGCGTATTTGGGGCTATTTTGCCCCAAATGGGCCAGGAAAACAGGCACAACCCCCACTCACAACTTGTGCATCCCCAATTGCAACTCAAAAAGGCTTGCAAATCCCTGATCATGACTTGAAAAGGGTTGCAATTGGGGATGCACAAGTTGTAAAAAAAATTTCTTGCTGCTTGTTGAGTTGTGAATTGCTTCTCACAACGCATATTGGTTGTGAATTTAACATTTCCCCAAAACTTATATTGATCAAAATCTTCATGCCATTTTTCTTTCATTCTTTCTTTGGATTTATCTTTTTAAAAGAATAAATTAAATATTTGGAGCACTGGATTGGATCCACTGAAAAACTAAGCAAAAAATTCTCACTCAGCTGGTTTTTTATGCCCGGATTCTGATGGATAGAGTGCCCTCAAGTCTTGAATGAAAGATTTTTGTTGAATTTTAACCAATTTCTATATCTAAATGAGTCCTTTGGTTCCTATCTCCTCAATTTTTTGTTTGGGAAATTTGTATTCATATGCCCCATCAGCCAGGCCAAAAAATAAGCCTGGCTTTTTCCATACTGTGAATTCAAAAGAAAACAAAACCCTGGTTTTATTTCTCCACACACCAGCTCCCCAAGGATAATTTGATAAATTCATATGTAATTAAACGTTCCGTAATTTAAAAGGCTCAGCTGGTTGTCCTAAATTATATTCAACCATCAAGTTTGATCAATTTTATGTCTGTATTTACATACCATGAAGCCACTTTCAAAAAAGCTGACTTAACTCATTTATTTTATTGAGGATAAATTGACCAGAAAAACATCTGATCATCATGCTAATGATTGTTAAAAGATGGCAATGCCATTGCCAGGACTCAAACCTGGGTTGGGCCAGTTCTACGTGCCTGCTTGACCACTAAGCTACAACAATGGTGTGCAGGTTAGTGGCTCTAACAATGATGAGATTTGTTGATGACAAAGCTCTTCCAGAAAAAATTAAATTTTTTCAGCCTCTGTTTGTAGTTTTCACATCAAGTGCAAGTCCGCAATTTGCAGATGCTTGAGAGCACATGTCTGATGTCCTGCCCTTCATTCACCCGGGTACCGGGGACTACCCGCTTTTGATCGGATACGCAGAACTTTTCGTGGACTGTCACGGATGCCACACCTGGTTCTATCACCTGTCGTGCTCTTGCTTCCCTCCCCCTCACCCGTTCGTAGGTAGCGCATCCTACTTCAAAATCTTTAGTCCAGTCCACACAAGATTGTGACCACGATTCAGTGAGTCGAATCCAATTTCTTTTTTTTATTTCTCTTTGCGGCGGCGTGAGGGGGATTTCTCCTCGGTCGCATCATTATTTCGTCGCACCACTTACCCCTGATTGCAAACTTTCCGATCCAGGGCGGTAGCCGAGCAGATCCTAAAGCCCTAACGCTTGACTCCCCTCCCGATTGATTGTCCTCAACACCCTCGACATTCCGATTGGAAGCGGCCTCGATGGGCGTCCCGAACCAGACCATTTATCGAGACCCTTGGGCAAAAAGAGAAGCCTGGCGCCGAGTGAGGTCAAAAGTTCACATTCCTGTCCACCCTTCAGAGTACTAACCATGCCGATCGTGAAATAATTTTATCGTGTACTTAGCATCCTGTATTTTCAAGGCGCCAACAGTTCAGTAGTTCTTTCTCTTGTCGATGCAAGAATACTCTTTGCTTCTCTTCTGCCGATCCCTCATGTGGAACCCCAGTTGACGTTTCCCCCCTTTTTTTTTTAAAAAAAAAAAAACAACCTCCATGGTTCCTTCAGACTCAAAAACTTTTTCCCAGGGTTTGGAATCGCATTGGTCGCGTTTTCAGGATATGTAGCGTGGGAAAAACTGTCGTCGTCAGATTCGAAAGCCTTCGAAGAACTTCGAAATCAATCACTTGATCAGATCCAACAGAAAGATAATCTAGTGAAGTGGATAAAGGGAGAGAACGATAAGAAATGAGAGGCTGTTATTGACTCATGGTTAATTGGTCGTGTTCGACCGCAGCGGAGGAAAGTTTACTCGTGCGATCCTTATCGACTTGATCTTCTTCCTCATCTCACGACCGGATCATCGATCCGATCGGTCGAACTTGCTTGGGGAAAATTCAGGAAAGCTGTAGCTTGTCGATCTTTCTCAATGGATTATCCCGATTGAAGCGATCTTGTAAGCGAACAGTAGTCCCAGTCTTGGCTTCCAACACCTGCTGTGCTGAACTTGATTTCAGACTCGACTCCAAACGTAAAACCGTTATTCTATAAATCGATTTATATTATTCCGTCTAATGCATGTATACTTTATCCGATCTGGAGAGTGTCCGATAGGTTTGTTTTTGGCATATTTCTCAATCATTCCCTCCTCTGAGCCGAAGGAGTTCAGGAATATTGGATGATTGAAACCAAAACAGGGTACCATCGATTCTAGCGACTGCAACGCAGCAACTAAAGATGTGCCGGGTTATGTAAGCGCAACTTGCGAATTTGTCGATCAATTGTTTGTGAAACAGAACCTCAGGCCGAGTTCAGTCTTAATTCTAAGCGACGTGCTACCCCGAATATCATCATCTAATCCATGCTACGGAGTGGATGGCCCTTTGAATCTACCTGAACTAGGACGATGGGGCAGAAGCTGGTTGCAACATGAGTTCTTGAGACATGGGTATGATGCCAATCGAAGTAGGAGGTTGGACCAAGGTGCAAGCAATTTGCTCCAAAAGATCTGACACCCATTTGAAACGACGGCTGCCTCGGAAATCATCACCTGATTCATGCTACTGAGTGAACGATCCTGTGGATCAACCTAGAGTGAGACGAAGGGGCAAAAGCTGATTGCAACATGACTTCTTGAGACCTTGGTGTGGAGGCTTGATAAGGTGCAAGCAATTTGCTCCAAAAGATACACCCTGGGCAGTTACAGGTGAAGTCTGCACCATAATTTGTTTCATTTATTTATTTAATTCATTTATTCTATTGATTGATTGAACTATTTGTTGTTGAATTAATTTATGCGTTTATTTTATCAATTTATGATAAATCATTTGTTGACTTATTTATCTCAGTTTATGCGTTGTGACTGAATCATTTTTAGTCTTGAAAAAGGTCTCTCTATCAAACCCACATGAATTATTTTTTTGGGTTTGGGCTGGATTAGGATTGTAGTGTAAAATTGACCTGATGATTGGGTAAGGCCCACCAGGTTATTGGTCAACTTCTTGTTCTTTGAGATTCACTTTCCAACTTATGTAATACATATTATTCAATAATAAAACCAGAAGGGGACCAGGAATAAGCTAACAAGGAATCCTGGTAGAATTGGCAAGAAACTATTCTTTGTCTTCCTTGTAATTTCTGATTAATTCCTATTCTGAGAAGAATTTCCATTGTTGCAAATTGTGCTTGATAGGATAGGTCTACCAAGAAACTTCATCCTATGCAGTTATGAATGTTTTATTTTTTGAAAAGTGATGGTGATTTAGGCCACCATGGGATTCCTGAATGGTTCTCAACAGCAAACATTTGATTGCACTTGTTGCCCGGTGACATCAAGCAACAACTTTGATGCTCTAGCGCTACTCAATTGGTACTCCAGTGGAACCATTGTGGCACTCCAAAGCACAGTGAAAGTGCGCAATCCTTGTTGTTTTGCATTGAATTGTTCTTATTTAGAAAGATAAACAGAGGAATCATTATTTCACCTGACACCAAGTACCATGGATTTTTTCCTGGTGTCTGCTACCATGGCTGCTACAACTTAGAATGAGGCACCAACCCCTCCCCCACAAGTTGCAGTGAAATGATTCCTAGGGATATATTAATAGACTCCTAGAGGGTTCCTTGGATCCAATCTCTTAAATTTGCACAGACATAAAATATAAATTTGCATGAGTCACCCATGCCAGTAATAGAACCCATAAAACAGCCTAAGAAAAAAATGTTTTATGATTAAGATGTTATAAATAGGGATATAAATGATTGGCTGGATTAAATGGATGATGAGTAAGTATCTGGGGGAGTTCTTGTGAATCAAGATTCATTTTTTTCTGGTTATGGCAAAAACATGAAACATTTTTGCAGAATGAAATTGAGTATGGTTAATTTTTTGTGATTTCTCCAAAATAAAATGGTGTCCATACCTAAAATTTATTGTTTCTTTGTGAGAATATGAGGGAGTTTATTGAATGGAAAGTTCCAGAAAATTTGTGTAACTTTATTCAATTCTTCTGGTTTATTAATGATAAAAAAATAACTGTATGCATGCAATTATACTTAGGTCAACAGTTTGGCACTAGCAAGAGTTGATTTAGTTGATAAAAACTAGTCTGGACAATCTTATTGATGTTTATGAGGCCTTATACTTTAATATTACTTTATTTTCCTTTTTAGTTCATGGTTTTAGAGGGATTGTGATCATTTGTAAAAAATTATTCCCAAGATATTTATTGACCAAGTTAAATTTTGAGTGTAGTTCAAGTGACCAACCAGGAAGTGATACAATATGTAAATTTTTCCAAGAATTTTATTATAAAACATTATTTCAACCATTATCAAAATCAAATTTTCATCTATAGATGAAATTTTTAAAGAAAAATAACACCAGTTGAATAATCCCCCTTGTATTAGATGGCCTCTTCCAGGTGCAATTCCACAGGATTCATAAACAAAAATTCCTGTGGTTTTCTTCACCATCTTTTCTCAAGGTATTCCTTGTATTTTGAAAGACTGGAGTTCCAGAAGCTAACCCGTTGATTTTTTATTTGTCTTCTTTGATAATATATGAATTCAATTCAAATAAAAATTAATCAGGAATATTATTTAAACTTTCATACATTTTATCACAAAAAAGAAAACTTGACCAATTTTAAGTTTGATTTTTCATGCTATGTTTAAAAATATGAACTTGAGAATTTGCTTAAATTGTTTTAAAAATAGATCTTTATTGTTCCTGGGCTATACTTGCATGTTTGAAATTTCCAAAATCTTGCACTCCTTCAAAGAAAGGTGCAATCTTTGATTTTTTTTTTCTGGAAACATGCCTTCCTAAAGGAAAGGCACAATTATTTTCATTTCTTTACTACATCCACTTGTTCAAGTATGTTTCCCCATCCCAGAAAGGCAAGTAAACCTTAAGAAGCTTTCGCAATAAAAAAAAGGTTTGAATTGAAACACTTATTAAGCTTTGGCACACCTTTTTAAGATTTAAAGGAGTGCCAGGGGTGAGAGAAGTCAACTTTTGAGGAATGTTTGGGCCCCAAAAAATGTTTTAAATTGATGGAGGCCTTGGAGGGCTAAATTCAGGCCTACAGACCCCCTTTGGGGTCTGCTTGGTTTAAATTGTTTTGGAGAATTCAATGATGGACAATAATTGAGTTAATTCAATGTGTAAAAATGGAATAAATAGCAAATTTTTGCAAGCAATTGAAATCTGACCTCAGATTTGAAAAAAAATTCATTGAATGTAAGAAAAATAAGAAAAGTAAGGCAAAAAAATTTTTTATACAAAATGGAATATTTCTGGTGGGAGATAAATAACTTTGTACCAAACATAAAGGAAAATATAAAAAAAAATTCTAACTATACCTACTTGGTGAGGAGAATTCAAATATTTCCAAATGTTTTGATAATAATAACGTAGATTACAAAAGTAATTGTAAAAAATATGAGAAAAATCATTCTTTGAAGAAAATAAAAGAGCTGTGATGGAATGTAAATAGCTTTGTATCAAGCATAAAAAAGTAAAGAAATGCTAAATATATATCTAGGTCATAATAAATATTTAAAAGGGGGAAAAGTTAAAATCATGGGGGTTCTTTGTCTGCAAAATGTAACTCCTACACAGACAAATAATTCAATTCACAGTGGTTTCAAGAGTTTCTTTCTTCTTTTTGAATCCTGACTCTGCAGATGTGTAACTGGGTGTCTCAAACCTACAAAAAATTTTTTTGTAATTTTTGAAGTATTGGAACACTTTAAAAAATTCACTCAAAAATTCAAAAAATAAAGACAAATTTCTCATTAAATTTTGAATCATTTTCTTTGACTTTTTAATTAAATTTTTTTGTCCATTGAAGCTCTCAGAAATTTTTTTAAAAAAAGCAAAGAGATTGTTAACATTTCTCTTTTAGGTCTTTTTTTGGATGTATGCCTACGCCTTAAAAGATTCATTCAAAAAATTGAAAAAATCAAAGAACTCCAATTCCTCATTGAAATTTTGTATTCTTTTATTTGCCTTTGTCATTATTTCCGTTTAAGATGACTCAAGCTCCTAGAAATTTATTCAAATAACCCAAGATCTTTCAAATGTTTTTTATGGATTTTTTGGAAATCATATTACACGTTAAAAAATTCATTCAGAAAATCAAACAATTCAAAAAAAAAAACTTCTCATTGCACTTTTGGATCCTTTTGTTTGTGTTTTGAATTGATTCTTTTTGGTGATTTAAGATATTCAAAAATCAATTTAAAAATTAAATTCCTGTCAAATATTATTCTTGGATTTTTTTGAAGGATTATTGGATTCCTAAAATTGAACCCAAAATAGAAACCCTTTAAAATAACATATCCATTTTGATTTCCCCCCCCCCAAATCTGGCACCAAAATTTCCCTTGATTTTTTTTCAAGAAATGTAGAATCACATCCAAACATGAAACTGAAATTAATTCCAACTTTTTTACATGTTTTACACCTCACAATATATACCAAAATGAAAATAATTCAAAAGAAAAGGGGTGGTTCAAATTTTTCATTCCACATTTTGTCATATTATAATGCATAAAAATAACAAATATTAGTACAAATATTGAATATTATTCAACTATGATTGGTTTTAGTTTTTTAATTCCTGGATTTCCTTGGAGGTAAAGAAACCTCATTAACAATCTCTAAAGTTTTCTGAATTGTTTTTCCCAATCTTTGGAATTTTTGGCCACAAAGCTGATTGAGAGTGGATCTATTTTGAGAGCTGGCCAAGGATCATACTTGGAATTGATGTAGACAAAATTTTTGAAATATTCTAAGATAATGAATAAAATAGGAGAAGATTTGAAATTTTTTCAGCTTGCTACTTGTACAGAGAAACCTGTCAAAGTAGAATAAAAATAATAATAAATCATTAAAAACAAAAGAAGTCAGAAATCCTCAAAAAATGACGCAGATTTGGATTCCTCACCTAAAATAATGTAGGGTCACCCAATGACCCCACCCTTGAAAACCAACTCCTTGATATTTTAAAGAATTAAAGACAAATGACCAAAAGAGAATGGAATAACTATGGCAATTTTTTTGCCATTTTCATATCTCACACACAATGTCATGTATTTGTTCCACACTTAAAATCCACTCAGAATTGAGGTGTTGTGCATATTTCATGAGTTACAGCCAGATTTGTGTTCTGTCACAATTCCTGGGCACCACCCTGCATCCATATAGCCAGGGTACATGCAGCTGACACTCAAAATGTAGGCTCCTGTCAAGAAAACCACATGCAAAATGCTTCTGGCCTTGCACGCTTGATTCCTGCATGCAGCAGTCAGGTAGGTGCACATCAAAAATACCTGCACCACTCCTGACAGCCAGGTACCGCAGGAACATCTTAAAACCCATATGCATGCATCCTGGATATGTAAAAACATGACTGAAGGAAAGAGGGATGTCTGAAAACACTGAATATTGAAAAAAATTTATGAAATTCAAAGTACAAGACAGAAAAATTAAGGAAAACAATAATGAAGGTTTTCATGTTAATACTATTATCAAATCTTTATGAACTACAAAACATATCAAGGGGTTCCCCATAAAATTATTCAAAATTATCAATATTTCCAGAAGATGGTTTAGAATCTAAAAATACCCATTTCTGCCCATGGAACCCAAAAGAAAATAATACAAAATCCAGAAGGGTGATGATAAATTCATGACTACCAGTTGTGTGGGAGTTGTGTAGGGCCCTACACGGCCCAATGGACGTGTGGGGGACCATAAAAAAATCCAAAATGCGCATTAAGGCCTAAAAAAGCGTCTGCACACGCCCAAGGGGTTTTCTCAAACATGCACAACCCCTGGGGGGCCATATACCCCCTGTAAACGGCGTATTTGAGTTGTATACCCCCTTACACGGCAGTTTTGATGCGTGGCTGGGGGTATAAAACCCCCCGGGGGGTTGTGCCAAAACTTTTGGAACCCCCTGGACCACATTTAGGTTCCATCAACCTAAATTTGGGATCAACGCATACTATGTGGGACTGCTATACCACATCTAGCAACCCCAAAGTGACACCAAAGTGAACGTAAAGTGAAATAAAGTGAATATTTGAAGCAAATCATTGAAATTAAAGGGAAACTGGATGTCAGACTCCTGGATGCAAAGACCCTTGCTATCCTTTAGCTACCAGAGGTGATAGAATAAATAATAAATATATTATTTAATAAATGCAGCAAAAATCCATAAAATATTTGAATAAAGCTTATGGCAAGGTTAATTGGTTTGGTTATGGTTTATGGTTATGTTATAAATAAATATAGATAAATTGATTATCAAATATTTTTATAGAGGGGCCACAATTATATTGGGGATATTTAACACCTCTCTTCAGGGATTTCAGTATGAAAATACGTAGTCCTGGTTACTTTGGGCTCTTTGATTTAAAGGATATTTTGCCCAAAGATAATATGTATATAAAATACACGGTGGAGTGGCAGGGCTTTGTAACCAAGCTGCTACGACAGAGAAAGGATAATAAAAATCACTGGTATATTATTAAATCCTTATGGTATCTGTTTGGGATGTGCACTGATGGGTTAAACCTGTATACTGGGGTTATAAGGTTTTTCAGCAGTTTGAATTGATAAAAAGAGGTTGAGGACGGATATTATTGATCAGACTAAGCCATAAATCACTTACTTATCTCTTATAAGTATTTGATTACCTTGGCACAGTGTCTGGATGTAAATATGACTGGGTCTCTGGGTATCAATATCTTCAAAAGAGCTCTTTATTTATAGCTTTTGGAGTCCCCATATTGTCCTTCTGAGGGGTACAGGGGCTCAAAGGGACAGACACTGAGGCCAGAAGGGTAACCAATGGTAGCCTGTCACGTGTTCTTGGTTCTGTAGCACGGGTAGCATCTAATTCCACAGGGTATGGGAATTATTCTACTTTATAATTGATGTTTGGACGTGTGAATAACACTAATCTTTCCTTTTTATTTATTATTTAATTAATTATCCTTAGTAAATGTTCCAAGTAAGTTAGTAATTATTTTAATAGACATTCCTACGGATATTCTGATGTCAGGTGAGTTCTCATTATGTATTAAATAATTGGAGTAAAGTCATGAAATTGATTTTACTCCTTATTTTTGAATTTCAGTGGATATACTAGAATAATTACTTAAAAATATAAGTCATGGGTATTCATTTAGTATTTTTACATCATTAGTTTTCTTAGTATGTAAAGAAACTATTGATGTCTAGAAATTCTCATAATAGTATATTAAAGTATTTTAATATATTTTTAGAAGTTGTCATTGTCTTATTTTCGACATTCTTGGTACTTTGAATTATATTTAATAAAAAATACGTATAAAGGTTATTTAAGTATTTTTATATAGTTTTATGTACTTTTAGACTATGTACTATCCATGGGAACATTTATTACATATGTAGAATGTTCCCGTGTGGGTTGAAACATGTTTACGCAGTACCTAAGCTTCTCAGGCCGCCTGTAACTTTGTCAACCCGTAGTCCCGCGGCTGCGTACTTGTCAGAGGCCCAGGGCTGCGTACACAACTTTGATGGAGTGACAGAGCTGTAGCTCAGCCACGCGCGGGTGCATTGGCTTCCGCGGCTGCGTGCGGGAATTGTGACAGAACACATTTCCATCTGTAACTCCTAAAATATAAACAAAACCTCAATTCTGACTGAATTTTAGGTGTGAAAACTATACGTGACAATACATGTGAAATATTTCATTGGCCAAAAGGTTCAATAGTGGTGCCGTGGTATTTTGGTATTTCTTTCCTTTATTATTCAAAAATATAAGAAGTTGGATTTCAAGGGTGGGGTCAGTGAGTGACCCTACCCAATTTTGGGTGGAGAATCCATTTTTGTAATAATATTTATGGTTTTCATACTCCTTCTTAGGTCAATTTTATTATTATCATTTTTATGTTATCTCTGTTACTTTTTCAGCTTGCTCTGCAATAGTAGCAAGCTGACACTGGAAAAAAACATCCCACAAAATTGATCTTTCTCAACTTGAAAGTGGGAAAACTTGGTAGTTGTTCAATTGAAAGTTGGATTGAATACTGAAGTAGAATTGCATTCATTTTTGTATTATGTGAACAGTGGCAAGCCCTCCTTTTTGCAACATGGCTGCATTGAAGGACTACATTGACAGTGCCATGAAAAAAGCTGGGTACAAGAAGGATTTGGGTAATGAATCATTGAAAGCCCCAATTTTGTCCTCATCTAGGGTGACAATTGAGGAACAAAATCTTTCACAAATGGACATGACCTCTGGTGGTGAGTGAAATTTTATGTTACTTGGTCTTTGCCTTATTTAATTTGATTGAAACTGATGGAGTGCATGCCATCAATATAACCATTTTATTGGTGCCAGATCAACTTAAATCACCTCCTGTGAGAGCTTTTCCTACTAGGGAAAAGGCACAAAACTATTGCCAAACATGGGAAATGAAGCATGGTTATGCTTTAACAGTTTTCAACTAAAAGCATGAAAAATATGTGGATTTATCCTGTGATAGTCATGATTTATACTCTGGGAAATTTCTCACCAAACAGTCAAGGCAAACTCACACAAGGAAGGTTGGGTGCAAGTTTTTAATCCATGCAAGTAGCACAAAGGCAGACCCCTTGTGGTGTATCTCCTACAGAAAGGATCAACATAACCATGAACCATCTCCACACCCCTCAGTGTATCCTCACCTGAGGAGAATCTCTGGGGTAGCTGTAGACAATCTAAAAGAAGGCATGAATGATGGGCTCAATACAATTCCACTCAAAAGAAAATTGAGCAAGATAAATATTGGCAAATATTTTGATTACCAAAAAATCTAAAACACTAAGCTTAAGGTAGCCCTAGCACAACTAAAGAGGAAAAGTTTCATGGAGGTCCACTTTGAAAAACTTAGTAATTCACGTTGGGTTCATCAAGAAAAATTCAGTGGGGAGGGTCACTTGGAGGCCCTATTCTTGGCTCACCCAGAGTCATTAAAGCTTTGCAATCCATTCTATCATATAGATATGATGGATTGTACTTATAAAAAAAATAAGTACAACATTCCCTTATTGCATTTAGTAGGAATTACTTCCAACCAGAAAAATTTCAAAAAAGATCTTTTTTTTTTATAACATGAGAAACGTTTGAGTTCTACAGTTGGTCTTTAAATGGGATAAAGGAGTTGGCCTATGATCCTGAGAGACTTCCCAAAGTCTTTGTGATGGACAATGAAAAAGCTTTGATCCATGCTCTAGAATGAATTTTCCCTGAGTCTAAAAGAAAGTGTTGTCAATGGCACTTGTCTAAAAACATAAAAGCAAACTGTAAAGGGCGCTTTCATAATGAAATTGAAGGGTTGAAAAGATTTATGTCTCTGTTGGCTAAGTATGGGGCCTTAAAAACCAAGGAGGAGGCAGAGGTCAATGATGCAGAACTTGGAGTAAGTGCCAAATCACTTCCTCTACTTCTAATCTTCCTAGTTTTGGCTTGCTTAAATTATGACTTGTATAAAAAATTTCTTGGAGGACCGTGAGGATGTGCTCAAGTTTATGGATCATAATATCTTTTGTATCAAAGAGAATTTTCTAACAGCTTGGACTTGCAAAAACCCTGAATTTGGAAATCCAAAATTGTATTGGGTTGAAGTGGTCCATGCTAATCTCAAAAGATTCCTTGCAAATTTGTTGGGAAAATGTGGGATGTTTGGAAAAACCTAGAGGGGACAGTTTCCAATCAAATTAAATCAGTTCAGGCTGCCCTTTATAACTGTCAAATAAAGATTGGAATAGTTCTTCCTACTGAAACTTTACCATTTGGATACAAAGTGTCTTTACAGGCAATAAGACTTGTTGTGGATCAATTAGAGATATCAAAGAGGAATCATGATGGGGAAGTGTGCACCAAGTCATATCAAATAACTATGGTTTTACCCTGTTCCCACAAAATAGGTGACCTAAATTAGAAGGGCACAAAAGAACAAAAGAAACAAGATTTTAAGTCTTTTCTTTTGTGAAAGTTTCATTTTTTTGGTTTAATGAACTGATGTAGAAATGGTTATAGTCCAAGTCAGGCTCTTAATCAGAATTTCATAGTTCAGAGGAAGAGACTGAAAGCTCATTGAGTTTGGTGCTGTTGGAATCATATTCCTTTTCAAAGGATGAAGCAGAAGAAATGGAAGAGTCAAACAGAATCTCATCTTTGGTGAGTGATTATTTTTTTAATGAGATTAGAATTGTGGCTAACTATTTTTTGATTTGAGGAGTTGAATTACCTCAATCAAATACCTGAGAACTTACATAAGTTCTTTGGTGGGGTTTGGGATCTGGTTGGTGATGTAAATTGTAGATTTAGAGTAATTGCTAAATCACTTGGGTATGATGAGCATGGATGGTTTCAAGTAAGAAAAGAAATGCTTGAAACATTGAGGAAAAATAAGACATGCTATGCTAAGATCTTTGGTGGCATTAAAGAATTTTAAAAGATAGAAAAAATAATTGATGTTAATGAAATAAATGAAAAGATTCCCTCTTCAAAATGGCTTTCAAAGCTTGAAATGGGTCAAATAATAGAAGATACTAATGTAAGACCAAAATTTGTCATTTCATTGGAATCATTTTGTTCTTTTACTCCTATGGAAATGGGTGTAAAAGAAAAATCATATCCTATGTTCATTTGCTTTTTTAACAGTAACCAATGGGTCCAGCTTGTACTTATGGAAGATTTGATTCCAATACTGCCCATAGTTTCCAAACCACATTCCATGATTTCCCAAAAAGCCTATTGTTGGGTTGATCACCTCAAAGATCAACTTGATTTTTATTCTAATTTATAGATTAATTTCATCATTTGGGTTTGGTTTCTGATAAGTTAAAATTGTATTTTTTTTGGTGTTTTACTTTAGGGCTTGTCATGTTGAACTTGTATTTTTTTTTTGGTTGAGGGCTGGCCAAAAAACTTGTGTATTTTTTGGCACTTTTACTTTAGGGATAGTATGGTTGTGGTTTGGCTGTTTTTGTGGAAGGACAACATGACTACATTTGAGTCGTGTAGAGCCCCACATGTCTGGTGCCGTGTGGCCTACAGCCTGACCACATTTGAGCCATGTGTGGCTCTACATGGCTCAAATGTAATCATGTAGCCGTGCCACAAAACCCAAATGAGTTGTGTACACAAATCATTTTGTTGTGAATTTAACATTTCCCAATCCAGAAATATGTCAGAACTGTAAAAATAAAAAATTGACATTTAAACAAATTCTGATTATTATTATTTCACACATAAAAATGACACAGACAGGCCTGGCAGAGTTACAGCACTAAGAATGCGTGACAAAATAGCCCTGGCCAGCCTGCTAACCTTATCCCACTCTACATTCCCTGGGAAAGCCCTCTTACCCCAGAGAGGTATATATACAGCCCTTTTTGGATGAATCAAACCAGATTAAAACTTTTAGTATCAATCCAGAACCATTTCCATTTGTGATCAAGTGTTTATAAGAGATAAACAAGTAATATATGGACTTAGTATGTTAGTATAACTCTCAATTCTAAACCCATTGTCAATTTCATTGAAGAAAATCGGCAAAAGCCTCAATTATTGCCCTGAGACCCTTTCAACTGTGAATTTCTGCAAGATTCTTGGAGTGCCTACTTAAAAGAAGTAAGTTATCTCCTCCTTGCCTCAAGAATTAAGTTCTGTGAGTAAGCCAGTCCGCCCATATCCTTGATTAAACCCCTTTTTTTGAATGAATTAGTACCTCATTTTGCCAAGGTCTTTACATGGTTCAAAGTAGCCCCTTGAATAGAGGTTTTTTCAATAAAGATCCCCAGCCTTGTCTAAGCTGTGGCTCCTCTTTAAAAATATATTTAAAACAATCTTAACCAAAAAAATCCCAAACCTTGCACTTGCTCTCATCATGTCATGAATCCTGAGAATTTTACGTGTTTTCTTGGAATAATTATTGTTCCAACACCAATATAACTTCCTGTAGTTAAAGGACTGCAAGGTTCCTGGTATCAGTAAGCTAAAAAATTTGGAGTAGGAGGGGAATTAAGAGGAAGATAAGTGCAAGGAATTGAAGAATAAAACAGAACAACTTGACACCCATATGTTTCAGCCATAAGGAAACCATGGAATTGAAATTTCAGCCACATATTCATGGGAGATAAGCCAGAAAGGTGGTTCAGTGGCGTTCGTGCTTCTTGCAAAGTTTCAAACCAGATTTCAAGAAGTAATTCTGGGTGCTTGAAAATTGATTTTCAATACAGCTCTTTCACCATTTTTTTCCTTAATTTAATCCATTCTTCTGAGTTCCTCCACAGAAAAATGTCTTCTGCTCTGAATCAGCAGTTTCCATTCCCTATGAAATCTTGAAAATGTGATCAATGTGGAATTAATTTTCTGTGGAAAACAAAGTATTTATATTGGAACTGAAAGGACAAATAAGGTTTTTTTTTAAAAAATGAAATTTGGTCTAAATATAACACTAAAGTGTTCAATTGAGACTAGGTCAGAAATAAAAGACAAAGAAAAAGATAATTTACTGGAAACCTCAAGAAAAAACCCAAAAATAATCAGAAAAACCGTAAAATTTAGAAATTATCATATTTACTCACTTTCTCAGCAGTTGGTGTTGCTTTTTGTGCTAATAAATCCCTTCCAGCAGGATGTTAAGGAGGATCATTATCTTCATTTTCTTGATTTATCCTCTTGATTCTTGCCTCAAGATTATATTGAGAAGAAGAAAAAACTTACTCAAAGTTTTTCCAGACCTCTGAGAAATGTTTGGATGAAAACAATAATGAAAAAAATTCAATCAAATCAACAAATTAAAAGCAAATCTCAACATATTTATAAAATCCAAATCTGCAATTGATTAAAATTCTGAATTTTCTTCCAAATCCAAATATGGTAGCTCCTCATCTTCTGAATATTTATCTTCAGTCAGAAAATATTCTGATTTTAAAAAATTGACAAGGGATCATTCAAGAAAAAATTCCATATTTGGAAAAAAAAACTTCATATAAAAATTAGCCTTGTCCTCTCATCCGCCCTTGTTCTTTCCCTTCCCCTTTTACTTTTGATTCTTAAAATTTCTTGAATACTGAAGAAATAAATCAAAAATAGGGCATAATTTTTCTTGCAGGCCAAATTTTTTCAAATCATGCATTTTTACATCTGCACAATAAACCTCCCACACAGACAAATACTTTATTTCACGTTCATTTAAATAATTAATTTTTTGTTGAATTATTATGCCTCAGTCTGGTAGATGGGTCTTTTGAAAAATTTAACATAATGCTTTGTAATTTTGAGAGAAAAAGAACCCCTTCAAAAATTTGATTTAAAAATCAAAAAAAAATCATTGGATTTTTGGATCCTTTTATTTTCCTTTCTAATACATTTTTTTTGGTGGTTCAAGCTTGCAGATATTTAAACCATAAATCAGAGAGATTTTGGATCATTTTTCCAGAAATTTTCAATGTATTATATTCCCTTAAAAAATTCATTCAACAAATCAAAGAAATCAAAAAAAAAAAGAAATTGATTGTTGGATTTTTGGATCCTTTTTTTTGCCTTTTTAATTCATTTTTTTTGGTGATTCAAGCTCCAAGAAAGCTGATAAAACAACCAAAGAGCTTTCAAATATTTTTGAATATTTTTTGAATTTACCTATTTTTCTATCCCCTATGACATCTTGAAACTGTGATATATGTGGAATGACTGTTTTGGGGGAAATAAATTATTTGTATGGGAACTAAACTAAAGAAATCAGAATTTTTCTATGAAATATAAAATGGTCAAAAGATACCAATCAATTTTTGAATTGAGACTTAGTCAAAAATTCCAGAAGAATAATCACATGGTTTACAGGAAAACTAGAGGAAAAATCCAAAGAAAATCCAAAAAACTGAAAAAATGAGACATTATCAAATGAAATGATCAATTTCTCACTTATTTTTGTTGCTGTTTGTGCTATTAAATTCTTTCAAGGAGGATTGTAAGGTGCATCATCATCTTCATTTGCTCACTTTTTCTCTTGATTTTTGTCCCAGGATTTTATTCAGGACAAGCAACCCAATTATTAACAATTTTTCCAGAATATAAAAACTGTGACACATATGTAGCTTTGATTATATAATACAGCAGAGATGATTATTCATCTTTTCAGGCAGCATTCAAATTTTACAAATGTAAGATATCCCAGGTTGTAAATAGAATTTTATAAAATGAACTATTTCTCCACTTGCTGGTCCTCCCTTATGAAATCTACCCCACTTGTTTGCACTCTGAATTTCAGTGAACTCCATTCCTGAAGACTACTTTCATCCTAGTACCATCCACACTCATTTTCAGTCCTCTTTGGGCTTTCACCCATCCTGGAGTCCTTACTCCATCCGCTGAATCTTCAGCTCAATCCATTTTGAATCTTTTTGAGTACTAGGAT
This sequence comes from Puccinia polysora, assembly GCA_025617555.3. Lineage (NCBI taxonomy): Eukaryota > Fungi > Basidiomycota > Pucciniomycetes > Pucciniales > Pucciniaceae > Puccinia > Puccinia polysora. The sequence continues at coordinate 32,758,003 of CM062622.1, read as the reverse complement.
TCCATTCCCCTGTTAGTTATCCTGCCACCCTGGCTCATTTTCAAGCCTCTGCGTGACCCAGAGCTCCAAGAAAAGATTAAAAGAAAAATTTGATAAGAAATAACAACAAATAATTCATCAAAAAAAAAGAAAATGAAACCTCACCATATTAATAAAATCCAAATCTGGAGCCTATTCATCTTCTGAATCTTCCCCTTCATCCAAATCAGGAAGCTCTTCATCTTCTGATTATTCCTCTTATGTTTTAAAATTATCCTATGTTAAAAGAATTATAAGGAATCATTAAAAGAAAATTCCATTTTCAGAAAAAAAAAGTATCAATAGAGATTTAACTCTTCCTCTGATTTCTCCTTATTTTACCCTTTGCTTTTTCATTTTGGCCTTCCACTTTCTTGAAAACTGAACAAATACATGAGAAATATTAATCATGAAAGTTGATTTTTTTTTTCCAAAAAATGGCTACTGACCTTTGATTTTCCTGTGAATTCATTTTTTGGCCTTCCTCTCCTCTTGGGTTCTTCAAATATTAAAAAACAGATGGTCTCTTTTAAATTTAGACTGAGTGATTTTGGATAACATGTTGGATGCTCCTTTGGGTCTTCCTCTTAATTTGGGCCTTTGAGTGGAATTGGGCTCTTGAATCAGATCAATTTGATATCTTCCACTGTATAGCTTCTTAGTTTTGGCCAGATAATATTACTGTTCTCCAGTTGGAAACTGGTGGAATTCTTCAAATATTTCAGGATGATATATTTGTTCATTAATTGTTGTAGATGGAACATCAAGGGTTTCTGAATCCTCAGTTAAATCCCGGTTCATACTAACTGGGGAAAGCAAAATAGAAATAAATCAGGAGATAATTCATTTAAGCTTGGAAAAAGAAATTCAACAAATTACATGAGAAGGGGGCTCTGAAATGCCTTTGAGGATGAAAATATTCAAGTTGGAATAGTTCACCCTTTCTGATAGATAATTTGAATTTGTGAATACATGGTTTATCCATGTAAGAAAAGTAATCACAGTTGGTGTAAGTTGTGGAATATTCAGGAACTTGGTGGAATGAATGTTTGATTTTGAGGGAAAAGTGGATGATTCTTTGAGAGAGATGATCCACAAAGTGAGTAAAACCAATGTGATACTTGAATTATTTTTGTGAGGCTTCAATAGCTCTCTCACTGGTTCAAATGGTGATGTAATTGCAAATTTTCTGAAATACATCAAAAAAGAGCCAATAGATGAATTGATTACACATTTAATGTAAGGTTTTTTCCCTTCTATTCTTGAGGTGCTTGCATTTTCAAAGCGAAAATGTTTGTTGGAAAAATAGAAGATAAATTTTCTTTTGAGAGGAATCCAGTTCTGAAGAAGGTACTCAGAAAAGGGAGGATTCTAGACAAGAGAAATTTTGGTGAAGGTTTTGTTATATATTGATTGAGACTTTTAATGGACCAAATGATTCCATGGTTTCTGGAAAAGCTTCCATTAACTTCAGATTTTTAGTGCTTCCTGCATTTTTAAATAATCAGATCAGTAGGGAAAAGTTTTAGCAGCTTAATGGAATCAGGGTGTGAAATTAATAAAGAAGTGATGTGACCATCCATATTGTTTATTTTTTTAGAAAAACAAAGAATTCCAGAGTTTAAGTATGAGGTCTTCAATGGGAGATTTGCTTTCAATAGATTCCTTTGGCATTTGGGTTCTGTTTGGTGAAAAGTATTGAAATTGGTATGGACAGGAGATAAGGAGTTTTTTATAAGAGAATGTAAAATTTTAAGGGGGGGGACTCCAGCTTTGGTGTCAGCTTGCTACTTGTACAGAGCAACCTGTCAAAGTAGAACAAAAATAAAAATAAATCATTAAAATCAAAAAGATTGAGAAATTGTGAAATATTATTGCAGATTTGGAATTCTCACCTAAAATAAGGAAGGGTCACTCACTGACCCCACCCTTGAAATCCAACTCCTTATATTTTTAAATATATTTACAAGAAAATTTCCCAAAACTACAACACCACTTCAACTACTTTTTTTCCCATTTTAATATCTGACATTTGTTTTCACGTATAGTTTTCACAACTAAAATTCACTCAGAATTGAGGTGTTGTGTATATTTTAGGGGTTACAGCTGGATTCTTGTTCTGTCACAATTCCCACGCGCAGCCCCGCATCCATACAGAAAGGGTACATGCGCCTGACACTCAAAATTAAGGCACCTGAAAAGAAACCCACATGCAATATGCCACTGGCGGCAGATGCCTGATTTCTGCACACAGCTTTCAGGTATGCGCACATCAGAAATACCTGCACCACTCCTGACAGCCAGGTACCACAGAAAAATGTTAAAACCCATATGCATGCATCAAGCATATGTAACAATATAACTGACAGATAGAGAGATGTCTGAAACCTCTGAATATTGAATGAAATGTATGAAATTCATAGTATAAGATAGAAAAATTGGGAAAAAAAATAATAAGGGTTGTCACGTAAATACTATTATCTAATCTTTATGATCCAAAAAACACATCAAGGATTTACCCTAAACATTCTTTAGAATTACCAAAATTTTCAGAAGATGACATAGAATCTAAAAATACCCACTTCTGAACATGTAACTCAAAATAAAATAATACAAAATTAGGAAATATGTCAGAACTGCAAAAATAACAATTTAACATTTAAACTAATTCTGAAAATTATTTCACACATAAAAATGACACAGAAAGGTCCAGATAAGTGGCAGAACTAAGAATGCTTGCAAAAATAGCCCTGGCAAGCCTGCTAGCCTTATAAAACAAGCACAACCCTCTCTACATGCCCTGAGAAGGCCCTCTTACCCGAAAAAGGTATAAATACAGCCCTTTTTGGATGAATTAAACCCCAGTAATTTTTAGTAATCAACCCAGACCCATTGCCATCCATGATCAATTGTTTATAAGAGATAAAAAAAGCAATATATGCTCTCAAACTGTTAGTATAATTATTAATTCCATTGAAGTAAATCAGAAAAAATCCCAAATATTGCCCTGAGACCCTTTCAAACATGAATTTCTGCAAGATCCTTGAGCCAATACTTACAATAAGGAAGTTTTTTCCTCCTTTCCCCAAGAATTAAGTGCTGTAAACAGCCTGTCACATCCATCCCCTTGAGTCAACCCCTTTTGTGCATCATTAGGACCTCATTGTCCCAAGGTCTTAACATGGCAAGAATCTGTCCCTTGAAGAGAGGTTGTTTTCTGTAAAGATGCCTAGCTTTGTATAGGCTGTGGCCCCTCTTTAAAATAGGGTGATGATAAATTCATGAATCCCAGTTGTGTGGGATTTTTGTAGGGCCCTACATTGCCCAATGGACGTGTGGGGGCCCATACAAATGTCTACATGCTCCCAAGGGGTTTTCTCAAACATGCACTACCCTCTTGGGGATTTTTACCCCCTTTACACAGCGGATTTGAGTTGTTTACCCCCGTACACGGCGGTTTTGACGCGTGGCCAGGAGTATAAAACTCCTGGGTGGTTTTGCCAAAATTTTTGGCACCCCCTGGACAACATTTGGGTTCCATAAAACTAAATTTGGGATCAACACATACTATGTGGAACTCTTGTACCACATATAGCAACCCCAAAGTGACACCAAAGGGTAACTAAAGTGAAATAAAGTGAATCTGTGAACCAAATCATTGAAGCTAAAGGGAAACTTCAAAAAAAAACCCCAGAAAATTGATATTTCAAAATGGATGTAAAAGAACACTCAGATCCTATGTTGATTTGATTTGTTAACAATAACAATTGGGTCCAGCTTGCTTTTGAGGGAGATGTGATTGCAATCCCGCCCATAGTTTCCAAAACATTTTCCATGATTTCAAAAAAAGCCTCTGGTTGGGTTGATCACCTCAAAGATCGAATTGAGTTTTATTCTACTTAATAGATTGATTTCATTATTTGGGTTGGGTTTGAATGCTGATCTTAAAATTCTATCAATATAAAGAGTTATCACATTTTGAACATCATTATGTTGAGTTTTTTTAGTTAAAATAATTATGATGAGTGCTTTGAATGAGATTTTATTGGTAAGTCAGCTCAACTTGTGTTGGGCTGATCCTAAGGATTATTATTACTTCTTGTGATGGGATCAGCTTAAAACAAGTTGAAATTTTTTTTTGGTGTTTTTACTTTAGGGCTGGCCATAAAACTTGTGTATTTTTTGGCACTTTTACTTTAGGGCTATTCAAGTTGAAATTCTACTTTTTTTGGTGTTTTTACTTTAGGGCTAATCATGTTGAACTTCTTTTTTTTTGGTATTTTTACTTTATGGCTAATCAAGTTGAACTTGTATTTTTTTTGGTTGGTTTTGTTAAGTTTTTTTATATTTTATTTTCTTTTATTTTACTTATATTTTATTTTACTTATATTTTATTTTACTTATATTTTATTTTACTTATATTTTATTTTACTTATATTTTATTTTACTTATATTTTATTTTACTTATATTTTTGTTTTTTTTAACCAGAAAATCCATGTTTTTCAATGTTTGGGGTTATTTCTGTATTTATTGTCTTTTTATTTAGTTTATTATTATTATTATTTTTGGCCCACAAGAATTGTAGCCATGTGGCACGGCTGCACAACTACATTCAAGTTGTGTAGAGCCCCACATGGCCCAAATGTGGTTGGGCTGTTTGTGTGGAACGGAACAGGACTACATTTGAGAGGTGTAGAGCCACACACGGCCCAAATGTAGTCCTGCAGCCCCCACACAGCGGTCAGGTGCCATGTGGCCTACAGCCCAACCACATTTGGGCTGTGTGGGGCTCTACACGGATCAAATTAAATTGTGTGGCCGTGCCACACAACTAAAATGAGTTGTGTACACAAATCATTTGAGTTGTGAACTTGACAGTGACCTTTAAAATATATTAAAAAAAATTTTAACCAAACCAATTCCAAACCTTTCACTTCCTCTCTTTATATCCTTATTTCTGAGAATTTCATGTGTTTTCTTGGAGCTATTATTATTCCAAAACCAATATCACTTGCTGTAGCTAAAGGAATGCAAGGTTCCTGGTATCAATAAGCTGAAATTTGGTTGAATTTGAAACCATATCACGTTGCCTGCCTTGAATTCTCCTGTGAATGGAGTGAGTGGAAGGATCAGTAAAATGTGGATGGTTGTGGTCTGGAAATCTCAACTTTACCAGCCAGAAACCCAATATTTTGGAAAAATTACCTGATAATCTGAAAGAAAAATTGGTCTTTCTTGATTTTTTCAACCTTGTGGTATCTTTGCTGGTTTTATATTCCCCAGATTTATCACATTGGTAGGTGTAGTTATGTTTCTTGAAATTGGATAATCTGATAGATATGGGATATCCATGTGACTTTTCCCATGATTGGATAGCCTCAACCAGCTTCTGATTTCAAATATATGATAGCTCAGGAGGAGCATATATAGGGGTGGAATCAGGAGTTTGAGTAGATGATTAATGATCAAGAGGAGCTGAATCAATATTTTGATTAGATGAGATAATGGAGGATGGGCCTGGTGAAACATTTCTGAAAATTGGGTGGGCTTTTTCTTGAGCCACTTTGAGAAGAGATTTTCATTTAAAAAAATGAAGTGAAGATAGGAATTGATAGTTCTGAAATTTATTGAGCAGAACTTTAGTAAAAAAAGGTATTCAGAGACTTGGTATAAGATGGAAAAGAGTATTTTGGAAGTATATATTGAGTTCTATTGATTATATTGATATTTGATGGGGAAAGTTGATGATCTTCCAAAGTTGTTTTTGAGGAGATAGCTAATTGAATTTTTGACAGAAGATTTGAATTGAGGAGGCTTGATTTTGTAGGTTTGTAGTGTTCAGTCTTTTTTATTGAGGAGTGGTGATAATTCATGAGTGGTTTGTGCTGTGGTGAGTTTTTGGTGTGATTATTAGTGGAGTGGAGTGGTGTGAAGTGGAGTGGTGTGAAGTGTATTTCACTGCAGTGCAGTGGAGTGGATGAGTTTGGTGTAGTGTTTTTTGGTGCGGTTTAGTTTTCCAGGAGTGCTGGGGTATGGTAGTGGTGTGGTGTGGTGGGGGTGATGGGTGGGTGGAAGAGGTAAAGGTGGTTGTTTATAAGAACATCCAAAGTTGTTGTCAATAAACATTTTGTTAGCTAAGCCCTTGTTAGCTAAAAAAGATAGTAAGCAAGGGCCTTAGAAAGTGTAAGAGACAATTGCACTTGTTAAAACAACATACCAGCTGGCTAATGAGGCTTGGACTGCAATCAACCACCTATCCATAGCCACTTGGTATGTTTGGAAGGGAGAAAGGGATAAGGGGGGGTGGATGGATGATATTAAAGGATTAGATAAGATAAGGGAGACCAAACTGGATGGCAAAAAAATACGATCATTGTCATTAATTGATGATTTGTTGATGGTTGGTGTTGCGGAGTTAAGGAAGGTATGATAAATCCTTCTGTGGTTTGGTGCTAGCAAGCTCCAGAAGATTTCATTAATTTGCCACTTTTTGATCAAACTTAGGGAGCTTGCTACGTAGCAAGTTCCAATTTAGGACATGATTGGGGCTTGTGCTTGGTAAAATTACCTAAAAAGAAGGTTTACCAAGGCAATCACTGTTTATTCTTTGCTTATCTTATTAATATGCTTGAATATCTGCTTCATCTTTTGTTTCTTTCTATTTTTTTCTTCTATTTGTTTCTTCCATCTTTTCTTTCTTTGCCCACTACTGCTTTTCCCACTGCTACGCTCAACGGCCTGAAACACAACAATAAACTACTCCGCTGTCAAACCAATTTGCTGGCAGCATGCTGCAGATACTCCAATTACAATGCTTGCCTGAACCAAGTCATACCTCTGACTCAGATCCTGGGAGAAAGGCTTTCTTTGTGCAAACACAAGTTTGAACCACTGACCCCAGGCTTCTGAGTCAGCCTGGCTTTTCTAACCAAAACTGTCCAATAAAACCTGTGATTCTCCAATTATAAATTTGAAACACAGCAAGCTTATTTCATCCTATTTATTCTATCTATCAACACTTTCCTTTTTACTTGTTCCTAAACCTGTTTATGTCTTGTAAATTTTGGTTAACTTTGAGAAAATGTTGTTGTGTTTCCTTTTTCATGTCATTTTTTAAAACTTAAATTAAGTCCTTTTTAGTGTCTAAATCCTTCAGATTTACAGTTCCGACCAACATCAAGGACCAAAAGACAATTGGCCATGTCTGAGACCAAGGACAGATCTCAATCCATGTTGAAAATTCCCCTCCTAAATGACTCAAACCTCCCGGCTTGTTATCTTCAAATTAGAAGCTACCTTAAAAGGAAGGGGCTCCTCAAACTGACTACCAATACTGCTACCGTTCCTATCTCTTCCCCCCAACAAAAGAAGCTCTTTGAAGCGGCCAACATCATCATTCAGCATTTGAGAGACTTGGATTTTGACACTGTCTTCAATTCCAACAAGTATGGCAATCCCCAAAAGATCTGGAAAGCCATCCAAGCAAGATATGTCTCTCAATCATCCATGAATTATGGCAGGATCTGGCTGAATTTCATCAAATCTCAGCAACAAGGAACCTCAACCTGTATATTAAGGAATTCCAGAAGCTACTGAAAAAATTGGCCATTGTCCAGCTTGAATTTTGCTCCCAAATTCTCAGCTACACCATCCTACCCAAGCTGCCCAGCTCCTTCTTCATTGTCAACACAATCATCCTCAAGGACAATCTACTCCTAAACCCCACTGGAATTCTCAACAAAATTTGTGAATTCACTCACCTGGAATCCTCTCAAACTGGTAAATCCCCCCTGTGAATTGAATCCTTCCACCTCTCTCCACAAATCAAAGCAGAAGAGGAAGAAAAAGCATGCCTTTTCCAAAAACCACCAAAATCCCCTTGCAGAAAATCCAGAGGACAAATTTTGGTTCCTTCATCCCCAATTGAGACCTGACTGGAAAAAAAAACCAAACACCAATCTTCATGCTTCTGACAAAAAGGCTAATGCTCCCACCAACAACTCCAAAAGTGCTGAGATAAATTGAAATTTGCAAGTTTATCCAACCCCCAAGCCAAATATCTCCCTGCTGGTGGTTCATGAATCGGGCGCCAGTCATCATACTTTTAACAATCCCAAATTCCTATTCAACATTTCCCCTGTGAAGATGGAGGTTTGAACCAGTTCTCCCAATAACTCTCTCACTTTTACGCATTTTGGATGGCCAAAATTGATAAATCACCTTGGGGTTGTGATCAAACTGCAAAATGTTCTTCTAATTCCTACCTTCAACTGGTGCCTCATCTCCCTCAGGCAACTCAAAGCTAAGAAGGCGGTCTTCACCAAGATTGGATTCTCAGGTTTTAAGGTAACGTGCGACAACTTTCAATTAATTGGCTCCACCTCCAATCACCTCAAAGAGCTCTGTGGCACCAGATTCTCATACAGTCACCAACCCAAAGTGTTTCTCATGAAAGATTGGAGGTTCTTATTGCAACAAAGGACCGATAGAAGAAGATGCACAGGTGTGCTGAAAAGTAGTTACAAGAAAATAAAGAAGAAATGAAATGAGAGTTAAGAAGTGATAATTCGACGAAAGTAGATGAGTTAAATTGAAGAAGGATCTCACTGCTAGACAGATCTTGAGATGAGTGATGACTCGAATGATAGATGGGTCAATGGTGGTTTTGTGGAGATGAGTCAATGGTGGAGTTGATGGAATGTGGACAAGTGGGAATGAGGACGAAAAGGTTAGAATGATTGAGGATTGAGTTGAAGATGATGGGCGGTGATGAGTAGGTTGAATCAAGGTTGAGAGTATGTTGAGTTGAGGATAATAGGAGGAGTATTTGAGGATTGGGCAAAGAAGGAATTGAAGGATCTGAACAAGAGGATAGGTGGATGGATGATGAGTGGAAGAGAGGAAGTCGGATGGGGAATGAAACGAGGAAGAGATGATTGTAAGAGGATAAATGAAGGAAGCGTTGTCAAAGAGGACAGAGATGATTTCGAAGAGGGTCATGTCTAGATTTGGAGTGTCCTCATTCGAGGTCAGAACTGAGGGAGCAGGGATGTCATTCGTAGGAGTCAGTCATCTCTTAACACGCCGCCGTGTCTAGGAGTGAGAGGATGTAAGATCGTGGACGTGAGTAAGGTAACTGAGGGCTTGATTGCTGGCTTGGTGAGACAGTTGGCTATCATGCGGCCGGACGGAATGAGATTGGTGATGAGATGTCCGTTATCTTTTTGTTCGCGCAGCCATTGTATCTGAGTGTCAACGTTTTTCAACGCGCCATGGTGAGAGTCGAGATTGACGATGTCATGCACAGCCTTGTTGTCTATGTTCGCGCAGTGAGAGAGCTTGAGATTGGGATTTAGGTCAAGAAGAAGGTTTGTAAGCCAGATCTTCTCTTGAGTGGCGAGAACCAGGGCTTTAAGTTCACCTTCCGTGGATGACAGTGACACAGTTGATTGTAGTTTGCTATGCCAGGCTAAAGGACATCCGTAAAGGAGGATTAGGAATCCCGTGTGACTTCTGCGAGTGGAAGGGTTGTCGGCACCATCGGAGTCGCTGAAACACTCGAGATCGCACTTGAAGGAGGTGGATTTGAGGCGGAGAGCCATAGACCGCGTGGACTTTAGATATCTCCAGGAATGTTTCATTTCATTCCAGTGAATGGTACCAGGTTTGGAGTTGAAGCGAGAAAGGTTGGATACGGTGTAGGAGAGATCAGGGCGTGTGCGACTTGCAATGAAGTTCAGATAGCCAGTCGCCAATCGATAGTTGATCCCCAGGTTGATGAAATCGTTGTGCTCAAGATCGGAAGCCCCCCTGAGCTTTATGTTGGGGGTCATCAGAGTTGATATTGGCTTGGCGTTAGACAGTCCGAGCTCGGAGAGAGCAGTTTTGATGTGATCAGGTTGGTGAAGGAGTTGAAGAGAGGTGTCGTGAATGAGATGGTTGCCTAGGATCTTCCTTATAGGCCCCTTGTGAGAAATGTTGAAATTATCCTTTAATTTGAGGCGAAAGTCATTTGATTCGCCGACAATGACGAGATCATCAACGTAGACGAAGACGTAAGTGGACAAGGATCTATTAACAAAGAGGCACGGATCGGATACCGATGTGACGAAGCCTTGCTTGAGGATCCAGGATCAAATGGTATCGGACCAACTTTTAGGGGCTTGCTTCAGTCCGTAAAGGGCCTTTTCCAGTCAAAGATAGGGAAATTTGGAGGGGTATCCCTTGGGACACTTAATGAATGTTTCTTCGTCTAGAGTAGCGTGGAGGAAGGCAGCTTTTATGTCAATCTGAGTAGTAGGAAGGTTATGGTGAAAGGCGTATACAAGGAGGGTTCTAAGAGTGGTGATGAGGCCAGTTGGAGTGAAGGTTTCACCGTAGTCAATAAATTCCTTCTGCTTGAACCCCTGGACGCAAAGGCGGGATTTGAAAATTATCCCTTTGCCAGAAGGATCATCCTTGAGCCGGAAGACCCAGGTGGTAGAGAGGGCTCTCTTTCCTAAGGGAATGGAGTAACACCCCTCCCACACATCTAGGCGTTCGATGCCGTCGGTTTCGACCTTCATGGATTTCATCCAGTGAGGACAGTCCGGAGAATTGAGGACCTCCAAGAAGTTTTGAGGAAAGGTCCTGGCAAGAAATCCGTAGCGTATAGGGGGCTTGAGAGTAGATCAATCTCTGAGAGTTTGAGTTGAAGGGTTGGTGAGTTCGTGGGAGATGAGATCGTTCTTGGAGTCAGATGAGGAGGAGGTTTCAGAGTTATTAGACGCTTTGATGGCAGTTGGAATGAGGGTTGGTGAACTGAAATTGGAGGAGTTCTCAGCTTGTTCAAGAAGGGAGTCAGACGAGATGGGAGTAGACTGTGGATCGGAAGGGGAAGTGGAGGAGGATGAGGTAATGGGATTGGAGGAGTTGAGAATATCAGTTAGTGTTTGGTTAAGGGAAAGTAAGGGATCAAAAGGGGATTTGCGAGAAATGGAGGAAGGGAGAAGAGTGTGATTTTCAAAGATTTTCACATGTTTGGAGCGGATTACATCGTTGATGGAGGGACAGAAGACGCGATAGGATTGCAGTTGTAAGTCAAATCCTACCAGTATTCACTCAATTCCTTTCTCCTTGAACTTGGATGATGGTGGATGACGCTGGTTGAGGAATATCGTCTTCGATCCAAGGATGCAAACAATGCCGAGATTATGGGATGATCAATTCCACAATTCAAATGGAGATTTCTTGGTCAATGGCGAGGGAATGAGGTTTTGTAGGGTACAACAACCAGAGATGACTTTGTCCCAGAGATCCAGAGGTATGTTCATGTCAAGCATAGTCGTACGAGTGGCTTCAATGAGTGTCCAATTTGCTCGTTTGGCTATTGGGTTGTGTTGATGCGTATATGGTTCGGATGTGGAGTGGAGAATCCCCTCCTCGTTGAAGAAGGAACTGAGTCTGGAATTGACGAATTCGCCGCCATTGTTGGAGTGGAATTTTTTTAGTTTTTTGGAGAAGAGGTTGGAGTGAATACAAATGAACTTGATGATCTCGTCGGTTGCTTCGGATTTGAGTTTGAGAGGGATGCACTTCTTGAAGCGGGAATGACTGTCAGTGAGAATCATGAAATATCAATTTCCTGTTTTGGACGTTGGCTGTATGGGTCCACAGAGATCGGCGTGTAGCTCATTGAATTGTTTGTCTCTTTGAGGAAACTGCCCCTTGAATGGGGAGCAATGAATTTTACCTTGGGCGCACGAGACGCAGCAAGTGTTGTCCCAGCGGATCTTGGGAAAGTTGCGTGAGAGGAGTTTGGTAGATACTGGATGAGGATGTGCAAAGCGCTTGTGGAGTGTTGAGAGAGTTAGAAAGGAAAAAGCATTGGGCGTTGTAGGATGAGTCGATTCCTCTACGATCAATAGGTTGTCTTGGATTTGACCTTCCAACACAGTCAGATCGTTGAGAGTGACCTTGAACGAGCTCGGATCGGTTCTTATCAATGAGAACCCTCCCATGATCAGTTGACCTAGGGAGATCAGGTTAACGGCGATTTCAGGAACGTAGAGCAAGTCGGTGAGGGTGATAGAGGAGTTAGAGGTGATGATCGAGGCTGAGTCTATCCCATTTGAACTTATTGACGAACCCAGTTTTCCTGTTTGGATTTTGGTCTGGTTATTTTCCAGGAAGTCGAAGAAGCGGGAGGAATTGAACATTCTCTGTGATGCGCCTGAGTCTAGAATTAATTGGTCTCTTGATAGGTTGAGAGAGTGGGTCATGGCGAAGCTGAATGCCAGATTTGCCGTGGCCTTATTGGGAGGATTGGATTTTTGACTGGCGTTGGTGTTTGGCAAGGAGGTGTAATTGGGTCGAAGATGGGGGTAAAGCCAGAAGCAGCAATCTTTGGGATGGTTGGCTTTGGGGTTATGCCAGTTGGATTTGCATCGGAGGGTTTGTTGGTGCGTAAGTAGGGCTGACGCCTGAGTTCCAGTGGCGACCTTGTGTTTGACTTGGTTAAGATGTCGCAGTACAAGGTCGCCATCAATCTTATTTTCTCCTAGCGAGTGCGTGATGGTGGTCTTAAGGTGATCCAGTTGAGGCGGAAATTTATAAAGAATGAGGTATGCCACAATATCATTTTCCATCTTTATCCCGATTTCGGCGATTTGAAGCAAGCAAGCTCTGACTTCTGTGATGAATTTCTCGATATTCTTGGGGTCAAACTGAAGGTTCAGGAAGTGGAAGAAGACCTGGGATCGATTGGCGGTTTGCAAAGAGGCAAAAAATTCATGGATTGATTTCCAGAGAGCAATCCCGTTGGCTAGGTGGTTTTCCTTAACGCAATTCACGTAGGTTTGGTTGTCCAATTTAGCAAGGATATAACCCACAATTTCGAGATTAACTTCAGCGAGGAATTTGCTAGGTTCGGGAGAGGTCAGCCAGTGGGAAATCCCTTTGAGTGAGAAGATGGTGAGGATTTTGGATCGCCAGAGGGAGAAGTTTGAGTCATTGAGGTTGGGAATTGAGTCTGTCAGAGTCTTCAAAAGCGAGGAGGATGAGTCTATTGGTCCTGGGGTCTTCATTCTGCTATTTGGCTTTAAACCGTGAAAGATTGGAGGTTCTTATTGCAACAAAGGACCGATAGAAGAAGATGCACAGGTGTGCTGAAAAGTAGTTACAAGAAAATAAAGAAGAAATGAAATGAGAGTTAAGAAGTGATAATTCGACGAAAGTAGATGAGTTAAATTGAAGAAGGATCTCACTGCTAGACAGATCTCGAGATGAGTGATGACTCGAATGATAGATGGGTCGATGGTGGTTTTGTGGAGATGAGATCAATGGTGGAGTTGATGGAATGTGGACAAGTGGGAATGAGGACAAAAAGGTTAGAATGATTGAGGATTGAGTTGAAGATGATGGGCGGTGATGAGTAGGTCAAATCAAGGTTGAGAGTATGTTGAGTTGAGGATAATAGGAGGAGTATTTGAGGATTGGGCAAAGAAGGAATTGAAGGATCTGAACGAGAGGATAGGTGGATGGATGATGAGTGGAAGAGAGGAAGTCGGATGGGGAATGAAACAAGGAAGAGATGATTGTAAGAGGATAAATGAAGGAAGCGTTGTCGAAGAGGATAGAGATGATTTGGAAGAGGGTCATGTCTAGATTTGGAGTGTCCTCATTCAAGGTCAGAACTGAGGGAGCGGGGATGTCATTCGTAGGAGTCAGTCATCTCTTAACAGCTCAAAGAGTCTTCAAATACTTGGCACACCAGACTTGGTCATCCTGGTCCTCTTGCTCTCAAGAATCTGAACTTTTCCAACTCCTTAAATCCAACATGCTGAAAAATCTGCTGGAGTTGCAAAAAAAAAGCTACTCTATTAAAATATAATTTCAAACCAGTCTCCAAGACTTTAGAAGAAATTCATCTTTAACTTGTTAAACCAATCTCAATTAACTTGAACTCAGGATTCAACTAATTTCTCTCACTCACTGACCAGCACTATGGCCACATATCAATTTCCCTGTTGAAGCACAAGAGAAAAACCTTTATGGCAATCAAAGAATATGTAAGTCAAGCTGAACAGCAGGATTGCAAGGTTTTCAAGCGCTTCATCTTGGAAAATGGCAGAGGATTCATATCCTCAGAACTCAGGAACTATTGCACCAAAAAGGGAATCATCCAGAACTTTTCCTCCACCTACAATCCTCAGCAAAATGGCATGGCTGAAAGAAACAATCACCTTATTCTCAAAAAGGCTCAATGCCTCCTGAACCAGAGCAATCTTCCTCCAAATTATTAGGGTGAAGCAGTCAATTTTGCCACTCATCTTCTCAACATTCTTCCCTCCAAAAAATGTGGCAATATCATTCCCTATCAACTGTGGAATCATTGGAAGTTTGACTACAACTGTCTCAAATCCTTTGGATGTGTTGCCTATGCCCTGATTTCCAAAGCAACTGCAATGTTCAAATCACAACCCACCTTCCAAAAGGCCATCATGCTTGGGTACTCTAATGGATTTTTCTCATTCTGCCTGCTGGACATGGACTCCCCTCAGATTTTCCTATCTGCAAATGCCCCTTTCAAAAAATCCATTTTCATCTTCTCAACCCCCTAGTCAAGAAAACTGATTTTCTTAACTCTTCTGATTTGCTTCCAACCCCTCCTGCTCCAATAAATCCTCCAACTGCTTCCAGATCCAAGTCTACTGTCTTGCAAACCAATCCCTTCATTTCTGATCATGCTATCAAATTTCTTGCTCCTTCCTATGACCAACTCACACCAAATAACATCATCCATCAAACTTGCAGACTTGGTTCCAAGGTAGGTCTGCCCGCAATCTATCTGATTGTTGATCATACCTACGTTGATCCTCAGAGTCTGCAAGAGGCTCTTCAATAAAAATACTGTGAACAATGGATGGAAGCTATGAATTTTGAGGAGCTCAAGCTAATCAGCTCCAACTTTGGGAAGAATCTGTGCTTCCTGATGGGAAAATTTCTCTAAAATGTGTGTGGGTCTTCAGAACCAAAAACAACAATCAAAATAGGATCATCAGTTTTAAAGATTGCCTCTGTGTGCAGGGGTTCAACCAGAATTATTGACTAGACCTCACTGACACGTTTGCCCCAACTGGAGATAAGACCTCACTAAATCTGTTAATTGCTCTTGATGAAGCAAAGAAACTGAGTTTTTGTCAAATAGACGTCAAAGCAGCCTTTCTCAATGGTCCAATCCAAGAAGAGGTGTACATAAACTCCCAAAGAAACATAGTTGTTTCTCCAGGAAAAGTCCTCTGCCTGAATAAGGCTATCTATGGCCT
Source organism: Puccinia polysora (assembly GCA_025617555.3). Taxonomy (NCBI): domain Eukaryota; kingdom Fungi; phylum Basidiomycota; class Pucciniomycetes; order Pucciniales; family Pucciniaceae; genus Puccinia; species Puccinia polysora. The sequence continues at coordinate 32,742,679 of CM062622.1, read as the reverse complement.
CAAACAAGCTCTGCTTGCCTGGTACAAGACACTATGCAAGTGGCTTGGGGAAATAGGCTTTATTCAATGCAAATCAGATCACTGCATTTTCTGGTCCAACTCCACATACATATATGTACATTTCAATGATATTGCTATCTTCAGCAGCAACCCCAATCACTTTGTTCAACTCATCTCAACCTGCTTCAAAATCAAATATCTTGGTCCAGCTTCTCTGCTGCAGGGGATGAATGTGGCGCACCCAAACAATGGCTTCAAGATTCATCACAAATCCCACATCAAACACGTGTGTGCCCAATATCCCCTTCCTATGCACAAGACATAATACACTGCCTTAAAACCCAATGGCAAGCTTTATCCATCTAGAAAGGAAGATCATAAAGAATTTTTGGCCTCAGGGGCCAACTATAGAAAGATTGCTGGCAAACTAAATCACATTAATGTAAGTACTTAACCCAAAATAACCTTTGCTGTGAACTACCTGGCTCGGTTTCTTGCCAAGCCCAACCTTCATCACTACAAAGCTGTGCTTCATGTGCTCAACTACCTCCAGCATAAAATTTCCAAGGGTCTCATATTCTCATTGACTTCCAGCCCCACTACTACCATTCTCACCTATTTTGACGCTTACTGGGCCATGTGCCCAAGAACTTGAAGCTCAATATTTGGACTGGTGGTCCAGTCGCTGGGATGTGTTGTTGTTTGGAAGTGAAAAAAGCAGCCAACTCTATCCCTTTTGACTACAAAGGCAGAGTAAAAAGCTCTGGGGGACACCTTCAAAGAGGTAAAATGGATAAAGTCTCTCCTCATGGATATAGCTCCAAAAGAGGCCAGAAAACCAACCACAATTTGAGAATACAACAAAGTTTCCATCAAGCTAGTGCTAAACCTATCTATTCACTCTAGTTTTTACACCAAAAAAATGAAGCTGAGGTTCCACTTCATCAAAGTTAAACTTCTAAAGAATGAAATAAAGCTGAAAAAGTTGGCATCAAAGAGGAATCTGGAAATATTTCTTGCAAAACCAGTGGCCAGGATTATGCTACAACATGCACTTGAGAACCTGAAAATTCAATCTTGATTCAAGAAAGGGAGGATGTTGATTTCCAAGCTTATCTTATTAATATTTTCAAATCTCTGATTAATTTTGTTTTTATTTCTATTTGTCCCTTCTATCTTTTTCTTTTATCTTTTCTTCCTTTTAAAGCTACTGCTATGCCCACTGCTACACTTGACAGCGCACAAAGCCACAAAAAAATACACTGCTGTCGCACCAACTGGCTTGCGGCAGGATGCAGATACTCCAATTCCAATGCTTGCCTGAACCATGTTGTACCCCTGACTCAGATCCAGGGGGAAAGGCTTTCTTTGTGCAACCACAAGTTTGCACCACTGAACCCAGGCTTCTGAGTCAGCCTGGCTTTGATAACCACAACTTTCCAATCAAACCTGTGATTCTGCAAATATCACTTTGAAAAAAAAAGCTCATTCCATCCTCTTAATTCTATGTATCAATTCTTTCCTTTTTCATTTTTCCTAAACCAGTTTCTGTCATGTCCTTTTTAGGTAACTTTGAGAAACTGCTTTTGTGTTTACTTTTTCATGTCATTTTGTCAAACTGAAATTAATTCCTTTTTAGTCTTCAAATCCTTCAATTTCTAATTCTTTAAGATTTTCAAAGAGCCCCAAGATGGGTGGATCTCCCAAGAAAATTCTTTAAGAATCATTGAATTTATGCATACCAAAGGGCTTAAAGAAGGAGGCAAGCACCCAAAAGTGGTTGATTGCAATTTTTTCTTGGTTTATTTTTTGAGGCAAAAATAGTGCCTCAGAAATCACAAAATAATAGTTTTTGTAAAGCTTTGAAGAATCCCTTAAAATTTGGAAATTTTAATATTTCAGATCATCATTAATTATATCAGGAAATAAAATCAAAAAAGCATAAATAAAAATGGACTATACCTTTTCTTTTGAAATATTTTTGTTTTGTTATCTAATTTGAGGGTTAAAAAATGTGAAAAGCAGTCAGAATGATTTTTAGTTGGTGTCACTCTCCAAGGTTGGGGTTATTGTCTTTGCCAATTCTTTGGAATATCCCTTTTGTCAGTACCATCTACCTCAGTCTATAAGTGTGACAAAAACAAAGCAAAAAAATCAATGGTAAATTCTGCTTACTACCTCTGGCTTATGCATGTGACCTTCCAACTTTTGAAAATAATCTTGTACCTGAAAGTATTGAAGTTTGACCCACAATCAAGTCAATCATCCAATTATAATTTCTACTTCACTCTTTGGGTGAATCATACCCTTGGACCAAGATCACCATTCTTGGTCACATGGCTAAACTATTTTGCATGTTTGCATAGAAAGCCATACCAATTGTACTGTCCACATCGGAAATAGCCCCATTCTCAGCATAGTAACCTCTGTTCATTTGCATTAATAGCCCTCATTTTTTCATATCAATCTTCTATGTTCAAATCCATTAGGTTCATGTGTTTGCATTATCTATTGTCTTGCACTGATGCTAAAACTTTGTATATGCTGCACCACTCATTGAATTTTCCCATTCCAGTTTGGTCTTTTATTGAATCACTTCTCTCTCTTGCTGTAGATGAATTTGAATTGGTTTGTATCTAGTCACCTCTGGATTAACTTATAAGGACAATGCCTTCCAAATGAAGATTGTTTCCTCTGTTAGTTAATTTCATACCCTATTGCCTCTTTTCTGAGGTTAGGTTATCACATTAGGGTTTCTTAAGTTCCCTTTCATTGAAAAATTCATCCCTTGCACAGTTTGTTCAGAAACAGACCAAATTTTTGCACTTTGCATTTACCCTTGCTATCTTGAATTCCTTTTTCAATTAAGCATTCTCCCATTTGCGCCCAACAATGCCTAAGATTTTCTTATTTTCCACGGGGTTATTTTTTGATAGTAAATTAACTAACTCAACTCATCCTAGTTTGCCAGCAATAGTAGATTTATTTTTTTATATTGCATACTTGCTGACCAGGAACACTTCCCTCACCCCTTACAATTATTATATCAATAGGGTAGGGAGATCCAGAGCTTTACCGGCCCAGCAACCATTAGATCCTGTTCCTTCTTCCAAAAATCCTTTGGTTGAAACTTTAAAAAATCCACTTGATCACCAGAACCTGTCTGAAGCCTTGGGGATCCTCTAAAACAACTGACAACTACAAATATTCCTTCAACTAAACCTCAACTTTTGGTGGGCCAAGGGTTTGCAGTAATTCTCCCAATTTGCATTCTCAGACCTTAATCTCTGCTCTGATCCAGGCTCTCAATCAAAATGCCTTGGTAACTAGCATGAGTGGTCCCAGCTTTTTCACTCCACGGATTAAGCATGGTAACTAGAATGAGTAGTCCCAGCTTTTTCACTCCATGTATTAAGAAGCCTGACCAATTGGTGAGAAAAAATGCCCTTACACTTGGTTCCTATTTGCATTCTTGTAAAATTGTGTTCTCAAAAAATCTCCACAACTATAACTTCAACAGACACAAGGTCATGTAAACATCTTCTTCTCAGGGGGTAGAGACTTGCAGTGGTCCAAAAAATACATTGAAATACTATCCAAGACAAGTCCCACATGTATTCCCAACAATTGGGAAAAGTTCAAGAAAAAATTCTTCACCCTGTTTAGAAATCCCAAAAAAAAATCAAAATTCCAAGTAAAAAATCAATGGCCTGTTAATGGAGGAGAATAGTAGAGCTTCTTTTTATATCTCTCAATTTCAAACATTTAAATATTTCACCCAATGGAAAAAGACAGTGCTTTTATTTCAGTGTTGAAAGGGTTTAACAGCACACCTAATCAAACAGCTTGCAGTTGGGGGTGATAAGACAACCTCTCTTCAGCATTTGATAGACCTGTTGATTGAGATTGATAATAGCTGTGAAAACAAGAATCTCTCTAAATGTCACAATGATGTAGCAACAGACTCAGATATGGAGGTGGACAACTCTTCAAAGAAAAAATCAGAGAAATCAAAGAAATCCAAGCCAAATCCAAATTCAAACTCCAACCCAAAAGTGAAGGCTGTTTCCAAAAATCCAACATTTCTGGAAAAAGAAACTGGTATGCTCCAGAAAGAGTAATGGCTAAGGAGGGAAAAGGATGGGTTATGTATGAATTGTGTAGGGAAGCATGTTGTAATTTTTCTGAAATTTGCAAGGTGCACTACACATTATCTAAAAAGCTGCAAGTCAATCTTTGCACTTGGGAGTTGCTTAACTCTCCAAGCTCAAGATTTTTTCTTTTTCATTCCAAAAATAGTTCTTATTGTGTTTTCCTTGACTGTGGCTCTGATTTTTACTTTTATAAGTTAATATTTTTCCATTTACAAAAGTCTTACATATTCAAAGATAGATAAATTTCCCATCTATTTATAAAGTAGTTCATATGAGCTTTATCATTGTGTTACCCATAAGATAAAGTGAAATTTTGAGTTTTACAATTTCGCCTGCTTTTAATTGAAATTATTTGTCTTTGAAATCCCTGGAAAGGAAAAAACATTTCTAGACAATATCCTTATAGTCTACTGGAATCCAGATGTTAATTGAAAAGAAGGAGTAATTAATAATTGAACCTTGCAACCCCAGGAAACTATTCAATCCTTCAAACAGGAATTAAAAAGACTACCTGAAACTTTCATTGATTTGGATAGAAAATTTATGCCAGAAGAATTGCCACATCCTGATTTTTGTTCCCAAATTCCCTCTTCAGATCAAGGATTTACTGCTTACTTGTCCAAGTTACCTCTTCCTTGCTTCTTTGAATATAAACAGGGGCCTACTAAAAGGTTTATTGTGAGATCTTTAATCCTCTTGAATTGTGATAGAAATTTAAACCCTGTACTAGAAGATGATCACAAGATTGAATATTTAGAAATCATTCAAGACTCCCTACCTTTAGTTCATCATGACTTTTCTGAATTGTTTACAGCTGTTATCGCTGACAAACTAACTAAATCCTGTTCTTATGAACACAGAATTTAAATCAATGGCCCACCTCTGACACCAGAACCAGTCTAATGTTTCTCAAAGCATGAATTGACTGTGCTTGAAGAATAAATTTTGGAAAATGTATCAAAAGGACATCTTTGAACAAGAAATTTGAACACCAGCTTTCTGTTAAGTGTAGATCCCCCAAACCACGCAGTTTCAGCGCGCAGCAAAATGAGGGCAGTTGCAATCTCATCTAGACCACGCTGAGGCCAAGACTTGCGGAACCATCCTGCTTAACGCAAAGTGGTCTGGCTCCTTGTCCATCTCAAAAGTCTCCGTCCCGTCCCCTTCAATCCAACCCTTGGTCCCTCCAACCCTAACTCCTTGTCACTTGTCTCAAGCCTCACCAAATTACTTTGCCTCAAGGCCAGTACCGCACGCAAAACTGATCCTGGCCCCGCATCAGAATTCAGGAGGAGAAATTAATCCCAAGACTCCCTCAAGAAACCCTCACCAAGCCAGCTCCACTAGTAGTGCACCCAACTCAGGTGAAATCTAACACTCCTTTACTCCTGTTCCATTTCAATTTTATGGCTTTCGTGCTTGTCTTCTTTCCTTGTTTTTGAATCAGTTGTCCTAACCTCCAGTGTTCTCACACTCTTAAAATTCTTGTTATCTCTTTACCACTCAGATATATTATTACAAGAGTTTTTATTGTTTGAATCAAAATAAAGAGTCTTGTGTTTATTATTTGTCATGGTAGCAAGAGTCACCTCTTGATTCACAAAAACTCTTGAATAGGTACAGAAGTTGCACAACCAGGTACCTCTGACAATTTTTGAAAGCAGTGGACACCCCATTCACATCCCTCCTTCCAACAACTTGGATAACAATTTATCAACCAAGTCCAAGATAATAAAACTCAACCAAAATAACTGGAATGACTGGAAGAGGGCATTTGAAGACACACTAGTTGGCAAAGGACACAAAGAGATACTGGACAAAGAATGGATAAAAAACAACTCACACAAAAAAACATATCAACACATGAATGCCCTTGCCCTAAGCCTACTCAGAAATTTAATTGAAAGAGACCTGCTCTCATGTGTGAAGTCCAACAAATCCAACTTCAGAAAGGCTTATTTTCTCCTAGCCAACAAATTTGGAGAAAGCTTGTTAATAGTGATAGGCAATGCGTTGATCAGACTGTTGGAATTTGAGTTGAATGATTGTAATAGAGAGAGTGTTGTTCTTCTTTTCATTCCACTTTTGGTTTATTATTATTATTTTTTTTTATTTTATTATATTTTTATCTATTCCTTTTATTATTATTCTCCTCAAAAGTTCACTTAAGGGACACACGTGGGGCTAGATTGATTTATGCATATTCATCTGGCTGGTCTTCCGATGTCAGTTAAAGGGACAACTGGCGAAGATCCTCAAAGTCTCTTCCTTCTTCTCCTTCTCCACCAGAAGTTCACTTTGTTATTCTCTTCTACCTCATAAAACCGTCTTTCAAGTTCAAGAAGCAAGTGAATTCGTCTGGTCATCAAAAAGGACTTCAAGTAATTTGGTGCGATCATCACTTCTTCTATCTGGCGCATAACTTCTGCTAATCATCTGGCGCTTTCATCCTACTTGAAGTAGTCTGGCCATCAAAGAGGACTTCAAGGAACTTGCGTTCTAGGTCTTATCATCTTTTTATTTGTTGGAGCATCTTTTAACCCGTGTCATTTTCAGTCCTTGGGTAGGACCTGTTTTCTTCTATTCTGCTTTACTTCATTTGCAGTCTCTTGTCTAATACAAAGATGCAGTTCCTGGTTTGTTGGCTTTAAATAGTGTCCCGCAAATAAAGTTGGATATTATTTTTCATCTCACTATTAACAGTCAAAAGCGTTGGAACTCTTCAACTTCACCAAAATCAACAACCAGAAACCAAGATGACCAATTCTCTAACTGCAACAATTCTCAAGAGGGCCATTGAGGGGATTCCGTTACTCACCTCTGATAATTTTTCAGTTTGGCGTAACCAAGTTGTAAACATGATGGATTTACAGGAGGATCTCTATGTCAAACTTACAAAGAAAAAGATAGATGCCAATGGAAATCCAATCAGACTCAGCCAGGTGGAGAACGTAAAAATCAGAACAATACTCACCTCTAAACTCAATACTACTATACAGGCCAATATAATCACTGCAGAAAATGAGAAAGACACTCATCAAATTTGGGCAGATATCAATGAGTATTTTGCCTCTAACCACGCTTCTAATTGCGCCAGAGTGTTCAAGGAATTCCGCAAATTCCTCTTTCTCAATCAGACATTTCTGGCTTCATCACCTTCACGAAAACCTCCATCTCAAAACCGCAAGATGTGGGAATTGAGTTACCAAATGATATCATTGCTTACTTGATCCTGGAGAAGCTTCCGTCATCCATGGACACCATAGTTCAGCAAATCACGCATTCTGACAAAAAGATAACCCCCAAACAAGTAATTTATCATCTACAAATGTTCAACAATAATAGATTCCTGAACAGACATGCAGAAACTAATAAAACCAAGGAGAATCTAACCTCAGTCTCTTTTCTCAGCTCCAATGTGAAGGCATGCAATGACAAGTGGCACAATCTGAAAGCAGCTCACCCTGAAGGGAGATGCTGGAAATTGTACCCTCATCTCAGACCGTCCTTTCCCAGAAAGAAGAAGTCTGGAGTCTCTGAGTCCAACAAAAACACCTCAGTTAGCTCTTTTCACACAAGCTCTCTGTTTCTTCAAAACTTGTTTGTAGTTCATTCAGGCTCTTCAAGGCACATTGTTTCTGACTATAAGTACTTTTGTCACCTAGACCAATTGTTAACCAGGAATATTTTGACTAGCTCAGGAAAGAACTCCCTGAAGTACAACAGGGTTGGAACTATTAAATTGCTGGATACTGGAGGTCAAGAAATTGTTCTGTCGGACGTGCTATACTTGCCGGGTTCAACCACCAATCTTCTGTCCGTGTGCTCTCTTCTACTAGATGGGTTTGATGTCAACTTCAGTACAAACGACTTTACTATTCAGAAAAAGAACTGGAAGAGAACTGGAACTTACAAGTGTAATATTCCTTTTTTTAAGTTTGACAATGCTAAAGCCAATGAAGTCTCTTTTCTCTTGTATGACAAAATAGTTCACAAGTCTCTGGGACATGGGAGCTACAGTAGGATACGTCAAAAGCTGGGCATTCCTATAAAGAGAAGCTTGATGTGTGAGGCCTGCGCAATCAGTAAGATATCAAAGAACCCCTTCAATAACAAGCATGTTTGTGCTGATAGACCCTTCCAAGAACTACATTGCGACCTGTTCGGGCCCATCTATCCTCCAAGTGCAAATGGGGATGCTTACTTTATAACAATAGTTGACAGCTGCACCAGATTCTTCACTGTGGTACCAATCAAAAGCAACAGTGATGTGGCGGACGTTCTTTCTTTCCTTCTCAATGTCAAGTCAAAAAGGTTCAACTACAGTCCCATGATTCTGCACTCTGATCAAGGCACAGAATTCTGGAACTCAGCTCTTTCTAAGTACTGTGCTGAGAACAACATTTGTCAGACCTTTTCAAATTGTCATTCACCGCAACAAAACGGACTTGCTGAACGTTTTAATTGGCTTATCCTGGAATCTCTTTGGACTGTTCTCTATGACTCACAGCTTAAAAAGAACCTCTGGCACGTAATCATCAAATCGTGTGCCCTGGCACTCAACCAAATACCGTCGCATAAGTCAAATAAATCCCCGTATGAACTCTTCAAAGGAAAGAAAATCAATGTCAATTACTTTCATCCCGTAGGCAATCCGGTCACCTAAATTTACAAGGACAGAGCACCATTCTCTAAATTGGAACCTTGAGGTCTTTGTGGTTGGCTTATTGGTTACAATGATGAATTAATGTCTTATAAAGTTCTTACGACTGATTGCAAGATAATTGACACAAAACACATTACACTGCTCGACTTTGATGCCACCGTTAAGAGGTAATCCGGTGACGCTGACATTGAAGTTGGGAATTGGTGTGAGGACGCGGTTACTACAAGCAGTACGACTCCTGAAAATGAAGGGGAGCTCAATCAGTTTTTCTTGCATCCTGAGAATGTGAATATTGTATCCTCTACGGAAACAAATGCGCATTTGATTCAAACGTCTGATGAAATTCAACCCAAAGCTGATACAAAACTCACACCAATCCCAGTCAATTACAATCTGCGTGTGCGTAAGTCATCCGTCAAGCCTCAAAAATACTCTTATGGGTCCTTTGTCCATAAGGATAACAGGTGGGTGCCAGAAAGGAAGGCGGAGTTGAACAAAATTGAATCCCAAGGGGTCTGGGAGGACTCTGACGTTGTACCTACCCATTTTCTTAGAACTATGTGGGTAGATTGGGTCAAGCCTGCTACAAGTCTTTTACCTGAAAAAAGCAAGTCTTGACTTTGTATAATGGGCAACCTTCAAACCCCAGGGATAGATTTTGGCAAGACGTACGCACCAACCGGTAAATTCACAGCACTTCTTCTTCTCTTCCTGTGCGGCCTGGATTGTGGGCTTGAACTAAGGCAGTTTGATGTTAAAGATGCTTTTCTCTTTGCTCCGCTGGAAGAGGAACTATACATTCTCACACCAAAGGAGAGCTTGCGCACATCAAAATACCTCAAGCTGAAGAAATCCTTGTACGGCTTGCGGCAAGCTCCTTCAAACTGGTATAAAACTCTAAGGACCTGGCTGGAAATTATTGGGCTGGCTCAATCTAGCGCTGATCCGTGTCTCTACACTCATGCAGACCGCAGTCTTGTTGTTTTCTTTCACGTAGATGACTTAATTGTAGCCGGGGAAGTGGACTGGTTTGAAGAGGCGTTTTTGGTCAAGTTTCCGCATTTGTCTGCGCATGCGCCCAACACAATTATGGGGATGGAATACACTTGAGAAGGCAACTCCATCTCTTTAAACCAATCACGGCTTATTGAAAAGACCCTTGATGAGTTGCAGCTTTCCAACGTCAAGCCAGTTCTCACCCCCCTGACGCCAGGGATTCAATTGGTTCCGGCCACTCCCAACAAGCAATTGGAACTTCAGAAGCTAGGTGTGAATTTCAGGAAGTTTACCGGTCTGCTGAACTATCTAGCCTGCCAGACTCGACCAGATATCTCAGCAGCAGCCTCCATCTTGTCTCAATTTAATCAGAATCCCGGTATTTCGCATTGGAAGGAGGTGGTTCATGTGTCAAAATATCTGGCGGGTTTTCTGAAAGCATCCCTGACGCTGTGTCTGCAGGGAGACAGGCCCTCGAGAATCTAAAGTGACTCAACTTGGGCAGACAATCCACATTCACGGCGATCTCAGACGGGCTATGTGATTTTCTGGAGATCCACACCTATTGCCTGGAAGAGCAGGAAACAGTGCAACATTGCACTTTTGTCAACGGAGGCTGAGCTGAATGCGCTTACCAATGCAGCGCAGGAATCACTTTGGATCAAATCAGTAATACACAACTTGTGGCAAGACTTGGGGCAACATCCTGCAGAGTTCCTGGTAGATAACAAAGGTCTGGTTGACAAAGTGCGCCACTTTGGTTCAAACTCAAAGACCAAATACATCAACATGAAACTCAAGTGGCTCCGTGATCAACTTTTGAATAACAAGCTTCAAATCACTCTCATCACCACAGATTCCATGGTCGCTGATGCACTAACAAAGGCCTCCAACAAACACAGTTTGGAACTTCTGTAGTCAAAATGATTTGCGTCAGGATTGCACTGAATTATGGGGGGTGTTGGAATTGGAGTTGAATGATTGTAATAGAGAGAGTGTTGTTCTTCTTTTCATTCCACTTTTGGTTTATTTTTATTTTTATTTTATTTTATTACATTTTTTTATCAATTCCTTTTATTATTATTCTCCTCAAAAGTTCACTTAAGGGACACACGCGGGGCTAGATCAATTTATGCATATTCATCTGGCTGGTCTTCCAATGTCAGTTAAAGGGACAACCAGCAAATATCCTGGAAGTCTCTTCCTTCTTCTCCTTCTCCACCAGAAGTTCACTTTGTTATTCTCTTCTACCTCATAAAACCGTCTTTCAAGTTCAAGAAGCAAGTGAATTGGTCTGGTCATCAAAAAGGACTTCAAGTAATTTGGTGCAATCATCACTTCTTCTATCTGGCAAACAACTTCTGCTAATCATCTGGCGCTTTTATCCTACTTGAAGTAGTCTGGCCATCAAAGAGGACTCCAAGGAACTTGCTTGCTATGTCTTATCATCTTTTTATTTGTTGGAGCATCTTTTAACCCATGTCATTTTCAGTCCTTGGGTAGAACCTGTTTTCTTCTATTCTGCTTTACTTCATTTGCAGTCTCTTGTCTAACACAAAGATGCAGTTCCTGGTTTGTTGGCTTTAAATAGTGTCCCGCAAATAAAATTGGATATTATTTTTCATCTCACAGACTAGTCAAACTAACGTACAAACCAGGAAAAAGTCTCCAGGAAGACACCTCCGCCTTCAAGGATGCATGTGTCCAACTCATTGACATGATCAAAGGTCAACCTAAGGAAAACCAAATAATAGGGCGTATCAAAGTTAGCAAACCGGCCATCAGAAACCCACCATTATTTTTGACAAAACCTGCCATTTTTAATGGCGGGTTTCTGAAATACACATACCCCCTAACTGGTGTATTTCAAAATTGCGTGTTTCATGAAAATGGGGGATTTCAATCATCAAACACGCCATTAAACCTGCAATTTATGCATCATCATCCATCCACCATGCATCACATCAAAAACACCCATCCACATCAGCAAATCCATACCGGTCCCATCTCCATTGCATCACACATATTTCTATCGTTTTTCACATACCTTCACATACCCATCTTCACACAAATACCATCATCATCTCATCACCCCACATCACTCACCACCTTTCTCAACATGTCCAATAAAACATCCCGCCAGCAAGTTGAAAATGCAAAGCTGACTGACCTTTTTCTACTGTTTGACTCCCATTCAGACTCTGAATCAGACTCCAATTTGGAATCAACTTGGTTAGCTTTGAATTCTCTGTTGGCAAAGCAATACATGGTTCCAAGAATACACACTCTCCATAACCCTATGTATGAAAGGCAAAAGCTTCATCTCATCCCTGACTTATGCTTCCAGCAACTTTTCCAAACTTTGTTGCCTTCTTTCATGAAACTTTTGGCAATGATTGAAGACCACCATATCTTTCAGAACAATTCTTGCAATCCTCAATGCAATCCAGCCATCCAACTTGCCGTTGCTCTTTGTAGATTGGGGTCAAATGGAAATGGAGCAGCAATCCATTGATTGGAAAATCTATTCTCAGTCAGTTACGGAAGCATTGACTTATACACCAAAAGAGTCATGATTGCTCTCCTATCTTTCCGTCGCTCGGTCCTTTCATGGCCAACCAAAGAAGAACGCAAGGAGATATCTCAAGTAATGGAGAAAGAAGGCTTTCCTGGTTGCATTGGTTTTGTTGATGGAACCACAATCCCCTTGAGTCAAAAACCCAACCTAGATGGCAACCACTATTTTGATCGTAAAAAAAGGCAATTGATTCATTTCTTTTCCAATCGCTATGATAAAACTTTGGATCACACACTGACCAAATATGTTCCATCTCTTTGTTTAGATACTCTGTGGCACTACAACTTGTTTGCAATAACAACAAGAAGTTCATCTCCCTCCATGCTGGCCTTCCAGGTTCTTGTCATGATTCATATGTTTTCAATTGGATGCAGATTGCCCAACAACCAGAGATCTACTTTGATTAAGATCAATACCTTCTGGCCGATTTGGCTTATTCTAGTGGGAAATATGTAGTTCCAGCATACCGGAATGTTTTGTACAATGATCAAGGAAAAACCAATTTTAACTATCATCTTGCCCAATCACGAGTTTGGATTGAGCATGCCATAGGAATTCTGAAAGGAAGATGGGCCAGCTTACGGGAGATGCAAAACCAGCTCCAATGTTCCAAAGATATGAGGTTCCTCATAAACTGGATTATCACTTGTGTAATCCTTCACAACCTTTTGGCCAACATCAAAGATGAATGGGACAAAATATTCCAAGATGATATTCCTGATCCGCCTCAAGTCATCCCTGTCTCATCTGGTCCCTCATCTTCTTCTATGAGAGAGCGGATTCTTCCTCTCACCCTTGCTCGCTTTGATGAGTAATTTTTGATTTTGAAATTGGTAAAAATTCCCTTCACCGTATTTTTTTGGTTTTGGTTGTTCACCCAAGATTCATAGGCTGAGTTTTTTTTTTATTTTTTTTTAGTGGACTTGAATCCAAAAACACCTCCACCTCAAACCCTGCCACTCACCAAATGCCACCCCCCTCCCCCTCACCACTCAACCCCTTCAACCTCACCCCACTCAGTCACCGGTCAAACCCTGCTTCCTCCTAACCAAACCACCTCACTCATCACCACCACCTTACTCACCACCACCACCTCATCTCACCTCACTCACTGAATCCCCTCCTCCTGATCCTGCTAAGCCCCCTCCACCCTCTTCCTCTTCCTTCCCCTCACCAGTTGCTGATCCTTTGATCATTCAACCTTTAGTCCCCCCTGGATCCATTGGTCAATCCATCAAGGTGAGCCCCTCCCCTCCTCCAATTCCTCCTCTCATTGATAAAGCAATCGATTCTCAATCAATCACTCAATCAATTCGCAATCAATCAAGCAATTGATTCGCAATTGATCAAGCGATTTATTCACAATCGATTGGGCAATTGATTGCCAATTGATCAAGCAATCGATTGCCAATCAATCGGGCAATCAATTGCCGATCGATTGCCAATTGATCAAGCGATCAATTGCGAATCAATCGCTCGATTGATCAGCAATCAATTGGCAATTGATTGAGCAATTGATTGGCAATCAATTGGCCAATCGTTTGGGCCAATCAATGCAGGGTTTTTGTAGGGTACAGGAACTGACTTCCCCATTGTTTTTTCTTTGTTTTTGTTTCTTTTTTTTTTTTTTAGGTTTTCAAGCTCTGCCAGAAAACATTCTCTCAAGTCTTACGCCAACCGAGCTACGTCCTGGGACAGTCTGGTTTGCCTAGTATTATGCCGGCTGCGGCTCCTCATCATTACCACTCCTCCCCAGCTAATTCTATTCTTTTGATATCTATTGATTCCTTCACTGGCTACCGAACTCAAAATTTTATACATCCATTCAAATTTCACCTTGATCCTCACCTTGGGTGCAGCAAGTGCCTGGGAGGGAGAAAGATGGAAGGAGATGGTATGAAAAACATAAAGAGAGGTGGAAAGCAGAGGAATTGTTGATTTTCATCTCTTTTTTATTTTTTTAATCCCACCGTTTCGATAATGAGAACGTTGCTGACATTTTTTTTTTTTATTTGTTTGACCGGTCTTTTCGTTTTTCCAACCCCTTTTTTGATATTGATTCCTTCACTGCCTACCAAACTCAAAATGTTATACATCCATTCAAATTTCACCTTGATCCTCACCTTGGGTGCAGCAAGTGCCTGGGAGGGAGAAAGATGGAAGGAGATGGTATGAAAAACATAAAGAGAGGTGGAAAGCAGAGGAATTGTAGAAAAAGCAGGGCTCAAATGAGGGATTCGGAAATTTCTTTGGAAGTGACTGACAACTTGATCAAGGAAAAGTTTGCCTGGTCTAGACGAAAGCTATGCCCTTTGGATCTGTACCCTGCTATCATGGCTGAAAATAAAAACAACCCTTGAAAACCCACCCAGGAAGAATTTAAGCAAGCAAAACAGACAATTGGGGCTTTCCACTTCTTCCACCATGGAAAAGTTATTGTTCTCGACCAATCTGATCACCATGCTCTGGTTGCCGTTATTGAATTTGTGCCTTTGGATCAACTATCTGAGCAAGATAAGAAAGATATCAACTTTGTGACGACATTCCTTCACTGTTCAAAAAAATTTGTCAACCCAGTTGGTCCCTCAAGATCTTGGGGTGGAAAAATGTGGGCAATTGGTTGGCAAAAATCAATGAACCCTTTGGAGTTATTCGGAAGTTATGTGAAGAAATCATCCATTAGATCTTCTCCTCAAGAGTACGCTGTCCTCAACCTGAAGGCCAACAAAGTATCCCAAATTTTAGGACAAATGTTTTGTAATTTGGCCAAACTTGCCTTTGAATCAAACCGTGATACCATGAAGGACAGCAACATCCCCTCTTTCTCTTTGTTGGAATTTGGTTCCAAGCCTACACCTTTTGATTGCTCCCCACACCTCACTTTCACCTCAGATTCTTTTTACAATTCTCCTCATATTGACAAAGGCGACATCTCTGGCTATTCCTTTTTACTTGTGGTCCCAACCAAAAAATTGAATGGTCGACTTATTGAAGATATGGATGAATATCAAGTTTGGACGGTCAATTTTTTTTCCTGACCTTGGCTTTGGAATTGATTTCAAGCAAAAAGGTATAGTAAAAATGGTTTGGGCAGCTAACAAGTACAAGCACTGTACCTTTCCAGCTGTGGACACAGCAACCCATACCAGAATGGCCATGTCACTCCAAATTAATAAAAAAACTCAGAGCACTTGTAGGGAAATGAAAAACAGCCAAATTTACTCTATAGAAAAAAATATCAATAAAAACAAAAAAGATTTGTATATTGGTGGGGTTAAGAATGCTCTCAAACGTTGTTGTAGTAAAAAATAATTTGTTTTTCTTTCATCAATGCAAATATATTTACAAGCCCAGCATTTGAGTAATCTGCTTTATTTCTTCTACCGATCTACCACTGCCAATGCAAGCCAAAGCTACTGATACCTTATCCTTTTTTTTGTTTGCCCATTGTTCCCTCTCCTTTTCCAGTTGCACTTGCTGCCGATCCTTCTCCTTTCCCTCTTTTTGAAACTCTAGCTCAGCTTGTTTCAACCTCCACTCAGCACCCAATTTTTTTTGATTAGCCAAAGTCTTGGCTTGCTGCTTTTGACCATCCATGGTCAGTTGGCGATCCCACTTTTGCTTTTCAAACTGAAGTTTATCTGATTCAATTTGTGATTTCACTGTTTTTTGGAGGGGAATGGCAATTAGCATGATTTTGAAAGCAAGGATATTGAATCAATCAACTTACATGAATCTTGCTTCTCCATGATTTCTTCAAAGCCCGAAAAACTGGAAGTGTTTCTCCTCTTTTGATGACTTTTGGGGTTGACATTGATGGAATTGGAGGCCTTTTGCTTACCCTTGGAAGAGGAGGTTTGAGTCTGAAAGTCCTCACTAGTATTTGAAGGCGATGTGGGAGGCCCCATTGGCTTGAGTTTTTGGCCAATCAAAAATGGATGAGCCTGTTTTTTTACAATGTAAATCAGTCAGGAGCAACCAGACAGAATCGAAAACAATTTAGTTCCTTACTTGAGCAGATGTTGATGGCCACGGTGATCCAGGAATAACATCCTCCTCATTGGGCAAGTTCTCCAGTTGTTCTTCCCCAGGAAGAGAGCAATCAAAAGAAGGAAGTGAGGGGTCCAAGGTCGGGATTGACTGATCAATCAATACCAAAGTAGAAGTGATTGGAGCCGATTGTGTTTGAATATCCTCCTTGTCATCAGATGGGGGCCACTCCAAGGCCAAGGTTTGATCAAGGTCCCCGTTGGTAGGCTGAGCATCCCCAGCCAAGTCCTCGGCATCAACAGAATCGGATTGTTGGGCATCAAAAGCAGCTAGGGGGGTGATGTTGGCCTTCTTTCCGAAGATTTCATCCATTTGAATATAAAAAGGACAAATGGAGTCCAACTTATCAACCACCAAGTTGATTCCTTTGGCTTTGTCCAAGTTGGTGATACCAAAGCCAGTGGAGATAGACATGGAGTGGGCCTTTTTGTACTTGGCTCAATAGTTTTTGAACCGCTCCCTCATCTGTTTGGATGACAGATCCAGCCTACTTTTTGTTTTGTTCTTGAGTTCATTGGCCATCAGGAGATAACCATTGACCTTAGAGGATTGAGGTCGGCCAACAGGTGTTTTGTTGTTGGATCCAAAGCAGGCATTGTAGTTGGAGGGAATTTTCAGCCAGTTTACCAGGATGATGTGATCAGCTCTCTTGAGCTGACTTGAGCCCTTGGAAGCTGATGGGGGAGGATTGTTTGTTGTGGAGTTCCTTGGCAATGTTCTCTTGGGTGTGTTGGAACTGTGGGGGGAGGTTTGCTGAGGGGCCATTTGAAAGAGTTTGGGCTACGCAAGTGATGAGAGCAATAAAGTGATGAGAGTGGTGAAGTTTTGAGAGCAATAAAGTGGATGAGAGTGATCAAGTGATGAGAGCGGATAATTGATGAGAGTGATGAAGTTTTGAGAGCAATGAAGTGGATGAGAGTGATCAAGTGATGAGAGCAATAAAGTGATGAGAGTGGTCAATCAATTTTATGATGAGGGTGGGGGTAAAAAATTTTCCAATGAGGTTGGAGGTAGAAGGAGGTGGTAAGACAGGGGTGTATGACGCGGACAGGTGGTGGAAGCATTTAAATACTTTATTTGAAAAAACCCACTTATTTCAGGTTAACTTTGACACGTCTGATCTGAAATAAGTGGGTTTTTTTGATTTTTAATGGCGGATTTGAAATGGCGGATTTGGGTTGAAACCCGCCATTAAAAAATGGGGGGTTTGGTTAACTTTGATACCCCCTAATGGCAGTCTCCCCAGCACTGGCCAAGATTTTCCTCATCAAGAGTTTAAGACAGGACAACCTGATCTCTAGCATTACCTCCACTCTCTGAAACATACTGCCATTCACTCTGTATGTGGTATCTACTAGGGTACTACTAGAAGACTCCCGTCAAGAATCAAACTCAGCTGAAACAGGCTATTATGCCTCGGAAATCCTATCCCGCCATAGCCAGACCATAGAAAACACCACCCCTCATGCTCCTTAAAAGGAAACCCAGCCTTGAACCTTTTGACCTTGCTCTGTTGTTCCTACAAGAAAAAATCCCCAACTAAAACAGCAACCTACCACTCTAGTGGCTCAAATTTACTGACTGGACTGTGAATTGAAACAACTTTGGTCAATGTACTTGGTGAAAATTGCTGAAGAAATTTTGGAGGAGTCAAATGCAGATGAATCAATTGACAAGGCACTCATGGTCACCAATGAGTCTACCAACCCAGAAGACTGCGGATTCCTTTTCTGTGAAGATTTCCTTTACAATAATTCAGCCTAAAATGTTCCTAGGTGCGAGCTTGTTTATGATTCCGGTGTTTCAAGGTCCAGGGTCTGCAACTTATCTCTACTCCACAATATGACCCCTGTTACTAAGCAACTGAGCACCTACGGAGATCAAATCAGAGTGACTCACATCTGCAAGCTTAACCTTGGGGGGACTACCATCTTTCCCATGTTCTACGTGCCTGACAGGCCTTGGAACCTCATCTCTGCTACCCAACTAGAGGATCACGGACTACAAGTGGTACACAAGCATAGAATGGTCCTTGTGAAACTAACTGATTGCATCATCTACTGTTTCCCACAAATTGGTAACCTGTACCTGTTGTAATACTCTCCCCCATCCAATCTGAATCTAGCAAGAGTAACAAGCGCGGCTGTGGACTGGCACATCACTCTTGGTCACCCATCCAATGTCTATCTCAAGAATTTTCTCAAACTCAACAGCTTACCAACACCAAAACCGTTCCCGTCGCCTGATAACTGCAATATCTATTCCAAGTACAAGTCCAAGCGCAAACCACACTCCAATCCTCTTCTGGCATCACTCAAGGCCTTTCACCAACTACACATGGATGTCCTTCAAATTTCTCCCCCATGCAAACAGTCCGCGTCATACATCCTAGCAATAATCAACAACTTTTCAAGATTCAACAGGGTATATTTGCTGAAAAACAAGTCGGATGCGGAGGACCAAACAGTCAGCTATATTCATGAAGTCAAAAACCAGCTGGACATCACCCCAGATTTCCTACATTGTGATCAGGGTGGGAATTTGGGTCCACCAAGCTCCGTAACTTTCTTGCTACCTGCGGGATTGTCCTTGAACAGGGACCAGCCAATTCACCTCAGACAAACGTCCTGGCGGAGCAATTCAATCAAACTATCCTTGCTTGTACAGTGCAATGTCCCCATGAACTACCGGAACAAAGCCACCAAATACTCATTGATGCTCATCAATATGCTCCCATTGGCTTCTCTTGGTTGGAAATTGCCGGTCAGCACTCTTCTTGAGGTAAATGCAACCATTGAGCCCGTTTGCAACCTGTTAACACTGATCCCATTTGGCCTCAAGGTGCATGTCCACAGCTCACCCCCGACCAAGCTTTAGCCAAGGTCTAAGCCCCTGCACTTCCTAGCATATTTGGATGCAGGAAGTTTCTTGGATCCTAATTGAAAACAAGTGGTGGTAAGCCGGGACTTCACACTGAATTTCTTTGTCTTTCTGTATCATTCCAAGCAAACTGTGAAGAAGTCCCCTTATTCGCTCCCACAGAAAGTCTCATCCTCCCCCCTGACCCCGACTGCTCAGTCTAATCCAATGCAAGTCTTCCTGCCAGTTTCTCAAGCTTCTACCTCCAGGAATGACAACCAAGTGGACACACCTGTCAAATCAGCTCTTCCATCTCCCTTCCCCAACAATGAAGACGTAAACCCCAACACCATTACCCCCGGCGCTTGTGAACCGGTGCAGGGGACGCAAACGCTGACTCCAGTCAAGGCACCCAAGGGCTATGTCTACGTCCTGTACTACAAGAAAGCCCCTAAGAACATTTCCTCCAACATTGATGTCACAGCCATCATTTCTGGATCCTGGCGCTCTTGCAAAACCAACATTGACAACAAAGACACCAAGGAAGAACTGCTCAGCAAGGTGGTGTTGGTTGACAAGGCTCTGGCTGACCCCAAAGAACATCCAAAGTGGGTGGAGTCCATGACCACAGAAAATGACTCCCTTCTCATGCACAAGACGGGAACGTTGGTCCCGCGCCCAAAAGACAACAAAGTGATTGGAGGTATGTGGTGATTGGTGCGTAAGAAAAACAAATTTGGCAAGATCACTTGCCGCAAATCCAGATGGGTGTGCTTTGGCAACCACCAGGAGTACCCACAACACTACCTTGACACCTACTCCTTGGTCAGTCCAAGTGAACCCTTAAGGGCGTTACTGTAAGCTGCCATGCAAAATTACTGGCACGTGGTTTGGTTTGACGTTTAAACAACCTTCCTGCAAGGTGATATTGATGCAGTTATTCATGTGGCTCAAGTTGTGGGTTTGGAGGTACCGGGTAAGGAGGATTGGGTATGGCGGCTCAAAAAATTGCTGTATGGCACAAAACAAGCACCCAGATGATGGCATGCACACCTGTCAAAGACACTTCTCTCTCTGGGCATGAAACCTTTTGTAGGTGATGAGTTGATCTTTGTCAATGACTCCAAGTCAATGCGTCTTCATCTGCACATTGATGACAGGTTGGTGGTAGGATGCAATCTGAGTGAAGTCAAGCAATCCCTGGACCATTTGGGGGGGACAGTGCAAGCTAAAGGTCCAAGAATGGCCAGCTCAACATTTAGGGTACACCCTTGAGTGGAACAAGGACGGCTTGCTAAAGCTCCATCAGCAAGATTTCATTGAGAAGGCACTCAAAGACTTTGGTTTTGAACACCTCAATGCAGTCAAGGCGCTGGCCCCCATGAACATACAAAATGTCATCAGACAGGATTTGCCGGAGTTTGACGTGAAGACTATGCAAAGGGCGCTGGGAGCTCTCATACACTTGGCCATCCACACCAGACCGGATATCCAATTCACAGTTAATCTTCTCTCAAATGTTGCAAAAAAAACCAACAAAAGCTCAGTGGGAAATGGTTAAAAACCTGTTCGGATACTTATGAGGGACAAAAACCATTGGACTAATCTTCACAAAGTCCCTCAATCCAGATGATCAATTGTGCAGATGGGCAGATGCAGACTATGGGCAATCCACCTCCACCCAGAAGTCCACCTAGGTATATGCTGTTACACTGTACAGGAACACAATTAGTTTGACCACAAAGAAGCAGACCATTGTTGCCCAGTCCACAACAGAGGCCAAGTTTTTGGAAATTAACTTTTGTGCACAGAAGGTCAGGCGGCTATCCAAAATGATTATTGGAATTGGAATTGCTATTTCAACACCAAAAATCAAGAAGAACAACCAGGGGCCAACTTTATAAGTAAATAAGCACAACTTAACCCAAACTCTTGGCATATTGAAATCCAGTTCCAATAGGTTTGAGACTTAGTGTCCAAGTCACTGCTGTCAATCAAACACTCTCTGTCAGATTATATGAGTGCCAATATACTAACCAAACCACTTGGGTACGTCAAGGTGATTCAGGCTAGACATCAACTTCACCTCACCTCTGCGGAATCTAGCAGGAGTGTTAAGTGAACATCCCACAAACTATGCAGTTTCAGCACGCAGCAACATGAGAGCAGTTGCAATCTCATCTAGACCACGCTGAGGCCAAGGCTCACGGAACAATCCCGCTTAATGCAAAGTGGTCTGGCTCCTTGTCCGTCTCAAAAGTCTCCGTCCCGTCCCCTTTGATCCAACCTTTGGTCCCTCCAATCCAAACTACTTGTAACTCATCTCAATTATCACCAAACTACTTTGCCTCAAGGCCGGTACCGCATGTGAAACAGATCCTGGCCCCGCATCAGAATTCAGAAGGAGAAAGTAATCCCAAAACTCCCTCCAGAAACTCTCACCAAGCCAGCTCCACTAGTAGTGCACCCAAGTCAGCTTAAATCTCACACTCCTTTACTTCTGTTCCATTTCACTGTTATGGCTGTCATGCTTGTCTTCTTTCCTTGTTTTTGAATCAGTTGTCCTAACCTCCAGCATTCTCACACTCTTATGATTCTTGTTATCTCTTTACCACTCAGATATACATTTACAAGGGTTTTTATTGTTTGAATCAAAATAAAGAGTCTTGTGGTTATTATTTGTCACTGAAATGGTAGCAAGAGTTATACAGTCACAAAGACTGCAGCCTAACAGCTGTCAAAAATAATGATCTGTCTGTATCAATGAAATCAAATGTTTGTGTGCTTTGAGCAGGGACTCAACAATTTGATTTCATTGATACAGACAGATCATTATTTTTGAAAGCTGTTAATTTCCAGTAATATTTATCCCTAAGAAAGAATGCGGACTTTGGCTTTGTGTTTATTGCAAGAAATTGAATCAGCTAATGCCAAAGAATGCCTTTCCAGTACCACCTATGGGTCACCTCCTTGTTCTCTTCCACAGAGCTACTTATTTCTCAAAGTTAGAACTTTGAGGTGCCTATAACCTGATTTTCATTTCAAAATTCCATGAGTATTTGACCAAAATTAGAACTTGGTTCAGAAGTTATGAGCATGCTGTTATGCCTTTGAGCCTCTGAAACAATCATTCTACTTTTGGACATTTTTTCAATGAAATCTTCTCTGACCTTGTGGAGAAATAACTAATGGTTTATCTTGAAAATATATTGATCTACTCAAGGAATCTTGAGGATAAAATTGCTCATGTGAAAGAGTTTCCGCAGAAAATTAAAAAGAATAAACTGTTTGAAAAGAAATACAAGTGCAAGTTCCACACTCATTCTCTTCAATTTTTAGGTTTCATAGTTTTGCAACAGGAAATATCTATGGACCAAGGCAAGAACCAAAAAATTCTGGAATGGCACTCACCTAATTCAGTCAAAGTTTTCCTGGTATTTGGGAATCTTTATAGAATTTTGCTTGAGAATTACACCAGAAAGACCATTGATCTTACTAATCTTCTTCAAAAAAAAACTCATTCATTTTTGATGAAAACCTGGCTTTGGAGTTTGAAGCTCTGAAAAAGGCTTTTAAAAATTCTCCAATACTTTCTCACTTCAATGAGAAAGCTTACAATATTGTGGAAACCAATTCAAGCAACTATGAAATTGCAGGAGTCATCTTTCAGTTTTCTTCTTCTTAAAACCTTTTTCATCCTGTAGCGCTTGAGTCTGGAAAACCTCTTGCAGCAGAGCTTAACTTTCAGATTCATGACAAGGAAATTTTTGAAATTGTTTATGGCTTGAAGAAATGGTTTTCATACCTTTTGATTCTTATGGAACCCTTTGAGGTCTCAACCAAACACAATTCCCATAAATAATTCATGAGCTCAAAATTTCCTAACATGCAGAAATTTTTGGTGGTCCAAATATCTCTCTGATTTCAAATTTACAGTCAATTAACATACTGGGAAACAAGGGGTAGTTACTGATGCTTTATCAAATTGGGAAAACGTTTACCCAGAGGGGGGGAGCACCTTTTCCAATAACAAGCCTGAAAATTTTATGACAATCTTCTCTAATCAGTATTCCCAAGCTCAGTTGAATTATCACCCAAAATTGAGACAAAGCCTCCAAACTTCAACAAAATCAACTAAATGAACCCAAGTGCAACAAAATATTTAAGAATGCAACATCATGAAAAAGGAATTACATTATTGAAAAAAATGGTTATTTAGTTTAAGAAGATTATATAGTAGTAATTTATAATCCTTGCATTCAGTTAGATATCTTTAAGTTGCAGCACAACCCTCCACTTTCTGTTCATTATTGTCAGGATAAAACTTAAAAATTGATTTTATGAGACTTCTACTGGAATTTTATGACCAAGAAAGCAAAAGCCTATGTTGGCCCGGGCTATGAATGCAATTGTAACAAGTCTTTGAATTGCCAGATTTCTGGGCTGCTCCAGCCAATTCAAATCCCACCTATTCCTTGGAAATTTCTGTCATTGGATCTCATTTCTCAATTACCTATTTCTAGGGATTATGATTCAATTCTATGAGTATTAGGTTTCTTATAAAAGATGGCTTTATTCCTTAATATTACTGTTAAAGCCTCCTTGGAATACCATTCCACTCTCTTCATAGAAAATGTTTTCTTGAAGAATTATCTCCCCAATAATGTCACACTCCAAGGTTGATGGTCATTTTCTTCACCGTTTTGACACATCCTTTTCCTCAGTACTATCTACCTCAGTCCATAAGCTTGACACAAACAAACCACAAAAGCATTGGTGCCTTCTGCTTACTACCTCTGGCTTGCATAAAAGCCTCCAAATCTTGGAAAATCAGTATATACATGCGAATATTTTTCAAATCCAGTAAACGATGCATTCAAGCTTTGCTGATCCACCCCTGGGTACCACTAGCACTTGCAATTCCATTCTTGGTCACACGATTCCACTAGTTTGAACCCATGCCTGAATAGCCAAATTAAATGTATAGTTTTCCAATGGACTAGCTCCTTTCCCTGCATAACTATATCAGTTCATTTGCATTACCATCAAATGTCATTCCTTCCATTTCTCACTGATTACAATCATAAACACTTGGATTCTATAGTCTTGCACCTATGCTATGACCTTGGAAAAAATTGTATATTTTCTTTCATTTTCCCATTTTGTTCCTGTCATTATTTTCCCCATTTCTCTCTAGCTGTAGATGAACTTCCAACATGTTGTATCAATTTTACATTGCATTAGCATATAAAGGCTACGCCATCTGCCTGAAGATTGTTTCATCAGTTAGTTAATTTCATATGTTCTTGCATCTGCTAAGAAAAGTGATCAAATTGGGCTTTGCCTTGGTTTTCTTCTATTGGAACAATTCATTCCTCTTGCTTTTGGCAAAGCCATAAGTTACAATTTGCAGTTAGCCTTGCTATTTTGAATTATTGCTTGCACTCAGCCTTCTCCATTTTCAGTCACAATAATCTGAAGATTGCCCCATAGTACGTGGGGTAGTTGCGTGACAGTAAATTAACTAACTCAACTCATCTATTGTAGGGTGCCATATATACATTTTCTTTTAAAATTTCACATACTTGATGTGTTGACCGCTTATAATGATGGTATCAATAGGGTAGGGATATCCAATGCTTCACGGGCCCAAAAAACCTTAGATCCTGTACCTTCTTCTATATCTCCTTTGGTTGAACCCTGTGACAACACCCTTTCTCCTTAGAGTCAATCCAAAGCTCCAGTGGATCCTCTCAAAAAAATCAAAGATTCCAAAAAATCTTCCCATGAAACCTCAAATTGAGGTAGATCAAGGGCTTGCAAAAGTGCTTGCAAGGCAGAAATTTTGACTATCCTCTCTGCTTTGATCCAGGCTCTTAATCAAAATTCCTTGAAACCTAGCACAAGTCTTCCTAGTTTTTGCACTCTGGTCATGAAGCAGCCTGACACCTTTATGGGAGAAAATTACCATAAGCTTATATATTACTTGCATTCTGCAAAAATAATCTTCTCATACAATCCCAATAACTTCCCCTCCTATAGAAATAAGATCATGTACATGTCTTCCATCATAGGAGGGAAGAGCTTTGCAGTGGCTCAAAGTGTACCTCAAACTGTTATCCAATTGAAGTCCCACTTGCATTCTCAACAATTTGAACAGGTTAAAGCAACAACTTTTCACCCTGTTTGGCAACACCAACAAAGTGAGAAACACCAAATAAAAACCTAACAGCCTAGTAACAAAGGTGAACAGTAGGGGTCATTTCATATATCTCATTTTTAAACTCTGCAATCTGGCATACAATGAAACAAGGCAGAACTTTGATTTCACTATTGAAAGGGTTTAATGGAGCACCTGATTGAAAAGCTTGAAGTTAGGGGACATAAGAAATGTTGGACTCACTGAGGATACGCAGAGGTGAGATCAGAAAGAAGGATTGATTAATCAGAGATGAGAAAAGACAAATTTAAGAGAGATATAAAACAGAAATGAACAGACTGACCTGAGGATACGCAGAGGTGAGATCAGAAAGAAGGATGAGGAAAAATCCTTCTGCCTGACTCGACCGCTGTTCTCAGGTAGTGGTGTGTGTCTGAGTGTCACAGACATAATGACATGATTTGATTAAATACAAGAGGCGCGCTGGTGATATTTTGATGAAGAATAGAAACCGTGACTCAGAGTGTGAAAGATGTGAGAAAGCATGTGAGACATGTATATATGATTACTAGGACAATTGAGCTATTGGTCTATGAGATGGAGAATTGAGAAGTATGAGATAAAGAAAGAAAAGAAGGAAGATAGGAAAAAAAAGACAGAAAAGGAGAAAACAAATAATGTGGCATCAGATATAGAAACTCCAAAAAGAAAACCTCCCTTCAGAATTTTATAGATTGGGTGATTAAGCTTGATAATGGTTATCATGAAAAGAACCGCTCACAACAAAACAATTGTGGATTGTAAACCTTGGATCCAAAGGTGGTAAACTCTTTGAAGCAACACTTTGAGAATCAAAAACACTCCAAACCAAATTCAAATTAAAACTCCAACCCAAAGGGGAAAGCCGTGGCAAAACTCCAAAGTTTATGGACAAAGAAACCAGTATCATTCAGAACAAGGAACAACAAAGTAGGGAGAAGGAAAGTTTCTTTATGTATTTTGGAGGAAAAAATGATTTTAATTTTTGTGCAAAGCAGATAAAAATTCAAAAAATTACCTTGTAGTTTTTCTGATACTTGCAAGGAAACTACACATTATCTAAAAATCAGTAAGTCAAACTTTGCACTTGAAAGTCAATTGGTGCTCCAAGTTTGAGATTTGTCATTTTCAATTCCAAAAACACCCCTTATTGTGTTTTACTCAATTCTGGCACTAATGTTTCTTTTATAAGTTCATTTTTTGCACTTCCAAAAATTTGCACGTTCAAGGATAGATAAATTTGCTGTCTATGTAATAATTAGTGTGAAAAATCCATCTCATTGGGTCACCCGTAAGGCAAAATGGACCTTTGCATTCTCCAATTTCCCAAGCTTCAAATGGGACTTATTTTTCTTGGGTATCCCTGGAATGAAAACACTATTCCAGGCCACAACTCCATAGTTTACAGGAATCCGGATGTGAACTGGCAAGAAGGAGTAATTAACCTTTGAACCTTGGAAACCCATGATACTAACCCTTCTGTCAACCAGGAATTAAAAAGACTAACCAAAAATTTCATGGAATTGGATGACAACTTTCTGCCAGGAGATTTGCAATATGCTGACCTGCATTCCAAATCCCCTCTTCAGATTTAGGGGTTATTGCTTATTTTTTGGACTTTCCTCTTCCTTGTTTTTTCCAATAGAAACAGGTGCCCAATAAAATGTGTATTTTGAGCTCCCTAATCCTCTTTCATTGTGCAAGCAATTCAAGTCTGGTGCTCAAAGATGACAAGATTGAAGATTTGGAAATCATACGAAAGTCTTTACCTTTGGTTTACCATGAATTTGCTGAAATATTTTCAGCTTTAAAGGCAGATAAACTAACTACTTCTTTTTCTTATGATCACCAAATTAAGATTGCTGGCCCACCTTGGGCACCTGGAATAGTCTACTCTCTCTCTCAAAGCAAGAATAAATGGCACTTCAAGAATACATTGTGGAAAATGTATTGAAAGAATTTATTTGACCAAGCAATTCAAAAACTGGCTTGCCCTTCCTATTTTTTCCAAAGAAAGATGAGGGCCTTTGCCTTTGTGTTGACCACATGAAACTGAACCAGTTAACCTGGAAGAATGCTTACCCAGTGATACTTATTTTGAAACCCCTCACTCTCTTCTGTGGAGCTTCTTATTTCTTAAAGTTAGACCTTTGAGGCACCTTTAACCTAATTTTCATTGAAAAAGGCCAGGAGTATTTGAATGCAATGAGAAAACATTTTGGAAGTTATGAGTATACCATTATTCTGTTTGGACTCTGCAATGCTGCTTGTAATTTTCATTATTTCATCAATGATATTTTTTCTGACCTTGTAGAGAAATACCTTGTGGTGTATCTTGATGATATATTTTTCTACTCAAAACTCTTGAGGAACACATTTTACATGTGAAAGAGGTCCTGCAGAAACTTCAAAAAAAATAACCTCTTTTCAAAAGCCTCCAAGTGCAAATTTCTTACTCATTCTCTTCAATTTTTAGGTGTTATAGTTTTGCAGCAAGGAAAATGAACCCAGCCAAAGGCGAATGCAAACTGGACTGGCCTGTTCCTTATTCATTCAAATCTGTTCAGGTTTTACTTGGATTCACCAATTTTTACAGGAGTTTTGTTGAGCATTATTTCAAGAAGAAAATTAATCTTACTAATCTTCTTCAAAAATACACTCATATTGTTTTTACTGAAAAAGCTGCTTTGGAGTGTGAAGCTCTGAAAAAATCTTTTGCAACTGCTCCAATACTTTTTCACTTCAACAAGCCAGCTTGAACTATTGTGAAAAAATGCGCAATTCAATATGAAATAGCTGAAGTAATCTCGCATTTTTCTTCTTCTTCCTCTCTGTTTCATCCTGTAGCCTTTGAGTATTGCAAACTGCTTGCTGCATAGAGCAATTACAATATTCATGAAGAGGAGCTTCTTGAAATATTTTATTGCTTGAAGAAATGAAATTCATACCTTTTTGAATCTTATGGAATCCTTTGAGGTCTTAACTGATCACAATTCTCTCAAATACTTCATGAGCTCAAAATTCCTTACACCCAGACAGGCACATTGGGCCAAATACCTCTCCAAGTTCAAATTTACAATCAGTTACCTCCCCAGGAATTAAGTGGTAATACTCAATGCTTTATCACATTGTAGAGACTCCTATGGGATTATATAAATAAAAGTAGCAAATAGCTTGCCGGCAGTCCTTGAAGGGGAATTTAGTATTACTCCTACTCCTTTGGAGTATTAGCATATACTAAGAGTGTTTTTTAATTGCCTGCCCTTCCAGTACTATAGTAAGTCTGCAAAATAATTTATTTGAATTAATGGCTGGTTTCTTTGAGACTTAATATAGGTCTCAGATCAGACCTAGATTAATTATTAACTGTGATATTGGTAGGATTTGTTGAAGAATAGACCAGATTTATTGGAATATTGGTTAATTTATTGATCAGATATGTTTGATCTTAACCAATACCCAAATATTAAAGGGTTCAAGGGTTTATCAAAGGGCTGTTTCAGGAGAGGACCCAAGGATGGGTTTACCCACAGGAGGCTGGGCAGAGGAAAGGTTGGTAGTTTCCTTTTGTTGTGCTCTCTTTCTTTGTAAGGGTTATTTATTAACTAATGGGTGGGGTTTCTTTAATATGGTGCTGAATATTTAGGTCACAGAAGAACCCTTATTCAAGCACCTGATGGGTGGTTTAATTGGTTAGAGATGGGTAATAACTTGGTTTCTGATTTCTTGTTTTCCTTTTATAACTGATTCACTACTAATATTTTGTCTGGGTAGGTACCACAGATAGATGGGTTGATGGGGTGAGTAGGGATGAGTGATGAGATGGATGATGATACAACTTTGATAGGGCAGAGAGGCCCTCCTAAAATAGAAAAATCCTACCTCAGGGGGTGCTCAAGGCTTCCCCTGAGGGATCTCCCTGTTCTGGTGAGGAACAGTGAGATACAGTTACATGAGGCATTTCTGCTGGTTGGAAAAAATGTTGTACAGATACATGAGGCATTTCTGCTGGTTATAAAAACTTATACAGGGGTCTCCTGCATTCACAGCCTTGCATAAATTTCTGTGTAGTACTGATAAGATGTATTGCTGTGCTGTACTGGTAGTTTGTTCAGTGCTACTTGATTCTACCTACATGTATTGCTGTGCAATACTGGTGGCTTGTTTGGTTCTTCTTAAGTCTGGTCCCACTTCCTCCTGCATATATTGCTCTTGTAAACTGCTGAACAGCCTCCTGTATTTATTGCTCTTGTATTTGCTTCTGCACAGCCTCCTGTATTTATTGGTCTTCTATCTGCTCCTGCACAGGCTCCTGTATTTATTGGTCTTTTATCTGCTCCTGCAAAGCCTCTTGTATGTATGCTTGCATGTTTGTTTGGATTTGGTTGAGACTGGTTTGACCTCCTCCTGCATATATTGTTCCTGTATGCCTCTGAACAGCCTCCTGTATGTTTTCTTGCATAGCCTCTTGCATATAGTCCTCCTGTATACCTCTGCACAGCCTCTGGTTTGTGTATTTTCTGATGGGGTGACTGGATCTGGTCTGCTTGCACTGCCTCCTGGATCTGTATTGCTGTATAGTGATGAGGTGACTGGATCTAGACTGGTTGCACTGCCTCCTGGATCTGTATTGCTGTATGGTTATGATGTGATAGGATCTGGACTGGTTGCACTGCCTCCTGAATCTGTATTTCTGTATTTGATGAGGTGACTGGATCTGACTGATTGCACTGCCTCCTGGATATTAATTGCTGTATTCTTATCTGGACTGGTTGTTGTGTATTCCTGGTCTTGAGGATAAGCTTCCACTGGTATGTACTTGAGGGTTTACTAGGTATGACTTATGTCTTCCACAGAGATGTGACGCCTGGTTGGGTATGAGTTTGCCACAGTTGAAGTTTTGTTGGGCTGTATCTTCTAATCCATTAGAGATAGAGGGGTACTTTGACCAAGTTACTATGGGTTATTTGTGATTTAGAATCCATTTCTGAGGTTATCTTGATGTTTTGAGCTTTTGTTACACTAGAAAAGTGAGTCTGATGGCTATAGGACAGGTTTGGACTACCACAACGTTGGGACAACATTTACCCAGGGGGGGGCAACTTTGCCAATGAAGACCCTGTAGATGTGAGGACACCTTTTTCCAATCATTCTTCAAATAATTTCAGTCATCAACCACCTCAAAGACAAAGCTTCTGAAAATTGAGAAGCCCAAATCAAAAACCCCAAGGGCAAAAACTTTGCAAGAGTGCAAAATTATTAATGAGAAATTACAGTATTGAAAAATATGGTTATTTTGTTTATAAAGATTGTATAGTAGTACCTGATAATCCTTGCATCAAGTTAGGTATCTTTGAATTTTGGAATGAATCTTCTCTTTCTGGTCATCTTGGGAAGGATAAAACTTACCAATTGATTGCACAAGACTTCTACTGGCCTGGTATGAACAAGGAAGTAAAAGACTATGTCAAAAAACTGGTGGCAATGGCTCCCATTAGCAAAGTTATCCGCAAAAACTACACACATCCCTCCACCAAACAAATTCCCTTTGAGACTCTTTATGGAAGAAACCCAAATTCCAATTCTATACATGTAGCAATTTCTAAACCCACTACCAACTATCTCATCCTAATTCAATCACTTCAATTGCAACTCCAAACCAACCTCAAAACATAAAACCAGAATTACAAGGAGCAAGCAGACCAAATTTACAATATGGCACCAACCCTTGAAGTAGAAGATCAGGTATGGCTTGATACTTGCAAAATTCAAAGTACTGGCCAAACCCAAAAACTCTCTGAGAAGATACTTGGCCCCTTTAAAGTAGAATCAGTTGTCTCTCCCAACGCTTTCCAAATTTACTTACCTGAAAAATGAAAAATTATCTACCTGGTATTTCATGTGTCTCTCCTAGACCCAGCTTGATTCCTGTACCTGGGCAAGACTCATCCCCATTTTGAAATGTTCAATTTCCAAGATCATTTAGAGTGGGAAGTAGGCTTTATCTTGTATTACAAGTTACACAAAGGGAAGCTTCAATAACTTGTAAAATTTATTGGCTTCCAGTCCAAATAAGATTGTTGATTATCTGTCTATCTGTCTGTTTATCTTCAAGCCTGTTTTTTTGTTTGATTATTCTTCTTTTCCTTGCTCTGATGCTTTTTTGCTCAATCAGAGTACTACTTGTCTTCTCTATCTTCTCTAGTAGTTATGGTAGTGCGTCTATAGTTGTAGTCTCTAGTCACGCCATGCCTCATTCAACATGTTGCACAACTATCACAGATTCAGTCTGGCTCTTTGAAGCTTGCTCATTCAACCTCAAGCTGGCATCCACCAATACAAACCTTGTCCTATCAAGAGAGATCCAATAAAGACTTCAAGACACTCCTTTTCTCAATTGGACAGCCTAAAAACCTCACTTGCGGAACAAACATACGTTGCAATCAACCATTCAACTCATCCTCAGTATTGACACATTTTTCATTGTGTAAGGCAGAAAAAAGGTACGGGAGCAGTTGGATCAATCAGAAGCGTCCTTGTGGTCTTTCTCAGCTATTTATCTGCTTGTGCACTGGATTCTAATTAGTCTTTTTAGAGGCCATAATCTGTCCTGTAGAACCACGTTTTTCTGTTGGTATCCCTTTCTGATCACGTGTTAAATCTCCTGGGATATTGGAGCAATTTTTTATATTCTTAGTCTTAATTTCTTTTTTATTCTGCTCTTGAAATATCAGCTTGGTCCAGGTTTTCCAAACCAATTTAATTCTTTTCACGGTTAAAAGCCCAAAAAAATCTCATCCAGCTACTGGAATGGATTGACAGAAAATTTCCCCTGGACCTGGAGGTGACAGCACCTTCAAGGCGCTGGCACTCAAGTCATTGATGGAATCAACTCCCCTTCTCACCAAGACAAACTATTCAATCTGGAAGAAGATGGAAAGACTTTTCAAAATGTGTGGCATTCTCCAACTCATGAACTCTCCCAATCCACATGAGGAAATTCCAAAAAATGACAAAAATGCAGCCTATCTTATGTCCAAGCTTGACCCCTCAACTCACACCAATATAATAACAGCAGACAAAAAGGACTCACCCAAGCTCATATGGCTTTCTTCTAAAGAACACTTTGCTTCCAATCAGGCAGAAAATTGGGCAAAGATTTTCTTCAACTTCCTGTACCTTGGCTTCAATCAAAATTATATTGATGATTTTGTTACCTTGGTGAAAATTCATCTTCAGAAACTCAACAAAGTTGGGATCAACCTTCCCAGTGATATCTTGAGGTACTTGATTCTCTTCAAACTTCCAGAATCACTTAAAGGAATGCAATCACAAATCATGCACTCAGGAGTTGATCTGACAGTGGATTTTGTTCTGAATCATCTAGTTCAACACAAAAACAAAGTCCAATCTAAATCCAAGGAAAAATAAGAAACCAACTCTTCCCTCCACTCTCATAATCAATCGGATACTGAATACCCTTGCTGCAAAAACGGCAAGCATAAACCTGCTGTCAAATCACATCCAGCTGCCAACTGCTGGGAGGAGTTTCCATATCTTAAGACAGAAAAACTGTTAAATGAGTCAAATTGAGGAGCAAAGAAGAAATTACAAGAGTCCCATTACTACTTGTTCTTTTGTGGTCTGAACCAACTCAATGAAACCAACAATGGTTTATTCATCCTTGATAGTGGCTGTTCCATCCACATGATCAAAGACCAATCCTTGTTCTCCTCAATAGCTAATCAGCCCAGAAACAAACTGATCAAAACCAGAAAAAAGGGGGATGGAATACCCATAATGGTTCTTGGTGTTGCAACCCTGCAGATTGGAGAAATCAAACTAGGCCTGAAGAATACAGCCTGGGTGCCTGATGCAACTGTCAATCTGGTTTCAATGGGCGCTCTTCTCAATCAAGGATGTACCCTAAAGGTCAACAGCAAATCCAACCCACCATCCTTTTCACTAAAGAAGAAAAGAACAGTAATCCTCATTGGAATAATAGAGAACAATCTTCTGATCATCAACTTACCCACTTTGACAAGGCAACAGGCGTGTTTTTTGGTTCTTGAAAAGCTCCAAGAACTACATCAAACTATGGGCCATGCTAGCCTAGACAGAATGGAAAAAATTTTGGGCACAGCATTGAGAATGAAAAATGCTTGGCATTTGAATGCATAGCCTGAAAAAAAAGGAAAAATCAGCAAGTCTTCCTTCAGAAAGGAGAAACAGCCAGCTGAGAAAGTATTTTACCATCTGCACCTAGACCTAATGGGACTGCTCAATCCACAAAGCAAGGGCAGCATGAGGTATGCACTCACTGTTTTTGACAGAAAGTCTGGTTAACTCTCTGCTTTTCCTCTGCCAAGAAAGGATGCAGCGGCTGAAGCCATCATTTTTGCCATAAAAAACAAAGCTAAAAAGAAGAAAAAATTACCCATCAAAGTTGTCTCCAATGGAGGAAGAGAATTTGTCATTGAGAGAATTTCCACCTTTTTCAAATCCAATGCAATTCACCACCTTGTTAGTGAGCCCTATCACTTTCAGCAAAATGGAAAGGTCAAGCAAGCTAATTGCACCATCATGTAATTCTTAAGATCAGTATTCAGTTCATCTTCTATTCCCAAAAGCTGTTGGAATGTGGTCATCCAAAGCGGCTGCCTTGCGTTGAACCAAATTCCTCAAGAAGCCAAAATAAAAACTCCCTGGGAACAGATACATGGTACCGTACTACCCAAGGATTACCTGAAGCAAATTGGAACTTCATGCATCTACTTATTAAAAAACACCAAAATTACCTCAAAGTTAAGCAAAAAAATGAGATGAAGGGTTCCTGGTTGGTTTCAATCCTTAGCTACTATCCTATAAGATCCTGTCAAAGTTGGGAAAGATTATCAATACCAAACATGTGAAGTTCCTGAAATTTCAAGGCCCTAAAAACATCTCTCTCAATGGCAGCGTAGAAGATGACATTAACATCATTGTTGTAACCGCAAATAGAAGAGAACCAGAATCAGTTAATCAAGAACCACATTCAATATTGGACAATTCCCACAAAACAAAACCGGATCTTCCTCTTGAGGATGATTCAAATAAATCAGATACCAAAAGATGTGATTCATGAGTCCAGGAGACACTTCTTCCAAGATTTTGAAACCAAGAGCAATTGATAACACTGGTATGGTATGGCTACCATCACTCCACTTACCCAAATCTATTCATGAAGCACTTAAAATCCCCAAATGGATTTTGCCCATCACCAAGGAGCTAGACACCGCTGAAGAACTAGGTGTGTGGGAAGACGCCAAGGAATCTGAATTCACCAACCCCCTTAACACCACTTTGGCCTTTTGTCCCAAAGAAGACCTCCACACAGGTCTTACCTTGCTCAAGGCTTGGGTTTGCGTACAGGGGTTCAACCAATGCTGTGGGATAGATTTCCTGGAGAATTTCGCGCCTACTGGTAAGATAGTGTCTCTCAGGGCATTGCTCATTTAATTTGTGGATAAGAAGCTCCTGATTCTTCAATTTGACGCGAAGGGGGCTTTCCTGCATGCACCACTGGAGGAAAATGTCTACATTAGGACCCCCCTTGTCTCAAGGAGAAATTAGAAGTATCTCAAGCTCATCAAATCACTTTACAGCCTTAAACAGGCTCCTCTTAATTGGTAAAGGACCCTGATTGATTGGATAAAGAGTTTTGGCTTTGTTGAGAGCAACTTTGGCCCTTGTCTTTATCTTCATGAGGATGGGGTTACATCTCTGTTCTTTCATGTTGGCAATTTAGTTGTGGTGGGAGAGGTAAAAAAATTTAAGAATCTTTTCTTGAACAAATTCAAAGACTCATCAGCTCACAAAGTGGACAATTTACTCGGAATGAAGGTTGAAAAAGACAAGAACTCAGTCAGTCTGTCTCTAACAAACCACATTCTCAAGGGTCTCAAGGAATTGGATCTTCTGAATGCAAAACCTCTCTCAAACCCATGCTACCCTGGTTCTCACCTACAGCTGGCAACTGAAGACAAGATTGAAAAATTCAAACAACTAAATGTCAACTATTATTCACCAATTGGACAGCTAAGCTTCATAGAAAATCTGGACAGACCCAATATTGGCTATGGTGTTTCCAACTTGGAAAGGTTCTTGGAAAAACCAGGAATTGTACATTGGAATGAAGTCACCCAAGTTTGGAGCTATTTGCTCAAGACTATGAATCACAACCTTTTCTTCAGATTGAAGAGGGACTCCAACCACTTGATAACTTACAGCAATGTCACATGTGGGGAAAATCCCGGCACTTGTCTCTCTCTAACTGGCTTCATCACCCTATTCAAGGGATTTCCTCTCTAATCAACAAGCCGGTGTGGAAACCAAAGGAGAGTTACGCTCCTAAGTAGTCTGCAAGTCTGGAAGTTATTGATTGAAGCCTCTGTAAGGAGAATGGATGCAGCCGGTCAAGAGAGAGAGAGAGAGAGAGAGAGAGGGATGGAGTGATAATAAGATGAATTCCTTCCTTTCCAATCCAATCCAATCTGATGCCATAAAAAGTGATAGTCCAATGATAAAGTGATAAAGTGATCCCTACAACCCAGAGTTGGGAGTGAAGTATTTAAGTCCTCCCTCTCAACCCTAACCTAAGTACAACCGCAAGTAAGCAAGAATAATGAAACACAACCCCTAAGCACAGAAACCTAGCCCAATTCTACCCCTCCATCCCTTGCCCATAACCCATGCCCCTCAATATCGACGTACGCCCGGTTTGCCCGCCCGCACGCGTCCGCCCAACAACCCATTCCAGGTATCCAGGGCGTACCCGCGTGATCCAATCTGCGCAAGCCTTCCGATCTGCGCAAGCCTTCCAATCCGCGCAATCCTTCCAATCCGCACAAGCTTTCCAATCCGCGCAATCCGTCCAATCCGCAATCTGTGCAATCCGTCCGTCTCCCGTCTCCAGGTGCTGAGCCCAACCCGACCACTGCTGGGCCTACCTGACTGCTGCTGAGCCCGCAGCGCGGCTAGCTGCAGCGAGGCCCTACCCATTGCTGAGCGTGCCGCCGCTATTGCTGAGCCCGCAGCCTGCAGCCCTTTCCCGACTCGCGTCCATAAAAGAGCACCACATCCCCCCCAACTTGAGTTCTGTCCCCAGAGATCTCCCACCATCTCACCTTCCATAGTTGCACCCCCTCCCCCACTCGTCGCAACTACCCCACTCCTTGCCAGGAAGTACACTACCCCCCTTCTCCCTTGCTCTCCCCCATGGCGTCCTGCACCTATTGCAGCCAAAACGGCCTTGTCTGCCGGATCATTCCTGGCCGTCGCGCATGCATCCCTTGCTGCGCCGGCCACCGCCGTTGCTTGCTGAGTGATGTTATGCCACGTGCTTGTCCGCGTGCCCAACCCCGACCGCGCAAGAGGGCCCGTCGCGACTCGTTGGTGGTTTCAAGCGACGAGGAAATTTCAAGCCACAAGTTGACCCCGGCTGGCTCCCCCAACAACTCCCCGCCCCGCGCTCCCCCTGGCCCATCCTTGCGCAAGAGCCATGACTCAGGCTCACCATACCGTTGTGCTGGGCCTCCAAGACGCGCGGACTTCCCAAACGTTGCAGCGTATCAGACCGCGGCTTGAACCTGGGCGGCCCGGGTCTGCATCAACCAGCCCGCAATGGACCCGCGATTCTTCACTCGTCCGGCTGCTCCTCCTCTGCCTCCTCTGCAACCAGCCCCGGCTTGGCGTCCCCAACCCAAGCCGGCCGTCAACCGCTGTCACCATCCCCAGCTCCGCGTTCCTCACCCAAGCCGGCCCGTCAACCCTCCCCTGTCGTGGTCTCTTCATCGCCTGAACAGGCTCCTTTCCCCAATGCCGCTCCAGGCCCGGACCCCACTCCCCCTGCCGGTACTCCCGAGATCCCGGACTTCATTCCAATTGTTCCGGCCGTCCCACTCACAAGGTTCAACGCGATGGCAAACGACGCGGATGGACTCCTCCGGAGGTTCCTAGCCGCGCCGCATGGTCACAACGCCAACTCCCAGCGCAAACTTCTGGCCTCATTCCGCAACCTGGTTGCCGCGGTGAGGATGATGAGAGATGGACCAACTTAGACGGATTGCCCCCCTCCTTTCCTTCTATTATCCTTTCTCCTTTGTATTTAGCACCTATACACAAAAAGACACACGTTGTGCGCGATTGAGTAGCCTTTGGGCTTGTTAGTCCCTGAGAGGCAATAAGAACCGCGCGCAAGATCCGTTCCGTGGAGAGAGAAGATCCGGGCCAGTGAGAGAAATCGGAAAAGGTGAGAAATCCGCGCCAGTGAGAGTCTGAAAGTGAGAAATCCGCGCCAGTGAGAGTCTGAAAGTGAGAAATCCGGGCCAGTGAGAGTCTGAAAGTGAGAAATCCGCGCCAGTGAGAGTATCTGCAAGAGTACATGGAGAGACCTTGATGCGCCAGCGCGCGTATGAAATCCTTGAGAGAGACAGGAAGAGAAAAGAAAAAAAAAGGAAAAGGAAGAATGAATAGATAAGAAGGAACAAGAGAATTTTTTTTTTTGAGCCCGCCTCCTGCGTCCCACTCCAACCTTCCACCCCGCGCTAGCTTCCCCCCCAACTTTGCCGCTGTCCTCAGCCGACCGCACCCCCTATACCCATCACCAGATCCGCGGTGCGTTGCCTCAACCAATCCCACAGTGGCCTCGTTTGCCAGCCAATTCCTCAACCTTCCGTCCTGACGCACCTTCCCTTGCCAGCGTCCCCGCCAATCCATTGTTGTTTTCCCCAGTCCTGCTGTTGGCATCCAATCCCTCCCCGCTCCACCCCTGAAGCCCTGCTGCGAGCATCCGCTGCACCAATCCCAAGGCTCTTGCTAGCCGTGATGGCTGCGCGCCTGTTCTGGGACCATCCGTCCCGCACTCCAACCCTTTGTCCGTCCATTCTGCCCCCGCCCTTTCCGTTGCTGCCGCATCCTTCTGCCCCATCCTCATTCTCCCCACCGTCAAAGGGGTCCGGCCCTGGCCGCCATCCTTTGACGGGTGGTTTGTCCCTTCCACCGCTGCCCCTACCCTTTCCAAATGCGCGCTCCCTGCTGTCAAAGAGGTCCGGCTTGGGTCATGATCCTCCAACGCGTGGTCTGTCTCTTCCGCCGCTACGTCTACCTTCTTTGCGAGGCCCGTCTGCCATTCACCGGTTCCCAAACCACACAGAACATCCATTTCCCGTTCCTTTGTCCTTGCCCGCTTCCTGTCAGTAGGCCGCACCGGTTCCGTTGAGTCCCGCTTCCTCAACACGTACTTAGCCCCCGCTGGGGAAACCAATTCCGCGTTCAAATCCGCTGTCCGGTCCCTTTTTCCTGTCAGCCAACGGTTGTTGTCCTCCCCATTTGCGCACAAGCGGGGCGCAGACGCGCTGGGAGACTGAATACTCTCCAGATAGGCCTCAAGGCCCCTTGCCACCTCGGCGAGTTTACTAGCCCAAGAGATGGTTGCCGGTGGTGGGGCAGGAACATACTCTGCCCTATAGTACTCCAGTTCCGCGTAATCCAATTCCGCTTGCAACCGGATCCCGCCGCGTGTGCCTGCCTTGTAACCCAATTCTGCCAATGGCTTGAGATTGTCCTTCCAAAAGCAAGAACCGCACCTCCCCCATCTTGCCAGCATGTTCCCCTTCAGTATTGGCCAATCCAGGTTCCGGTAGCCTCCTATCTCTTCCGCGTCCCAACGTGCTTCCGCGTCCTTGATGAACAGGAAAACATGGCGCGCCTTCTCAGAATCCAAAACACCTTCAGAGTCCGCAATCATTTCATACCGTGAGATTAATAGCTCCACTTCCGCAATGTTGAGTTGAATATGCAGGTGAATCCATGGGGTAGCACGGAGGCCGTGGAAGGAGGAAGGAAGAGAAGCCGCTGTTGGTAGCATCCGTGAGTACCCTTGAGAGACTTTGACAAAAGATTACTTCCCGGCCAGACCCCCAGATGTGGAAACCAAAGGAGAGTGACGCTCCTAAGTAGTCCGCAAGTCCGGAAGTTATTTATCAAAGCGTCTGTAAGGAGAATGGATGCAGCCGGTCAATAGAGAGAGAGAGAGAGAGAGAGAGCAAGAGGGATGGAGTGATAATAAGATGAATTCCTTCCTTTCCAATCCAATCCAATCTGATGCCATAAAAAGTGATAGTCCAATGATAAAGTGATAAAGTGATCCCTACAACCCGGAGTTGGGAGTGAAGTATTTAAGTCCTCCCTCTCAACCCTAACCTAAGTACAACTGCAAGTAAGCAAGAATGATGAAACACAACCCCTAAGCACAGAACCCTAGCCCAATCCTACCCCTCCATCCCTCGCCCCATAATCCATGCCCCTCAATATTGACGTACGCCCGGTTTGCCTGCCTGCGGGCGTCCGCCCAACAACCCGTTCCAGGTATCTGGGGCGTACCCGCGTGATCCAATCCGCGCGTCTTGCAATGCGCAAACCGCTTGATCCGCGCAAGCCTTCCAATCCGCGCGAGCCTTCCGATCCGCGCAATCCTTCCAATCCGCGCAAGCTTTCCAATCCGGGCAATCGGTCCGATCCGCAATCCGCGCAATCCGTCCATCTCCCGTCTCCAGGTGCTGAGCCCGACCTGACTGCTGCTGGACCTACCTGACTGCTTCTGAGCCCGCAGCGTGGCTAGATGCGGAAAGGCCCTACCCATTGCTGAGCTTGCCGCCGCTACTGACCCTGCCGCTATTACTGAGCGCGCTGCCCGCAGCCCTTTCCCGACTCGCGTCCATAAAAGAGCACCACACCTGTTTCAGAGATGTATTGGTCACTCTTCTATGGATTCTGAGTGCAATTCACTTTACCCCAGTCATCTTGAAGCAAGATGGCTAAATCATATTATCTCCAAAGTATGGAAATCAAAGTTTGATCCTCCTTTGCACCTAATAAATAAAAAAGGACTGAATGACAAAATTAAAACATTTGGAACTAAGTCACATGCTAAATACATTGATATCAAAATGAAAATATTATGAAATGATTGGAACACCAAACTCATTCAAATTGAGTTTGTCTCCTCTCAAGATATGCTGGCCAATCCCTTGACCAAAGCAGCGCGTGCCATGGCGGTCTTGAAACTGGCTAAGTATGTTGGCTCTTGACTCTCAGTCACTGATGATGAGTTGAGGCAGAGTGTTGATTATCTGTCTATCTGTCTGTTTTTCTTTGATTATTCTTCTTTTCCTTTCTCTGATGCTTTGTCGCCCAATCAGAGTACTACTTGTCTTATCTATCTTCTCTATTAGTTACAGTAGTGCATCTATAGTTGTAGTCTCTAGTCACGCCATGTCTCATTTGACATGTTGCGCAAATATCACAGATTCAGTCTGGCTCTTTGAAGCTTGCTCAGTCAACCTCAAGCTGGCATCCACCAATACAAACCTTGTCCTATCAAGAGAGATCCAATCAAGACTTCAAGACACTCCTTTTCTCAATTGGACAGCCTAAAACAAACATAGGTTTCCATCAACCATTAAATTCATCCTTAGTATTGACACATGTTTCTTTGTGTAAGCCAGAAAAAACGTATGGGAGCAGTTGGATCAATCAGACGCGTCCTTGTGGTCTTTCTCAGCTATTTAGCTGCTTGTTAACTCAATTTTACTTAGTCTGTTTAGAGACCATAATCTGGCCTGTAGAACCGCGTTTGCCTGTTGGTATACCTTTCTGATAATGTGTTAAATCTCCTGGGCTATTGAAGCAATTTCTTATATTCTTAGTCTTACTTTCTTATTTATTCTGCTCTTGAAATATCAGCTTGGTCTAGGTTTTCCAAAAAAATTTAATTATTCTCAAAGATCACACCTTGTGGGAACCAGCCCATCACCTTTGCAACTCTGCCAACTTGGTCCAAGACTTCCATCAAAATTACCCTTGCAAACCTTCCCAGGCTTAACTCCCTTTCCCTCCTATTTCATTCAATTAAAAAACTTCTATCCCATTTTTTCCAATAAAACCCCATCACATTCTGAATTCTAATCATTCTATTCACCCTTGTTTTTCAGTTCAGTTCTTCTGTGCTTCCAAAAAAACTCCTTTTTTTGAATTTTCTACACTATTTTTAATTTATTTTCTTCTACCTTATCAAAATAATCTTTTCTCTAATTTCTAAAAAAGCATAATAAATAAAATATTGTTGTAAAATAGTAATAAAATAACATATTGCAGTAAAATAATAATGAAATAACATATTATAATAAAAAAATAAAAAAATAATAACAAAATATATATATAATAAATTATGAATTTTCTTTATC
This sequence comes from Puccinia polysora, assembly GCA_025617555.3. NCBI lineage: Eukaryota > Fungi > Basidiomycota > Pucciniomycetes > Pucciniales > Pucciniaceae > Puccinia > Puccinia polysora. The sequence goes on along the minus strand of CM062622.1, from coordinate 32,700,894 downwards.
TTTCTTTCCACCTCTTCCAACTTTGCATTCAACTTTCTTTCCATCAATTTAAACTCTGAGATACTCATCATCTATTAATATGGAAATGCGTTGTGGTGACCAATTTGGGACAACTTATAAGACAAGGGAAAATTTTTAAATTTTTTATATATAATCATTCATCTGTCTATCAAAAAAAAAAATTGTTGACCCTTCAAGCTTTCCCTCAAATCAATTGGTTGGCATAAAACTCCCCTCTGAGCATCTCCAATTGGTGCTTCTGATCTTTCAAAACCAGAATTTGGACTTCTTCCATCAACCATAGTCATGAGCACTCCTTCCACTCCGCCATCCGGTCCAACCGCTCATTGCGTGTCCACCTTGGATCCATAACTCTCCAATAAGAGCTCATCTTCCCATAACATCCACCAATCATTTATCACCCTTGCGCATCATCTTGCTCATTATTCTGTGCCATTTGCTGTTGTCCACACGGCTCATCATTATGCGGAAATCACTTTTTAAGTACCTCATCATCATTCTCCGCGCGGTCATCCCACTCATCCCGTTTTCATCCTCATCATCCTCTTGTGGATGTCCATCCTAATCCTCATGAAAATCACCATTGTTCTCTCTCCTCCTTCACACTGTTTGCTCATCTTGTGAAGTCATCACTAGTTACTGCCCTCATCATCATCATCTGCGTGGTCATCCCGCTCATCCTCTTGCGGACGCCAATCATAATACTCATCAACATCACCATCAATCTCTCCCTCCTTCACGCTGTTTGCTCATCTTGCGTAGTCATCCAATCTGCTCCTGTTGGCTCATCTTGCCCGGTAATCTGACCCGCGCCTGTTGGTTCATAATCTAGAAAGGTCAACTTGCTCTTCCGCAAATCTCATCCTTGAACTCAGCTGATTCTACCTTTTGACAAATATCTCCCATCCTTCAAACAAAGACCAATGATCAAACTAACCAATCATCTCCAAAGAACTTTGGACCCATCATTGATCTCTCCCTTCTTCATCCGGCTGGCTGATGGCCAACATCATCTATTTCCCCCCGGTCACCTCCCCTTTTCTCATCTGACAGACGGCAAGCTATTGCTTGCGGCCATCAGTTTCATCACCTGTGGCCCTCAACTCACCATCACTGATGTACATTGTCCGCAAACGTTCATTATGATGCTTCACACCTTGCTCTTCTTGCATCCAGCTGCTGTCTATGAATCTTCCTCTGCCCGCTGTGGTAAACCAAACCTGTCATATAGTAATAAGACTCATTTTTTTTTTTATGATATTAACCTTGAAAATGAATTCCAAACCCCTCATAAAATATACCCTGAACTCAAACCAACCTCAAGGCTCTAAACCCATCACCAGATAAACCACTTCAACCATATCAAAAACCTGTCAAAAACAACCCAAAAACTGGCACAGGCTAGATTATGTCACAAGGGGTAATAAATAAAAGATTAATTCAATATCTACTTGCAAAAGATTTTGATTAAAATAACCCCCAACAAAACAACATACCCATACCAGCAGGACTTAAACCATATCACTACCAATGTTACACTACAACCATTACTACACAACCAAGTTACACTAACTTCCTGTATCATTCAGTGCAATCCAAGGCCTCTGAACCGTCCTCTGAAGAACTCTGATACTCAGTATGCCACCATTCCAATCATACAACACACATATCCACACCTACAGAATTAGGGGCTCATGCAGCCAAGTATGTCTCAATTCTCACCAACCAGAAATAACAGCTCAGTAAATATGACCTTTCTTGAACTTTCACCACCAGATAAGGCCTCTGAACCGTCATCTGAAGCACCCTGATACTCATTTTTCCATCAATTCAACCATAAAACACACAAATACGCACCATCAGAAGTAGAGGCTTATACAGCAAAGTATGTCTCATTTCCTTCCAACCAGCAAAAGCAACTCAGTAAAAATGACCTTTCTGGAACTTCCACAACAAGATGAGACCTCAGAAAATTCCTCTAAAGCATCCTGATACTCAGTTTTCCACCATACCAACCACAAAACACCTGCAAGCCACACTCTCAAGTCACCCAAGGGAGCATGTGGTAGAACAGCATACCTCATATCTCCACATCTAATTCTATTGAAAAAGCATGCAGGTAGTTCCTGAAATACTTTATAAATTATAAAGGCTGAGAAGAGTCATCAGAAACACTCAGCACAAGAATTTCCACCACTACACCTATTGAACTTTAACCATTTGATTTACCAAGGAGGGCTTGCAGCTGCCAAGCACTTTTCATGAATTTACCAACCAGCAGAATTCAATTAAGCTACAGGGACTACTAAGATATCCTATGATCAAGAAGCGTGGAAATCTCACTAATCTTATCATATATCTCTTATCTTAGCCTGAATATCAAATATTGTTCTAAAACATACAGTTATCTCAGCCTGATTTAAATGTTTTCTCACCAGAAATATTGTCTCATGTAAATGTACCCTCCTGTGCTTCAACAGTGCAGAGAGAGGCTCAGAACCGCACTCAGGGGATTCCTGAGCATCCCCTGAGGAAGAATTTGTATATTTAATGAATGCCTTTTTTGCCCTATCCAAGTTGTCTAGCATGGCATCTGCCCAGTGTGTCTGACTGGGAATTATGGCATCTGCTCAATCAGTCACTTACCTAGTACCCAGTTATCAGTGAACCAGAATCAAGTGAAAAAGAAATTAAGGATCATAAAAAAAATTATCATTGACCATTTTACCCAAATCCAGGTGCTCTTGAAGTAGGTTTCTTGAGGAAAGGCCTGTTATTCAGTACCTATTATTAAAAAGGAAAACCCCTTATTTTCAATTAGTCAACTCATATTGAAAAGAGAGAGAGAAACAGAACCACCAAAAAAGCTTTTTTTCCGCCCAGCTCCCTGGGGGCAGGCCCATCTTTGGGTCCTCTTACTGTTTAAACACCTTTTAGTCAACCCTTACCCCCTTCAATTGTAATTGGAAAAAAATAGTCAAAAAAGTCAAAATGTCTGGATTGATTAATTTGGCCAATATTTACAAATAATACAAACCATCTGGGAGTAGCCTTATTAATTCTGAAAAATCTCTATTAATAATTAATCTAGGTCTCATTAGAGCCTTATTATAAGTCTCAAAGAAACCACCCACTAATTAAAAATTATTGTGCAGACTTACTATAGTTCTGAATGGCAGGAAATTCAAAACCACCTTAGTTTACCTCTATTTCCTCAGTAGTAGTAATACTGAATTCCCCTTTAACTGACTGCCAGAAAGCTATTTGCTAAATTATCCCATTATCCCTTGGCGTCTCTACACCACATTTGCAACCCCTTGTCCGCAAAGCTGCCAAGGTTTGTTTGCTGCTGCTCAGATTGCTCTGTCATCTGTGTCATCCAATTGTAAATATTCTACAGGTTCTATTGCCCATAAATGAAGGGGCTCTCCCCTGCCTTTTCCCCATCTAGCATTGTTCATTGTGGTATCCAATTAGAAATCAATTTTCAATCTATATATCATCCTTATCCAAGGTATATCCTTGATTACCCCTTGATCCTTGAGCCTCCATACTCAAAGCTCTGATACACGCTTCTGTGGCCCTGTTCCTTATCAACAACCAATGGCCTTGCTGGTTGAAGAAGAACCCATTAATTTGGATTCTTGAGTGTGTTATACCACTCTTTGATCCCTTTTTCCAATCATACTGGTCTTGATTATTCTTTGATTGTCTTTCTGGAACCAGTCATTTTTTACTAAGAGGTTTTATTAAGCTTGAAAATTCAGTGTTAAACCTCCCTGTATTTCCCTGAAGTTGTGTTTTTCCACACTATTCTTGAGTTCATTGAAAGGTTTTGGGTCATTCTTGTTCAAATCTTTCATTATTTTGCTTCTGGAGCTTGATGAAACAAATTGACCTGTTTTGTACAGCCACCCACAGCTATCTGTTACCCTTCAAGCGCTTGATTGCGGAGAGTAGGGAAGGTTCATTGAGTACCTGGAGGTTGGTTGGGATTGAGTTGATATTTCCTAATATTCTGCTGATGACCAGAGTTATTAGCTTGTTGGCTTTTTTCCTTACAGATGCCTTGTTCTGTTGAACTGTGAACAAAATTTAGCTTCTTTTGTTCAGGTCTTTTCCTGCAAAAACTTGCCTCAGATAGTGTTGTTTGAAGCTAAAAATTACTATCTAATTCATCCCCTTCCCATTGATTCCTTATTCACAAGGTTCTGGACCTTGAACTTGGTTAAATGTGAATCTTTTTGTAATACTCAGGAGGGCAGCCTAAACAGCACCTTCCCCCTTCACAGAACTGCGGTGGCCAGCACCTTTTGGAGTCTTAAATGTGGTCCCCTGGGCGGGGATTGAACCAGAAACCTTGGGATTTAAAGTTCCAACATTCTTTGAATCAACTTCAGAATCCATTTTCTTTTATTTTCTCTTTTCTGTTCTCAGATCTGATCCATGGAGGCAACATATTTCAGAAGTAAGTCCTCTGGAGTGTGCAATGTGTGGGCAAGATTCTTGTCATTTTTTTGTTGGAAAAAACTACTCTTTCCACACTTTTGAGACACCAGGAACTCTGCTATTTGTATCGTCTAGGGAATTCTGTTATTCAAGTGGCATCTACTGGTACTCCCACCACCTCTGGTTGACCTAATATTTTCAAGATCAAACCTCAGAACAAGAACTTAGGTTTCAATGGAGTAAATGTGGAATGGTTCTTGGACTCCTACAAAATGGCTGCTGAAGTCAATGGGGCAAGTGAATACAATATGGCCTATCAGTTACTATTTTTTCTCTCCTCTGATGAAGTGGTGGAAGTGATTAAATCTCTTGATAGATTCAAATCTCATAATTGGATGCTTCTAACAGAAGAAATGGTGGCATATTGGGGAAGAATAGATGTGGCTTGGTTTACTTTGCAGGACTTGGATGATCTTGTCTCTCAGCGGATCTCAAATGGTGGTGCCTATTCAGCCTCTGATTATCATTCTTTTGAGAAGTCATGGTACCCAGTACAATCTTATCTTATCCAAAAAAATCACATTGATACGGTGGAAAAAATTTGAGTGAGATTTTTCCAATCTTTTTTGCCAGGAGAGAATTAGGGATGAATTAGTCAAGTATGGACCAATGATCACCACCACAGATAACCAATTCAAGCTCTCTGTTTTTCTTATCCTTAGGAGTGCTGCGGATAAAGTCATGAAAGTTCAAACTGCTTTAACTTTTGAAAAAACTAGAACCACTGAACCAGCCCATGGTCCTTCTTTCCAAGAATCAAACAAAATCATGAATAAGATGGAGGTAGATTTCAGGTCTTAACCAAATCCTACCCAGCAGGTAATCTCCAACTATGGAAGAGATCAAAAAAATACTTCAAGATTTTGAGAATAAGCTGGATCAAAAGATTTCCTCTCTTGCTACTCCCAGATCTTCTAACTCTGTTCCTAAATCCACTCTGGTCTGTTTCTATTGTCATAGGGAAGGCCCTGGAGCTGGTCAATGTCCTGAGCTCCAGAAGGATAACAAGGAAAGGTTGGTGGAACAAAAGGGAAATAATTTTTTTCTTCCTAATGGTTCCCTTATCCCTTTGGATTATTCTTGCCATATTTTTCATGTTGTGGCCTCTTACCAGCCCCCACCTCCTATGAAGGCTTCCTTGGCTTCTTTTGATTCCCAATCTTCTTGTGGTACCCTTCAACCTTGGTATCCTCCAGCCATCTCCTCCTCCAGTCTTGTTTGAGCTTATCAATCTTATCAAGCTAGGAAACAAAATGAGTAAACCAAACCTCATGAGGCTCCTTCATTGCCATCCTCAATTCTTCAAAAGCCTGTCAAACTTCAATCACCTCCTGAGCCTCCTTCCTTTGATGTAGAAGACATGGAGGTGGAAAAGGAACGACTCATAGAAAGTTTTCAAGAAAGCTCTGATCCTTGTTCATCTTTTAAATATCCTCAACCTTTTGATCCCATCTTAGTTCCTGCTTCACCTGAACTTCCTCCCTCCACCCAGCCCAAATTTCAGTTTGAGAGGGGAATCTCAAAGGACCACCCCAATGCTGTGGAAGGGTTATTAAAGAAAATTTCTAATCTCAAAATTCCTGATCAATCTGTGGCTGAACTACTGTCAATATCTCCATCTGTTTCTGAAGGAATGTAGAAATGGGCCTCTCATTGACGCGTGGAGATTGATCCTGACAAATTAAAGGTCTCCTCTGGAACTTTGATGGAGGACTCTTGTGGAAGATATACCTCCTCAGATTCCAGTCTTTACTCCTGTCCTCTTGGTTTACTTCCTTTTTATCTTGGTGATTCAGCTAAACCTTTTTCACTCCTTGTCAACTTGGGTTCTCAGCTCAACTTAATTTTGGATGATATGGCCAGCAAACTCAAGCTTATTCCTATGGTCAGCATCAATTCTGTGGTTCATGGGATAGGGAATCAGGATTTTGAATTTGTTGGTATTTCTAAAGATTTCCCAGTTCAAATTGGTAAAAATGTTGTTGGAACCTGTAACTTTTGGATCACTTGTTTGGAAGGCCCTATGATCTTGGGTCAACCATTCTTAATGGTTTTGGGTGCTACCCTGATGTTTTCTGATCAAGTTGGAGAGATAAGTCTCATCCCTGATGCCAATGGTAGAAATATTTAAGTTCCTCTCTGTTATTTGGATTCTGGTTGTTGGGCAAGATATTTTAATGTTCATACTCCTAAATCAATTTTCATGGGGAAGCAGAAGGATAATTCCAATTCCTCTAATTTTTCAGTGGAATAGTTGATCCTACTGACATTTGTAGTTGTTCTCAGCGTCAGACTTAAACGCAAGGTCCAACTCTCATCCCTGAGGCTTATTTTTCCTTTTCCTTGACATTCTCTTCTGATCTGGAAGGTATTAAAAAACAAAAACATGTCAAAATAGAAACTTCCAAAATATTTCTTCTCTCTCTGGACCTGTTGTTTCTTCTGTTTCTTGCACTCTTAGGTCTGATCAATCCTCCTTCAGTTCTCAATCAAATCTCCGCAATGATTATAAACTAGATCCCAATCTCAATTCTATTCTTAATGGCTTTGGTATGGTGGAATATGGGCTTCAGTGGAGGCAATTTGGGGTAGAAGTAATTCCTCCCAATTGTGCATTGCTGGGGCAATCTTCTACTCTTCTTATAGAAACCCTATCTAGTCCCACACATGTGATAAAAGTATCATCTCCTTTTTCTCACTTTATGGAAAAGGCTCTCTTTGAGGACATTGTGGAAAATTTGAAATGGAATATGTCGGAACTTGGCCTCAGCTTTAGAAGTCAAGTCTTGCTGGTTAATGCTTGGACAAAGCAAGAACTTCTCTCTTTTGCTACAAAGTATAAGCCAGTTTCAAAAAAGGTCCAACCAGTCAACCATGCTATGCCTCTCAACCTCAATCCTCCTTTCATGCATCATCTCTTATCTTGCAATCATTACTGTGGTTTATCCCAATCTCTTACTGGTCCCTTTGTGCCTAATGGTTGTTTCACTGAAGAAAATCTGAAAGTGGTCAAGTTTATTCCAGATGGATGGCTTCTCCTTGATGAGTTCAATTTGATAAAAAAATTCTTATCCCTAAGAGAAAAATTGTTTGATTTCTGTGAAGAACAAAGAGGGCTCTTGAAAGAATCTTATGGTCTCCCTTATATCAGCCCTATATTTGAACATAATCCTTGGAAAAATCAAAAGATTCTGATCCCTGCTGCTAAACTCAATGCATTTATAAAATTTATCTTCAAACAAGTCTGTACTGGTCTATATGAACATTCAACCTCCAGTTATTCCAGCCCTGTCTCCTGTGTCCTCAAGAGTAATGTTAAACTTAGAATAGTTCATGATCTTTAGCCTCTCAACAAAGTTACTATTAAAGACTCTGGTATTCCTCCTGCCACTGGAGAATTTGTTTATTTTTTCTCTGGGAGAGCTTGCTATGGTCTAGGGGACATTATGGGTGTTTATTACAAAAAACCTCACATCCTATCTCTTGCCCTCTCACTACTTTCAATATTCCTCTTGGTTGGTTCCAACTTACCCAATTCCCTCAAGGTGCCACCAATATGGTTGCAGTATATCAGGCTCAGATGATGTGGAACCTCCAGGATGAAATCCCTGATCATGCTGGTATCTTCATTGACTATGGCAGAATTAAAGGTCCAGTTTCTGATTATGATAATAATATTTTAACTCGGCATTCAGGAATTTGTTGATTCATCTGGGAATATGTTACTACTTTGGAAATTATTCTGTTTTAAATTGAGGAGTCTGGCCTTACTGTCTCTGGATCCAAATTGGCTGCTTGTTTCCCTGCTCTGGAAATTGTTGTTCACGTGGTCTTCAAGGAAGGAAGAAGAATGGCACCAGCCAAAGTCAACAAGATCATCTCTTGGCCCACCCCAATCAATCCCACTGAAGTTATAGGCTTTCTAGGTGTTGTAGCTTATTTTTGAATCTTTATCCCATCTCTATCCAAAATCTGCCTTTCTTTCTGTCATCTAACCAGGAATGAATCTGACTGGATTTAGACCCAAGATTGTGAACATTCAATTGGGTTTCTCAAAATGATTGTTGGTAAAGACATAGTTTTGAAAAAGATCACTTGTGGAACTGGGGATGGCAAGATCAAGCTAGCTGTTGATTCTAGTTATCAATCTGTTGGTGCTTTTCTTACTCTGGAAGATGAAAATGGTTGGGACCGTACTTCTGTCTATGAATCTCTTTTTTTTCAGATGTAGAATCCTGATACTCTCAACCAAAACTGGAACTCTGTGGCCTAGATTGAATGTTTAAAAATCTCCAAACTGTCCTCTGTGGGCAACATTTCAAACTACAAGTCAACGCTCAATCAATCATTGAAATGATCAATGCTCCCAGCCTTTTAAATGCTCCTATGACTTTTTGGGTGGACTTTATCAAGCTTTTCTCTTTTGATATTGTTAACAGGCCTAAAAAATCTTTTACTATACCTGATGGTTTATCTTGATGTCCCCTTGGAGATGAAGAATCCTATGTGGGAGTGGATTGAAATGAAGAAGAACCTTCAATCCATCCTGTATTCTCCTTCTCCTCTTAAGATTATTCTGGCTTTCAGCAAGTTTTCTGGCTTAAACTAGAGCACATTTTAAATTTTGAAAGACCTCCTGATCTTTCCACTAAAGAATTCCAATTTCTTGAAAGAAATTCTTCTAATTTCTTTGTAAAATGCTCTAGGCTTACAAAAAGAGGAAATCCTTGTGCTCTCATTGTTTTTACTATCCCTTCTAAACAATATTATATCCTTGAAAGTCTCCATGAGGGTCTTGGTCATTGTGGTGAAACCAAAACACATCAAAAATTATAAAAAAATTTTTGGTGGCCATATCTGAAGAAATATGTCTCTCAATGGTACAAGAGTTGTTAAGTTTGTCAAGAATGTGATCTTAGGCGCCCAGCTGAAAGTTTTTGTCTCACTGGGGAGTCCACTGTCTTTGGGAGGATTGCTTTGAATGTGGTTCCCATCAAGGCAGGTGGTTCAAAGTACCTCATTGTGGCTAGGGATGATTTTTATGGATGGGTTGAAGAAACATTTCTTAAGAATCTTAGCTCAGAATCAGTGGCAGCCTTCCTCTACAAGACTTGGGCAATGCATTATGGCTTGGCTCAATCTTACTCTACTGATGGTGGTTCTGAATTTGGTAGCAAACTTGCTTAAATGATCCAATCCCTTCCTGGACAATATAGAGTCACTACTATTTATTATCCTGAAGGCCAATGTATTGTGGAACAAGGCCATGCTCCTTAGAAGGCTGCACTTGTTAAACTGGCTGGTGAAAGTGGCAGGAATTTCCTCAAATTTCTCCCTCTTTTCCTCTTGTCTGATTGAATCTCAACCAAACCAACCACTGGCTAGTCACCTTATGAAATAATCTTTAGTAATAGAGCAGTTCTTCCTCTGGATCTGGAAATAGAATCTTTCTTGGGTATTTTATGGGATGGGGTAGCTTCAACCACTGATCTATTAGTTGCTTAATCCAAGCAACTGGAGAAAATTGAAGATGTTTGGGACAAAGCTTATCAGAATAGGATGGAATCAAGAGAAAAATTTGTTCAGTATTGGGAAAATAAGAACTCAGATTGAATCAGGGATCCCTTAAATTCTGGTGATCTGGTTTTAGCTTACAATCAATCCTTGGAGATTCAGTGGGGAAAGCTTTTTGCAAATTGCTGGAACGGTCCCTATTGGGTCATGTGTCAAGTCAGAGGTGGATCTTGTGTTTTTAAAGAACTGGATGGTACTAATTTGGCCAGAAGGTTCTCTGCTGATCAAGTCAAGAATTTTCATTTTTGTGGAGGCCACTTACCCTCGAATTAAGTCCTCCAAATGATGCACCACCAAGGCATTCTTCTACAATTTTTTTTGAAACTCTACTTTATGCCACATGCTTGAGCACCTGGGACAATTCTTTTCTTTATCTCTGCTGCTTCTAGCGCGCTTTTGGATTGATCAAGATATTTTAAACAATTTAATATCTCTCAAGATCAAGAAATGTCCATTCTTCTTTTTCAATTCCTTTGCATTCCTCCTTTTATTAATACCTTCAAAATTTTGATGCAGAATAGGGACAGTAAGTAAGTTTGGGAGAGATTTGGTGACCAATTTGGGACACCTCATAAGAAAAGGGGAAATTTTTATATTTTTTTATATATAATTTTTTGTCTATCTATCAAAAAAAAAATTGTTGACCCTTCAAGCTTGCCCGCCCATCTGTCAGTTGGCATCAAAATCCCCTCCAAGAATCTCTGATTGGTGTTTTTGATAATTTTAAACCAGAATTTGGACTACTTCTGTCACCTTTCTTCATGAGCACTCCTTCTGCTCCACCATCCTGTCCACCCTCTCATTTTGTGTCCACCTTGGATCCGGAACTCTCAAATCAGACCTCATCTTCATACCTTCCACCAATCATTAATCACCCTTGCACGTTATCTCACTCATTATTCCCCGGGGTTTGCTGTTGTCCCCAAGGCTCATCATTGCGCGGTTGTCACTAGTTATGGCCCTCATCATCATCCTCCACCCGGTCATCCCGCTCATCCAGTTGTCATCCTCATCATCCTCTTGCGGACGGCTATCCTAATCCTCATCAACATCACCATCAATATCTCCCTCTTTCACACTGTTTGCTCATCTTTGGAGGTCATCCAATACTTGTGCATTGGCTCATCTGGCGTGGTCATCCAACCCACCCCTGTTGGTTCATCTGGCGCGGTCATCCAATCTTTGCCCATTGTTTTGCTCATCTTGCACAGTTTCCTTGCGCCTCGGCAAATCTTTTACTTGACCTCAGCTGACCCTACCTTTTGACCAATATCTCCCATCCTTTGAACCAAGCCCAATGATCAAACTCACCAATCATCTCCTACCAACTTTGGACCCATCATCAATCTCTCCCTTCTTTCTCCAACTGGCCGACGGCAAACATCATCTATTTGCCACCCGTTCACCTCTGCTTTGCTCATCTGATGGACCACAAGGTATTGCTTGCAGCCATCAGTGTCATCACCTGTCACCCTCAACTCATAATTGCCAAGGCACATTTTCTGCAAATTTTCATGATGATGCCATGCAACTCTCTCTTCTTGCTTCCAGCTTCTGTCCATTGATTGTTCTTTTCCTGAAGTTTCCACCTCTTGTCTTTGAAGCTGCGTGAATTCATTTGCTGGTGCTCAGTTTCCTCTATCATCTGTGTCATCCAATTATAAATAGTCTAAAGGGTCTCTTTCCCATAAAATAAGGGGTTCTCCCCTGCCTTTTCCCCATCCATTATTTTCCATTTATTTATCCAATCAGAAATCCACCATCAATCTATCTATCATCCTCATCCAGGGTATATCCTTGATTGAACCTTGATCCTTGAGCCTACATACTCAAAGCTCTGATCCTCCCTTCTGTGGCCCTGTTCCTTATCTTCAACCAATAGCCTTGCTGGTTGAAGAAGAAACCATTGATTTGGATTATTGAGTGTTTTATACCACTCTTTGATCCCTTTTTCCAACCATACTGGTCTGGATCATTCTTTGATTTTCTTTCCAGAACCAGTCAATTTTTACTATGATTTTTTATTAAGCTTAAACCTGCAGTGTTAAAACTCCCTGTATTTCCCTGGAGTTGTGCTTTCCACACTTTTCTCAAGCTCCTTTAGAAGTTTTGGGTCATTCTTGTTCAAATCTTTCATTATTTTGCTTCTGGAGCTTCATAAAACAAATTGACATGTTTTGTACAGCCACCCACAGCTATCTGTTAGCCTTCAAGCGCTTGATTGCGGAGAGTAGGGAAGTTTTATTGAGAACCTGGAGGTTGGTTGGGATTGAGTTGATATTTCCTAATCTTCTGCTGAAAACAAGAGTTATTAGCTTGTGGATGTTTTTACTTACAGATGCCTTGTTCTATGGAACTCTGAACAAACTTCAGCTTCTTTTGTTCAAGTCTTTTCCCACACAATTTTTCCTCAGATAGTTTTTTTTAAAGCTACAAATTACTATCCAGCTCATCCTTCTTGCGTTGATCCCTTATTCACAAGGTTCTGGACCTTGATCTTGGTTACATCCAAATATTTTTTTAATACTCAGGGGGGCAGCCTAAACAGCACCTTTCCCCTCCACATAACTTCCTTTGGTCAGCACTGTTTTGAGTCTTACAGCATTGCAACACATGAACCTGTGCAACAAACACCTCTACAAAGATCTCCTTGCACCTACAGGTTCAAGCCCTCTTGGGTTGAGAATTCCATTCATCTGCTCCTAAGATCTCTTCCTGAGCTTTCTTCCTTTGAATTTGAAACAAACACTCTCCAATGTTTCCAGTCAATCATCTTTCATCGGTATCAATCAAGACCACAAATTGAATTTGGGCTCCCTTGCTTTGATCTCCCATTCAATCTTCCTCCACTCCACCCCTTTCGATTGTATTCTCTTCCACTCCATTTCCTCCGTTTCCTTCTTCCTATTTGGTTACTTCTCTTTCTTCATTTACATTTTAACCTTCCCTCTTTTCTCCTCTATAATAGCCTTGGCCAGCCCTTCACCTCAAACCTCATCTTGCACCTTGTACTCAACTTGGTTCATTTTAAATTTGGTTGACAGCCCAAGATACCATGGTGGTGGTGGTGGTGGTGGTGGTGGTGGTGGTGGTGGTGGTTTTTTTGGTGGTTTATTAGTGGTGTATCTTTGAAGCTGTGGTAATAATAGGAGGAAAAAAATATATATTATTAGTTCCATTTAATTTATTCATTTTTTCTCCAACCTCACTCACCTGTGTTCCAAACTTCAAGAAACTCAATCTCAGGTACTGGCAGGATGTGGTAATTCACTGGTGGAGCAGAACTTTGACTTGGAACTTCACTTTTGGAAGCCTCAGGAGCATTGACTATTGGATTTCTATTTCAATTAAACAAACATGCCACTTTCCAAAGGAAACACTGCTTGCAATTGCCTTGAATACCACAAGCAGCAGTGCTTGGAGCACATCAATTTTTGCGGAAAATACAGTTTTCACAATGGAAAGACAGGGATGACAATATCATTAATTTAAATTTATTCAGAAATTAAGTATAATTTTTAAGGGTATACAGTAAGGTAGCAACTTTTTTAATCAATGGGAATTAATCTGGATGCTTTCAGGAGCTTGTGGCTTGATACCCGGGAAACTGTCACAGTCCAAGGTTAAGGTTAATTGTCTTCAGAATTTTGAAATATACTTTTCCTCAGTACTATCTGCCTCAGTCCATAATAATGACACAAATAAAGCACAAAATCATTGGTGCCTTCTGCTTACTAACTCTGTGTTGCCTCAAAAACTCCCAATCTCAGAAACTCAGTATATAATTGCCAATCATTTGAGTTAACTCTGATCCGTTCAACCATCCATTAAATCTTTTACCTTCTACCCCTGGTTATCACTAGCCCTCAGAATTCCATTCTCAGTCACAAAATTAAACTAGCTTTCAATGATCCCTGGATATCCAAATTAAATGTTTATTTTTCAAATGGAATAGCTTCTTTCCCTGCATAAATATATCTGTTCATTTGCACTACCATCAAATTTCATTCCTTCCATGTCTCAACCATTACAATCATTTACAATCAGATCCTATTGTCTTTCACCTATGCTATGAACCTGGAAAAAAATTGTATAGTTTATTTCCTTTCCCCATTCCATTCCTGTCATTCCTTGCACCATTTCTCTAAAGCTGTTGATTTCCATTCATTGGGTTGTATCAAGTTACCATTGGATTACCATATAAAGGCTACACTTTTTGCCTAATGATTGTTTCCTCATTTATTTCATGTCATACATTTTTGCCTTTTATAAGAAAATTCATCACATTGGTGCTTGCCTTGGTTTCATTCTATCAGAAAAATTCATTGCTCTCTCTAATTTACAAAGCCATCAGTTTCACTTTGCTGTTATCCTTGCTATCTTGTATTATCCCTTGCACTCAGCCTTCTTCATGTGCGCTCAAAATAATCTTAAGATTGCCCTATATTACATGGGGTGGTTTTTTTGACAGATAACCTATCATTGATAATGGATATTTGTTTGTTTCTAGTTTCTGGACCTCCCTTTGCCAAAATTTTCAGATTAATTTCAATTTATCAAAAGCTTACCACCCAGGAAGCAATGGGAAAATCAAGCTTCAACAGTATCTTTAAATGTAATTTTCCTATTAACAGTACAAATGGTCAAGATGGCTTCCACTAGCCAAATTTTACTCAACAAACCCCCCTTATCCCCCCACCAAACAGTTGCCCTTTCAAACTATTTATGGAAAAAACCCAAATTTTGATTATATTGATGTAGAACCTTCTCAACCAGCTATCAACCACCTTAATCCAATTAATCAATTCATTTTAAATTTAAATAAACCTTTAAGCAGAAAACAAATGCTGCATGGAACAAGCAGGAAAATTTGCACTTTGGAACCAACCCTTGCAGTTACAGATCAGGTATGACTCAATTGTCACAAAAAATGCAGTACTTTCCCAACCCAAAAACTCTCTGAAAAACAACTTGGCCCATTCAAATTTGAATCAGTTTTCTACCCTAATGCATTGATAATTTTATTACCTGCAAAAGGAAAGGTATCCATCTTGTCTTTCATGTGTCTCTCCTAGAGCCTGCTCAGGTCCTATAACTGGGAAAGCCTCATCTCTCTCCAGAACCTATAAATGTTAAAGATTAATTAGAGTGGGGTGTAAGCCATATCCTGCATTCAAGGTCATGCAAAGAAAAACTTCAATAACTTGTTGAATGGACTGGCTTGCTGTCCAAAAAAAATCAATCCTCTTGAATACCAGCCCATGAACTTATAAATTCACTAGACATGGCCTGAGACTTCCATGCAAACTACCCATGCAAACCTTTCCAAGCTTAATTCCATTCCATCCCATCCACACTTTCCAATTCCATTCCATCAAGCCCAATCCACCCTTCATCCCCCCAATTTTTTCCTTATTTTTGATTTCAATTCTTTCTAATCTATTTCCACTTCCTAACATCCAATTTTTGACATTATATTTTCATTTCACATTTTCTTCAAATTCTTCTTTTCCTTTTCTTTTAAGATTCTATTTTAAAAATAATATAAAATTTATTGGGATAAATAATAAAGAAATAAATAAACAAATGGATGATTACAAATCATCCTTTACTTTTTACTTTTCTTTGGTGCTCCAAACCTTTCCTATAGTCATCAGAATCACTTTCATAGAATAAAAACATCTCAAACACAGAATTTAATGTTTGAAATGGATTCTACATCAAAAATAACCTATTCTCACTTGTGAAAAGTACCCCCCTATCCCTCATGGATTAGAAGATGAATCCCAAGAAAACTTCAATTATGGCAAACTCCTACCTAACCAAGTTTCACAGCTCTTGGGAAGACATCAAATCATACCTGCGAGCCCTTGGGTACATACCAGAAACAGCTTCCCCCCAACACCATCACCAAAAAACAACCCTGTAGCCTTACCAAGAATACAGAAATACAGATGCAGGAGGCAGTGAAAACAATTCAGCCATTTCACCTCATCAGGAATACAGAAATAAAGAGACAGGAGGCAGTGCAACCAGCAAAAATTCTGTCACCTCACCCAGAAAACAGAGAAATAAATGTAGGAGGAAGTGCAACCAGTTCATATCCTGTCACATCATGAAGAAAACAGAAATAAAGATTTAGGAGGCAGTGAAAAAAGCTTTTATCCTTTCACCTCATCCAGAAACCAGAAATACAGATGCAAGAGACAGTGCAACCCGTAAAGCACAAAGAAAACACAAGCAATAAACCAAAATATATGCAGGAAGAAACAAGTAGTATGAAAGAAACCACAAAACTCAAACCAGAACTACACAGAAATATATGCAGGCAGGATCATGTGGTACCAAACCAACCATCAGCACAAAGGAGTAAAAAAAAATCCAACAGTACAAAACTCAACCTGGTAATTCACAGAAATATATGCAGGAAGGATGATGTGGCACTAAAAAAACCACCCGTACAAACCCACCTCATTACAGCACAGAAATATATGCAGGCAGGATCAAGTGACACCAAACAAGCCATCAGAACTCAGAAGTACCAAATACATCACCAGTAAAATGGGCAGAAAACAGTTGTGGGAATGTTTTTCAAAGCAAAAACAAACAGGTAATTCAAATGGTGTGGATGGATCTCAGGGTGTCTTGATCTTGCTGTTGACCATCCCATGTTCGGGCTCCCACTCCAGTTGAACTATTGCCAGATTTCCACCGACTTGGTTTTTTGATTTTGATGTCTGACTTCTCAAAAAATTCAAAAAACAAACATGGTAAGTGATCTTTTCAGAATCTTATTCTTCATATTTGATTCTGATTCATGGTTTTTTGGGGATATTTATTCTTTTACAGGAAATTGGTTTTTTCAGAAGATCAAGATGGTCCAACAAGAAGAGGGTACAATTGCAATGGTTGGATTCAATTTTAGAGCAATCTGAACCACCTCCACTACAATCCAACCCGAAACCAATATAACCTAAAGCATCTCAAGGCACCTCAAAGTGGAACAAGATCACAGATATTTAAAAAAATTAACATCAGATACATATAAAGCTTCAATGAAAATTTCTGATTGGTTTCCATGACTCCCAACCTAACTCTCTCAAGATTATCATCAAAATCTTACCAAGGCACTGAATAATCAACATCAATCAAAATTGGTTATAATTGTTTTTAGGAACTCTCAATATTAATTTTTCTTTCATTAAAATTATTTATTTTTTATCCTTTTCAATACACCTATAAAGATGAGAAAATATTGATGATACAGAATTTTTCAATTTTTCTTCCCTCCACCATACTCTTGAGTGTTTTGTGCTTTTAAAGACTTTTTTCTTTAAAATTATAATTTGATATTTTTAAAAGTTTAAATTGTTGTATTATGATATTCCAGATGCTAAAGTATCTAATGACATGAATAAATTTAAATAAATTCTTTTTCTGAACAATAAATTTAGCTTGAAACATATGCCAGAAAATAAATTGAATGCATTAGGTCAATCAGTCCCAGTATTTCTGTCTACCCACTTTACAAAGAAGTAAAAAACAAACCACCAGTAAAAAATCACACCAGTACTGCCCAGCAATTTATGCAGGAAGGATCATGTGGTACCAAACAAACTACCAGTACAATTTAACTCCAGAGCTTCACAGCAATATACGCAGTTTCAGCTTCCTGATGTCAGGAAACTTGCATTCTTGTCATGATGCATGGTTGAGGGTCATTGTTTTCACCAATTAAAAATATCATTTTCCTCAGTACCATCTGCCTCAGTCTGTAAGTGTGACAAAAATAAGGCATAAAATCAATGGTTCCTTCTGCTTACTACCTCTGGCTTGCATAAAAACCTTCTGATCTTGCCCACTCAGTATATACTTTGAAATCTTTGCAGTTAACTCTAATCTGGTCAAAAATCCATTCAAACCGTACTCTTCTGCCCCTGGGTATCATTAGCCCATGGAATCCCATTCTGGGTCATGCAAGAACTAGCTTGCAATCATGCCTAGATAGCCATATCCACCATATAGTTCCGCCAAAGGACTGGCCTCCTTCTCTGCATTAACTAAATCAATTCAATTGCATTTGTCCTTGCATGTCTCAACCATTTTGTCCTGTACTCTCAGATTCTATTTTTGTGCACATAAGCTACAACCTTGGAAATTCCTGTACTATCTATTTCATTTTACCAGTCTGTTCCTGTCATTCATTGCATCATTGCTCCCTAGATGGAAATGAAAATCCATCAGGTTGTATCTAGTCACCATCTGATTGACTTATAAAGGTTACACCACCTGCCTGAATATTTTCTCCTCAGTTAGTTAATTTCATATTTCCTTGAATTTTGCTAAGACAGTTCATCAAATTGGGCTATGCCTTGGACTTCTTCTATTGGAAAACCCCTTTTGTCTTGCTGTTTTTTTGAGCCATCAAACCTTCAGTTTGCACTTTGAAGTTAGCCTTGCTATCTCACACTGAACCCTTGCATTCAGTTTTGTCATCCACTCTTGCAATCATCTAAGATTGACCTATATTATGTGGGGTGGTTGTAGGAAATTAAATTAAATAAATAACCTTGTCTATTGAAGTTTTGCCCTCTAGTATATTTTCATTTATGATTTCACCTACTTGCTCAACTGGGAATGCTGCTCTTACCCCTTTTAATGATTATATTCATAGGGTAGGGAAATGCAGCACCTCACAGGCCCAAAAAACCTTAGATCCTGTCTCTTCTTCTAAATCTACATTGGTTGAAACCCTTAACAATCCCCTTGCTTTTTTTATTCAACCCAAAGCTCCGGTGGATCCTCTCAAGGAAATAAACAACTCCAAGAATTCCTCCAATGAAAACTTTGCTTTCAGTAGATAAAGGGTTTGAACAACTGCTCCCAAGGCCAAAAAACTTAACTATTCTGTCTGCTTTGATCCAGGATCTTAAAAAAATTCCTTTCAACCTAGCACAAGTGGTCCTAGGTTTTGCACTCCGGGCCTGAATCACCCTCACCACTTTACAGGAGAACATTCCCATCAGCTTAGACCTTGCTTGCAGTCTTGTAAAATGATCTTCTCAAACAATCCCAACAACTTTACTTCCAAAAGACACAATATCATGTACATGCCTTCCTTCTTAGGAAGTAGAGCCTTGCAGTGGTTCAAACTGTACCTTAAACTGTTAACAAATACAAGTACCACTTGTATTCTCAAAGATTTGAAAAAGTTTGAGTAACAACTGTTAACCCTGTTTGGCAACCCCAATGAAGTGTTAAATGCCAAGTATGAACTTAAAAACCTAGTTATTAAGGAGAATAGTAGGGTTTCAGATTACATCTCTCAGCTTTAAAATCCGCAGTCTTACATCCAATGGATAAATCCAGAACTTTGATTTCAATTTTGAAAGGGTTTACTGGAAGGCCTGATCAAACAGCTAGCAGTTGGGGGACATAATAAAAACTCCCTTCAGAAGTTAATAGATTGGGTTATCAAGGATGATAATTCTTATCACAGAAAGAAAAGCTCTTGAAAAACAATCATGGGTTGTCAGCCTTGGCTCCAAAGGCAGATCAGTACTTGAAACAAAAAACATAGAATACAAAACACTCCAAACCAAATCCAAATTCAAACTCCAAACCAAAGGAGAAAGCCATCACCCAAACTCCAAAGGTTCTGGACAAAGAAACCAGTATGCTCCAGAACAAGGAATGGCAAAGGAGGGAAAGAGATTGGTTATGTATGTATTGCATTGGAAATAATGATTTTGATAGTTGTGCAAAGCAGCTAAAAATTCAAAAAATTAAATTGTAGTTTTTCTGATAATTTCAAGGAAAACTAAACATTATTTAAAAATCAGCAAGTCAATCTTTTCCCTTGCAATTCAATTGGTGCTCTAAGTTTGAGATTAGTACTTTTCCATTCTGAAAACACCCTTATTTTGTTTTACTTTATTCCAGCCCTATTTCTTCTCTATAAGTTCATCTTTTTCCACTTCGAAAAAACTCATGCCTTCCAAGATAGATAAATTCCATTTCTGTTTAGTAAGTAGTACCAAAGATCAATATCATTTGGTTACCCATAAGGCAAAACAGAACTTTGAATTTTACAGTTTCCCCAGCTTTGAATGGGACTCATTTGTCCTGGATATCCCTGGGACGAAAAAAAAATCATTCTAGGCTGCAACTTTCTAGTTAACTGTAATCTGGATGTGAACTGAAAACAAGGAGAAATTCAACTTTGGACCTTGTGACCCTAGGATACTAACCCTTCTGTCAACCAGGAATTAAAAATCCTACCTGAAATTTTCATTGAGTTGGATCAAAGTTTTCTGCCACAAGGTGTGCAATATCTCTACCTTCATTTGCAAGTTCCCCCTCCAGATTTAGGAGTTATTGCTTATTTTTCCAACTTACCTCTTCCTTTTTTCTTTGAATAGAAAAAGGCTCAGCTAAAATGTCTGTTTCAATATCCCTAATCCCCTTGCATTGTGAAAGCGCTTGAAATCCTGTTGTTGAAGATGGCCAATGTTAAATTTGAAACCTTGCAAACCTCCTTCAAAACCTAAAAAGGGTTGGGTTTTGTGACTTGCAACCCACTTTAAGTTGTAAATGGCTGCTCACAACCCGTCTCAGTCATAAACAGCTACTCAAAACTCACCTCAGTTTTAAAAAGCGGCTCGCAACACAATTGGGAATTGTGAACAGCTGTTCACAACCCATTTGCGGAAAAAAAATTAAAATTAAAAAAATAAATAAAATAAATAAAGGGCAATGTTAAATTTGCAACCCCCCTCAACCCATCCACAACCCAAAATGGGTTGCATGCAACATTGTTCAACACAAAATATTTACGGCCAATTTGAGCCGCAAATCTCAATTTGCAACTCAGGTGGGTTGTGAATGCCTGTTTGCAAACTGTTCCAAATGACCCACTTTGGGTATTAGATGGGAAAAAATGTGGATTTTATTTATTTCATTATATATATTTTTTCTTTTTTTAATTTAATGAGGAATTTATTTGTTATATGTTTATTTATTTTTGTATATTTATTTATTTTTGTATATTTATTTATTTTTATATGTTTATTTATTTTTATATATTTATTTATTTTTATATATTTATTTATTTTCATATATTTCTTTATTTATATATATATATTTATTTATTTATTTATTTCATATTATATATTTATATTTAGTTATATGTTTATATTTTTAATTTAATTGGTTAATTTATTTTTTATTTTTATTTGTTTTTTTATTTTTTATTTTTTATTTTTTATTTTTTATTTTTTATTTTTTATTTTTTATTTTTTATTTTTTATTTTTTATTTTTTATTTTTTATTTTTTATTTTTTATTTTTTATTTTTTATTTTTTATTTTTTATTTTTTATTTTTAATTTTTTATTTTTTATTTTTTATTTTTTATTTTTTATTTTTTATTTTTTATTTTTTATTTTTTATTTTTTATTTTTTATTTTTTATTTTTTATTTTTTATTTCTGTTTTTTTATTTTTTATTTTTTATTTTTATTTTTATTTTTATTTTTTATTTGTTTTTTCATTTTTCATTTTTCATTTAAATCAAAAAAAGAAATAATAGATAAAAAACTTAAAAAGAAATATATATATATATTATAACAATGCAGCTCAGATGGGTTGCAAACAGCCATTTCCGACTGAGATGGGTTTCAAACTGCGTTTTGTACCTGCAGTTTGAAACCAAAGGGTCACACATTTAACATTGGCCTAAAATAAATCAAAATAAATGAAAATAAATAAATAAAAATAAATAGAAAATAAATAGAAAATAAATAGAAAATAAATAGAAAATAAATAATAATAAATAGAAAAAAAATAATAATAAATAGAAAAAAAATAATAATAAATAGAAAAAAATAATAATAAATAGAAAAAAAATAATAATAAATAGAAAAAAAATAATAATAAATAGAAAAAAAATAATAATAAATAGAAAAAAAATAAAAATAAATGTAAATAGGGCATTATTTTTCTCATGCATACAACCATTTATTTCACACATTTTGACGTTGTCGCGCGGTTGCACCCCTTTGATATTTCATGCAAAAATACTTTATTTCACACAAGTTTCAAGATTTCATTTTATTTGAATTCTGATTCTGCAGCCAAGTAGCAGGGGTTCTTAATAACCAAACCAAAACCTTTGGTAATTTTGTAGGCATTAGAACCCCTTCAAAAATGCAATCAAAAAATGAAATAATTTTGTAAAAAAAAAATTTGCATGGGTTTTTGGCTCCTTATTTTGGATATTTTAATCGGTTTTTTTTTGTTTTGATTATTTCACGTTGAATTATTGCCTCTCTTACTTTATTTTTCTTATTTTGTTTCTCATTTTATTTTTAGTTTTAGTTACTTATATTATTCTTTTAGTTATTCTTTTTTTGTAGTCACTCACAGGAGCATCTGGCTGCCGCGGGATTGTATTTTGGTGCATATGCATTGTGGTCTTGATTGGTCTGGGGTTGAAATCTTGCTGTTGCACGTCCTGCTCTTGCTCACCAATCTGAAATTTTTCTCATTTATTTGCTGAACGATAAACTCAAGAAAACCTTCAGCAAGTTCTGTATCAGGATTCATTGGACTCAAGATAATTTGGTGCGACTGCCATGTTCTCAAGAAGTTTTGCTTGCCATTTATTTCTGACTCCGTATGATTCTCTTCTGAAATCTCCACAGTCTTTTATAATTAGTCCCTCTTCAGATTCCGCGTAGCCTCACCTCTCAATATTTCTCCTTCTGGCCTTATTCCTAGTCATTTATCAAGCTTGGGTATGGATTAAGACTGTTTTCATTTGTTATCCATTTCTAACTAACACATGTTTTTAGTTCTGGTTTAAACCCTTTTGCTGTTGAAATCCAACTAGATCTTCAGAACTTCTTCACTTCAACTCCCATAAATTTTGACCAACATTCAAAAAGCTTTTGAATATTTTTTTATATTTTTGATGTATCCTTTCACCTTAAAACATTCATTCAAAAAACACAAAAAATCAAATTTCTCTTTGGACATTTGAATCCTTTTATCTTATTTTTTATTTAATTCTTTTGGGTGATTAAATATATCACAATTTTTTTTAAAAAAAAATATGAATTATTTAGATATTTTTTCCACATTTTTTGGATGTATTATATTACCTTAAAAAATTCCTTTAAAAAATCACAAAATTGGAAAAATTCAGTTTTCTCATTGGACTTTTGGATCCTTAAGTTTGCCATTTTGAGTAATTTTTTTTCTGGTTTTTCAACCTCTGAGATTTCAAAAAGCTAATGAAGAGATTCTCAACATTTTTTTTAGAATTTTTCAATGCCATTTTTGACCTTTAAAAATTTCATCAAAAAACAAAAAAATTTCAAAAATTCACTTTTCTCACTGGATTTTTGAATCCTTTTTTTGGCCTCTATAATTTGTTTTTGTGAGTGATTCATGCTTTCAGGATTCTAAAAAAAATATTTCATCAATTATTTTTTTAAAGATCATTGGAATTCTTGCATACACCTTACAAACTTCATTTGTAAAATTAAAAATAAAGAACAAAAATGGATACAAATATTAAAACTTATTTAACTATGATTGGTTTTATTTTTCTACTTTTTTTTTGTGGAGGGAAAAAAAATCATTACCAAGATCCAAATTCATCTGAAAAATTGTTTTCCAAGATTTGGAATGCTTTGTCACAAAGCTTTTGCAAAGAGGATCTAACGTGGGAGCTGGCCAATGATCAGACTTGAGCCTGAATGTGAATATATGTTTTGATTCTTCTTAAAGATTGAAGCAGATAGGAGAAGTTTGGGTACTTGGAGTGGGAGTGGAATTCAGAGGAAGATAAATTAAAGGCATTAAAGAATAAAACAGAACCACTGGGCACTTATGTGTTTCAGCCAGAAGGTAACCGTTGCATGGAAATTTCATCCACATATTTCTGGCAGCTGGGCCACAAATGTGGTTCAGTTTCCCACTTGCTTCTTGGAACGTTTCACACCAGTTATCACACATTAATTTTGTTTTCTTTATGATTGGGTTTTAATCAAGGTCTTTCACCATTTTTCTCCTGACTTAAATCCAGTCTTCTGATTTCCTCCCCCAAAAATAGGCTGCTCCTCTGAAGCCACAGTTCCCATCCCAAATGACATCTGGAAAATTTGAGATATTTGGAATGGCTGTTTTTGGGGAAATAAAATCTTTTTATTGGAACCAAAACCAAAAATCAGAATTTTTTATAAAAGAAAATATGGACTAAAGATAAAACACAAAACTCACTTCTTCAATTGATACTTGGTCAAAGATTCAAGAAGAAGAATAAGATAATTTGCAGGAACCTTAGAGGAAAAACCCAAAAGAAATCAGACAGAATTAAATAATTAGAAAATACCAAATGTACTCACATTCTAACTTATTTTTGGGGCTGCTAATGCCTTCCTCCCAGGAGAATTTTAAGGAGCATCACCATCTTCATTTGATACCTTTATTTTCTTTATTCTTGTCCCCATGTTGTATTCAGGTGAAAGAACCTGCTTATTCACAATGGTTCCAGACCTCTGATAAATGTTTGAATGAAACAATTAATGAAAAATAATATCCAAAAAATTAGCCAAAAATAAATTATAGTTAAATTGCACCATCTTAATTAAATCCACATCTTGCAGCTCTTCATCTGATGAATCTTCCCCTTCATCCAAATCTGGCACCTCATCATCTTCTGAATGAGGGAGGAAGATCAGGTGAGAAAAGTACTGGAAGAGGATCAGAGGATTGAGGGGGATGACCAGATTGAAGAGGAGGAGAAGGATCAGAGTGGTCCTGGAACCTTTCCATGAGTTGTTCCCTTTCTACTTCCATGTCTTCCACATCAGAGGAAGGAGGCTCAGGCAAATATTGACATTTGACAGGTTTTCAAAGGATTGAAGATGGAACAGGATGAGACTGGTGAGGTTTAGGTTCCTCATGGCGTTTCATAGCTGGATCAGATTGATAAGCACCAGAGAAGCTGGAATAAGTGATAGCTGGAGGATACCAAGGTTGAAGCGTGCCACAGGATGATTGAAAATCCAAGGAGACCAGAGATGCCTTCTTGGGAGTTGGTGGTTGGTAAGAAGCCACAACATGATGGATCATACAAGATGAGTCAAAAGGGATCAAAGCACCATTAGGAAGAAAGAAATTATTTCCCATTTTGAAATAATAATTTCTCCTCCTTGTCCTTCTGGAGCTCAGGACACCTACCAGTACTGTGGCCTTCTCTATGACAGTAATAGCAGACTAAGGTGGATTTAGGAACAGAATTAGCAGGTTTAGGGGTAGCTAAAGAGGATATTTTCTGATCTATTTTATTCTCAAAGGCCTGAAGTAGCTTAGTAATCTCATCTATGGTAGCAGTATCCTTATTGGCCTGAGGGCTTGATTTAGGTCTGCAATTTGCTTCCATCTTGTTCATGATTTTGTTGGAGTCTTGAAAGGAAGGAGCATGGACTGGTTCAGTGAGCCTGGGCTTTTCAAAAGTTAAAGCAGTTTGACCTTTCATGACTTTTTCCACCACATTCCTAAGGACCAGAAAGACAGGGAGTTTGAATTGATTATCCCTAGTAGTGATCATGGATCCAGACTTGACCAATTCATCCCTAATCCTTTCCTGCACTCTTGGCAAAAAAGATTGGAAAAATTGAACTCAAATTTTGTCCACAGTGTCAGTGTGATTGTTTCTGATAAGATAAGACTTAATAGTATCCCAAGAATTTCTGAAAGAGTGATAATCAGAAGCTGAAGAGACACCACCATTGGAGATCCATTGAGAAACCAGAGCATCCAAGTCCTGTAAAGTAAACCTAGCCACATCTATTTTTCCTCAATAATCCAACATAGCCTCCTTCAAGAGCTCCAGTTATGAGTTTTGAATCCATCAAACAATTTGATTACTTCCATAACTTCATCAGAGGAGATAAAAAATTGTAACTGGTAGGCCATATCATGTTCACTTGCACCATCCACTTCAGAAGCCATCCAATAGGAGTCCAAAAATTGTTCCACGTTTGTTCCATTGAAGCCTAGGTTCTTGTTCTGGGGTTTGATCTTGACCATCTTGGCCCAAAAAGTGGTGGAGGGAACAGATTCCATTTTGAAGACAGAGTTCCTAAGAGGATCCAAAAAGCAGAGTTCCAAGGTGGCTCACAAGCGTGGCAAGGTTAGAGTTTCACAAAAACAACAAGAATCCTGCCCAGATGGTGCATAATTGGGAGGACTTACTTCTGGAACAAGTTGCCTCTATGGATAAGATCTGGATGATGACAGAAAAAAAAAGAAAAGGATTGGATCCAATTTCAGAGTTTGATTCTTCAAGTTGGGACTGTAAATCCTAAGGTTGCTGGTTTGATCCCGGCCCGGAGGACCTAATGTAAGACTCCAAAAGGTGCTAGGCCATGGCAGTTCTCTGGAGGGGAAAGGTTCTGTTTAGGCTGCCTTCCTGAGTGTTACAAAAATATTTAAATGTAACCAATATCAAGTTCCAGAACCTGGTAAATGAGGAATCAAGTAGTAGAGGATAAAGATGATAGTAGTTTGGTAGCAATAGAACAGCACTATCTGAGCCAAGATTATGTGGGGAAAACTTGGACAAAAGAAGCTAAAGTTTGTTTAAAGTTCAAAGAACAAAGCTGTTGTATGTAAACAACGCCCACAAGCTAATAACTCTGGTTATCAGCAGAAGATTGGGGATGATCAACTCAAACCCAACCAACCTCCAGGTTCTCAATGAACCTGCCCAACTCTCTGCAATCAAGAGCTTGAAGGGTACCAGATAACTGAGGCTGGCTGTAAAAGACAAAGCACTATGTTTAAGAACCTCTAAAAGCAAACAGTAAACTGATTTGAAGCAAGGGTAACCTCAACACTTCTCAAGGAACTCAAGAGTAGGCTGGCAGAATGCAACTCCAAAAAAATAAGGGAGGTATAACACTCCAGGACTTAAGCTTAATAAGACCTCTTCAATCAATTGTGATTGGCTCCAAAAAGATGATCAAGGAGGGATCAAGACCAGTATGGTCAGAGAAAGGGATCAAGGAGTGGTATAACACACTCAAGAATTCCAACAGACAGAATTCTCTTCAACCAGCAAGGCTATTGGTTGGTGATAAGGATCAGGCCACAGAGGGGCAAAGACTCAGGATCAATGGATCAGGGGGCAATCATAGATATACCCAGGATGAGGATGAGGATTTGATTTCAATGATAAAGGGGGGGGACATATGCACACACTCCCATGGATGTTTGGAAAAGGCAGGGGAGAGCCCCTCCTTTTATAGACAAGAGGTCTGTATACTATTTACAAGAGAGATTTACAGATAGAGCGGAAAAAAAAGTTTTTTTTTTTTTTTTTACTATGATGAAAACTAAAAGATCAGACCAAGGAAAGCCATCAGCCCGTGCCAATGATGGGCGGGGGCAGGTGACAATGACAGGGGACCTGCGCGGGAAGATGACTGATGGGCCTGGCCAACGGATGACCTTGGATGAGCGGCAGCGGGCCCTGGGTGACATGACAAGGGGATCCGCGGGGACTACTGATGAACCGCACGGGAGACCCAGGAGCGACGGGGGCCGCGGGTGACAAGTTTTGATGGTTCAAGGTCAGATTCAAAGCAGGCTGAGATGATGATGAGGAGGAGGAAACAAGTTGATTGAGTGCGGAGGGTTGAGGGACAAGTGCTGGTAAGCTGACAAATTGGGATTGGGGTGGATAACGAGTCAAGAGTGAATTGTTTGATATTGATTGAGGACGTGTTTGGGTATTTGGTAGGATTGAGTCAAACTTCAGCCAGGAAGCAGGACAGCTTGATGAATATGATGATGATCTGGCTTGAGTTGCCTGACTACAATTGAGGAATTGTTTGGAGCTAGTAGAACCTTTTGACGTTAGCTGACCTCTTGGGGTAAGTTGGATCACAACCAAGGATGGTCTTAGATGTGGTTTGGACTTTAAAGCACTTTCAGATAAGCTAGCCGAGGAAATCAAGTCTTCAATCCAATCACCACCAAAACCACAAGAATTATTGATCAACGGACTATTAGGAACCGTGAGAGATTTGAAAAGTTTGACTTGAATGAATCAAAGACCAACTCTTCGCTTCCCCTTTAACCAAATTCTCAAAGTTGGCAGCTTCATGAAGCGGGTTGTTGGAATTGGCGCGCACATTTTGTCAAAAAAAAAAATGAAAAACAGAGAGCTGAAGGACAAGGAGTGAAGCGGGAAGTACCTGAACACCGGGCACAGGGGTCTAGGCACTGAGAGATCTTCCTAGAAAACTAGGAGAAGGGAAGGCTGAGAACTGGGAACTCAACTGAGAAGTCATGCTGAAAAAAGTTTTTTTTTTTTTTTTAGATCTAAATGGAGGCTATATAAAAGTTCATAAAAATTTTACTTTTTCCATGCTGGTCCAGAGGTGTCTCAGATTGGGCACCACAACATCCAAAATTTTCCCTAAAGATACAAGGATTAATTGTTTGAAAGTTGCATGGGCCCCTTCTACCCAAGATGTTGTTTTATTTCCAAATTCTGGGTTTGCACAAGCTCACACTGTTACAAATTTCTCTTTGATAGGGAAAATATTCTCTTCCATATACTCAAGCACATCCTTGCGGTATTTCAAGAAACACTGTATACAAGTCTCAAAGTAAGCAATCCCAGTAGAGATCAATGAAGAAGAATTAAATTGGAATAATCTGAGTTCTACATCATTGACTTCTGCCTCCCCCTTGGTTTTAGAAGCCCAATCCTTTGCCCACAGAGTCATAAAACCTTTCCATCCTTCATCATTATTAATGAAGCTCACTTGAAACTTTGCTTGAATTTTTTTAGAAAAGTGCCAGGAGCAGAACTGTCTGGATGACTCAGGGAAACTTCTTTCCTATAGCACAAATCAGTGCTTTTTCACTGTCCTTCACAAAGACTTTGGGAAGCCTCTTGGGATCATAATCCAACTCCTTTAATGCATTCAATGCCCAACTATAGAAATCATATGTTTATTTTTTTATAAAATCAAAATCCTTTTTAAAAGCTTTCTTGTTTGCAGTCATTCCTACAACATGCAATGGAGGGATGTTTTACCTATTTTTTGTATAAGTACAATCCAACAATGCAATATGATGAAATTTTTTGCAAATTTGTATAGACTGAGGATGAGCCAAAAAAGGGCCTCTAGGTGACCCTCTCCACCAAATTTGGATCTTGAAACCCACTGGGATTCCTGGAGAATTTCCAATAGACCATCTATAAAACCTTTCCCATCCAGCTCAGAAACTTTACCTCAGGCTTAGTGTTATAGATTTTTCTATTGTCAATTTATTTACCACCATCAATCTTGCCAAAGTTCTCTGTGAGTCTAGCTGTATTGAGCCTCTCTTTCATGTCTACTTTAAGTTGATCCAAGGCTACACCAGAGATTCTCCTCAGTTGATGATTCACTGAGGGTTTTTCAGATTTTTGATGATTGTGTTGGCCATTTCTAATGGAGATATTCCAGGGATCTGCTACTCTACAACTTGCATGGATCATGAATTTACAAAATAACTTCCTTGTGTGAGTTTTCCTTTGCAGTTTGGTGAGGCACAGCCCTTCATATACCCCAAATCAGTCACATGCTAGATTAAAATATATATCATTCTTTGACTTGAATGTTTTCAATGTGCAGCCATGCATGGCTGCCCATTTTTGAAAATAAGTCTTGTATTCTTTAATACTAGGAAAGGATCTCAAAATATGGGGCCAAAATTTTCTAGAACCTCATAGTTACATAGTTACACCCCACATGGTTAAATTAGTATTGATCAAGCCAAATCATTCTCAGTAAAATGGCATATGAAATTTGCCCCATCACCTTGAGTCATGTCCAGTTGTCAAGCAAAATATTGTTCATCAATTTTAACCCCAGATGAGGATGCAATTTGGGCTTCCAATTTTTCATTTCCCCCCTACCTGAATCCCTAGATTCCACCAAAATTTTTTTAAAAGCACTTTTAATCAAGTCCATTAACGCAGCATATTTCAAACAAGGGGGCCTTGGCCTTTCCACTGTTCCCATAGCAAACAAAATTCAACAGAAATTTAGTATTCAATTCAATTTTCAATTCAACAACTCCAAAGCTTTCTCACTTTTGGGATGACAAAAATAAGATTATGTGAAAAGCAAGTGAGTTGTACAATGTTTGACAAGTCTTTTTTTTTCCAATAGGCAGAATTCAGTTTCCAAGTTTAGTTTCAAAGTTTGAAGAATGCAGTTTCCAATTTATTTTTGTGGTCCAATAATAGTTTCAAATAGCATGCCAAAATTTGGGTTGATGACACCCAAATGGGGTCCAGAGGTGCCTAGGTACCCTAATTCCCCCTCAAATGGCCCATTTTGCCCCAAATGGCCCAGGAAAATAGGTGCAAACCTCGCTCACAACTTGGAAAGGTTTACAATTCCAGATTTGCAATCCCTTGGTGAATGCGCAAGTTTTGAGCAACTTTACTTTCTCCTTGTTTAGTTATGATTTGCTGTGAAAAATTCATATGTGTTGCAAATGGAAATGCACGCCCATTTGTGACCCTGGGGTTTTCAATTTGAAATTTCCCAAAAAATAAATCAATAGCTGTCTTTTTCTCATAACCCTTTCTCTTAAATATATGATTATTTTATGCCCCCAAAACATTTTGCACACGTGGGAATTTCCTTTTTCTGGGTGGGTTACATATATTGGTGTTGTTAATTTAACCAAGGTGGAGAGGAAATGGCACTGGACCCCATTGGCTTCTGCCAGATGGAATTTTTGTTCCTGCCCTACTATATAGGCTTGCACATCATTGCAGTGAGTATGCTCAAATTTACTGTTTGATGATGCTTCACAAGCACAATTAGTAGTTAGTATGAGCTAGTGTATGAGGAGAAACATCAAAAATCTATAAAATGGTTCACTCTTGCCAAAATCAATCTTAAAAAAAAAAACTTCAAAAGTAAAATTACCATTAAAATAGATAGGATTGAAAGAAATTTCAAGAAATAAAAAAAAAAGCAAAATAGTTTAAAAATAAATTGAGAAAAAAAATTCATAAAAGAATTTGATTGAAATTTTAAGACCCCTTTGCCAGTTTCAAAAAATTATTTAGGCACTGGGGCTGCTTGCATGTTCTTTCTTTCTTTCTTTCTTTTTTTTTGGATATTTCCAAGAAAAACAAAGACAGAAAAATTTATAAAAATATTTTCAATACAAATCTGTTTGTATGATAGAGCCCTTCAAGGATTTTCACTGAAGCAATAATTCTATTTTATGCAAAAAAAAAAAATTATTATAATGTAACAAAGAAATTTTTTCAAAATTTGGACCACCCCATTTACCACCCCTCTCATTTGCAATTTTTTTTCAAGGTGATAAATATTTTTATGGGGAAAAATATTTGATTAAAATGAAAAATGATTTTTTTTTAATATTTTAATTATATTCTAAATACTTTACAATAATAAAATTTGATTCCTGATGTTAAAGAAGAATATTGAAAAGGATGTGATACCAATTTTAAAAAAGAATATAGAAAAGGATATGATTTTCAAATTCCTTTTACATTGGATCCAATTTTAAGAAATACTTCAAACAAATAAAAAAAATATTTAAAAGATTTCCGATTGATTTCCAAAAATTCAAATTCTTTGAAGCACTAATAAAAACAAATGAGAAGTAAAAGGAAAAGTTTCTAAAATTCATTGAGACTGTTTTATTTTGATTTTTTTTGGTTTTTGGACAGATTTTTGAAGGTCTCAAAATAACTTACAAAATCTGAAAGATTTTTTATAGGAATTTTTCAACCCAATTGAAAAGACTGAAGTGTTGAAAAGTTCCCAAAAAAAACCTTGAAATTCCTGTTTTCATGGAAATTTCTGTGTGTGCAGCAAATCAGGGAAATTTAAATATCTGTGAATTTAATTTCAAGGGTTTCAAAAACAATAATGGTCAGAATAAAAAAAATAAAAATCAAAAGCATTTGAAAAAAAACAATCAAAAAAATGAAAGAATAAAAAAAGGGATAAATCAAAAATATAAAAATGAAAATGCAAAATCAAAATCAAAATGAAAACAGAAAAAACATATCAAATTTTCATGTATTGATTGTGAAATTTTAGGGTTGGTAACCAAGAACAGGGGGTGAGGATACTGGCTAAATCAGGATTATGATGATTTATTGATGAGAAGAGAAATGGGCAGACTCTTAATGCCAGGGATCAATCAGCCTTGCCCGTTGCAATATTTTGAGATGAGTTGTCCTTGCGCCTAGAACAAGCTGGGTGAGAAAAACATGAGTTTCCTTGATTGATGACTTGGATGTTTCATAGGTTCTTACTGGTGTTGAGATGGCTGCAAGAGACAGTTGAATTGGTTGATTGCAAATGTTGGATGGGTCCTGCTATTCTGAGTGATTTTCTTTTTGGTTCTGTCTTGGTTGTGAAGAGAAGTGGTGGTCGCCAACTCGTAGTGTCGCTCGTGGTGGTGACTGATTGAGCCGCATAGCCGCGCGTCTTGATGATTGGAGTATGTACACCCAGACCCTGAGCGCATTGAGTGAGACCGCGAGTACAACCAGTGACATGACAAAATTACAGAGTAGAAGGAATAAAAATGAGAAACAGCACGGATAAATAACAAGGAATAACATGCACCAATAAATTGGAGTGCCTCAATATATGTGTGATTGATTAGGTATGACAAGATGGAGATCTGGAACATGTAGTGAACCCATATTTAATCAGTTGTGAGAAATAATTTAACACGCCCCCTCAACTCATCAATCAATGAAACAACAAGCTAAAAGAATTTACAATTCAAGAGATCGAGGCCTTGTTTGCTGCTTTGGTTGAAGCGTCTGCGCTCATCAAGACAATAGAGGGGACTACCCTTGAAGAAGCAAATGAATCCACTCTGAGAGATCCAAGATGTCGGGTCGTCCCCCCAGGTGGCTTTGCTAAAGCACACTAGATGGTTTGAAATCAACTTGGGTCCTAGAGTGAGTCAAATATTTTTGGTGTTACCCAGGTACTTCCACACATGTAGGATCTTGTTCCAATGAGAGAGACCAGGTTTCTTGCAAAATTTAGCCAAGTTGGAGACCGCAAAGCTTATGCGGGCCTGGCCAATCCTGCTATGAAATTCAGGCGTCCAATAGGTGACCTATATTTTGTATTAAGTTCAAGAAATTTCTTGTGATCTTCATTGTGCACCAGTTTGAGATGTGAGCCGGGTGTAAGAGGGGACAAACCGCCTCTGCAGTCTGTCAGATTTAACTTTTTGAGACCCTTTTCAATGTGTAGCGGCAGAGACAGGTGAATAAGTCCTTTCTCCCTCTTCACTTTCATCCCCAGAAGTGTATTTGGTTTGTGTGCCGAGGAGTGATTGAATTTGGATAGGAAGGCTTTGTTGAACTTGCCCACGTTGCCTGCAACTAGTAATTCATCTAAGTGAAAGAAGATGACCGTGCTTTTATCCTTGCCAATGTATAGACACGGATCACATTCTGATTCATCAAAGACTTGGGACTTAATCCACTCACTCAGCATCCAATACCAATTTCTAGGGGCTTGTTTAAGTCCGTAAAGGGACTTCTTGAGGCAAAGGTATTTTGATTTCCGGTTGCAGCCGTAGGGCATCTTAATGAAGACTTTTTCTTCAATTTTGGAGTGTAGGAAGGCCCCCTTCACGTCCAGTTGAAGAATATCCAAGTTCTTGTTGGCAGCGTAGGTGAGTATTTCCTGTAACAATGCTACTTTGCTGGTGGGAGCATAAGTTTTGAGGTAGTCTAGCCCATAGCGTTGGCCAAAGCCTTGCACGCACATTCTTGTTTTGTATATTGGTGCTTCGCCGTGGGTGTTTGTCTTGATCTTGAAGATGGCAACAGTGTTCAGAGTTTTAGTGAATTTGCTATCATCCGCATCTTCCCACATGTTTTGATCTTCAATGGTGTCGAATTTTTTTGTGACTGACTTTCTCCATTCCTGATACTTCATGTCCTCCTCTAGTGACATTGGTAGTTTTTCTGACAGAAAACCGTATTGGTATGGCTTTGAGATTTTATTGCAATCTCGCAGTGTTGGCCTGAGAGAGTTCTCAACTGAGACTTTTCTATTGGATGAGTAATTGGACTTGACGTTGGACTCTGTGACAGACTCTGCTTTGACTTTGAGAGCAGGGGGGGCCTCTGCAGTGGGTGTTTGCATTGGAAAGATGCTTCTTCAATTAATAGTCTTGGTGTTGCACTCAATTGAGTCAATCTTGATTGGTGTTTGGTGGTTAAAGATCACATGTTTTGAATCAACCACCTTCCCAAGAGAGTTGATTATCTTATATGATAGAAGGTGTGGGTTGAACCCAATCAGGATTCCTGGCGCGCCTCTATTGTCAAGTTTGGATTTAACCTCAGTCTGATTTAATTTGTAGGTAAGTGATGTACCTATTGGCTTGAGGTAGTCTTTTGGCAGCAATTTGTTTTGCATTTTCAACCACGGCAAATCTTCTCCCTTGGATTTGGGAGTTTGATTCAGCATAAGGCAGCAGCCTTTCACCACTTCATGCCAATAAGATTTTGGTAGGTTTGAGTCGGTGATGGTGGCCCTTGAAGATTCTATCACCGTACAATTTGCGCGTTCCACCTGCCCATTGTGTTGTGAATGATAGGGCTTGGTCACTATCTGGTTGATGTGGTGCGATTTGCAGAAGTCTTGTAGTTTTGTATTTACAAATTTGCCTCCTCCATCTGAGCAAATTTCCTTGGGATATTGATTTGTTTTCCTATGTTGGTTCTTGACAATGAATATAATTGTGTTGGCCGCGTCACTCTTCAATTTGAGGGGAAAGCATGCTAGGTAGCCTGAGAAGGAGTCGACAAGATTGAGAATGTACCTATAGCCACCTTTAGAAGTCGGCGTTATTGGGCCCATCAGGTCCAGGTGGATTCTTTCAAAGCAATGCAATGCAACTGTCTGTTTGTGCGGAAAAGATTTTTTCGTGATCTTGGCTCTGTTGCAGCTCAAGCATTCAAATTCTTCTTTGGTAAAGATTGGTATAGAGCGGTTGAGGAATTTTTTCATTCTCGCAATGCTAGCGTGACCCAAAGATCAATGGATTTCTTGTATGGCAGCCCGTGAGTAGTGACAGCTCATGGTGTTTGTTTTCATGTCGATGATAAATAAATTGTTGGTTATCGCGCCAGAAAGAAGAATTTTACCTTTCAGTCTCAGCTTGAAGGTGCTCGGTGTGATGCTGGAGTTGAAAGATAAAGATGCTCCTTTAGTCATCAGTGCTCCTAGGGAGATCAAATTCACTGTTGAGTCAGGTACCCAGACAGCGTCCAATAGAGATAAGAATGCGTCTTTGGTTTCTATAGCTGCTTCACCGGTGCCTTTGATGTCTATGGCAGCGTCTCTCTTGCCAGTTTGAATTCTCCCGTGTCCATTGCTTGATTTGAGGTGATTGAAGCGGTTTTTTTCTTTGATCATCTGTACCAAACAACCGGAGTTGAGGATGAATTGTTCTGAGATTGTTCTGTTGTGCGCACCAACTCCGCAGAAAAAAGAGTAGAAAGGAGCTTTTTTGACTGGGGTTTTTGGTTTCGACTTCTTTCCTCGGTTGTGGAGATTGGGTGGTTTGAGTTTGGGTAATTCTTACCAACACGAGTTGGCAGGATGAGACGTTACGGCGGGATTGTGTTTGCCCTTTTTGCACCAAGGTCCCCTGTACAGGGCGACGTTGACGGGTTCCACACAATCATCTTGCGCTATAACCTTGTTCTTGTGTTGGATGAGGTGATTCAAAACATCTTCTATCTTTATCTCTGTCGTGGCATGCATGATTTGAGTTTTCATATTGTGCATCAAGGAGGGAAACTTGAACAATAGCAGATATGCGATTATATCAGACGGTAACTCGATTCCTACCTCTGTCAGTTTTTTAAGGTAGACCTTGTTTGAGGTGACAAAGGCGTTGATGTTAGAGTCCATTGTGAGGTGAAGAAAGGCATTGAATACTCTAGCTCTGTTTGCTGACTGAGACGATGCAAAGTGGTTCTGAGTGGACAACCAGATGAGTTTGGCGTTGTCTTTGTTCACGTTGTCTATGATGTTATTGTAGGTGTTTGAGTCAAGTTTGGCAATAATATGGGCTACAAACTCCTGATTCGTGTCGTCGTCAAGTTTCTTGTCCTTGTTGGGATAGTTCATGATAACAAAGATACCACGCAGTTTGAAAAGTTTCTCAAATTTTTTCCGCCACATACTGTAGTTGTCGGAAGTTAATAGAGGAGTTGATTCAATTAGAGATTTGATTTCAAGTGACTTGTAATTGGTTGAATTTCCCCCTGGTCCTGGTGTTGATGAAGATTCCTGTTGGTCCATAATGAGCAATTTTGGCTTTTAACCGTGTGAACTTTTAGGGTTGGTCACCAAGACCAGGGGGTGAGGATACTGGCTAAATCAGGAGTCTGATGATTTATTGATGAGAAGAGAGATGGGCAGACTCTTAATGCCAGGGATCAATGAGCCTTGCCAGTTGCAATATTTCAAGATGAGTTTTCCTTGCGCCTAGAACAAGCTGGGTGAGAAAAGCATGAGTTTCCTTGATTGATGAGTTGGATGTTTCATAGGATCTTACTGGTGTCAAGCTTGCTGCAAGAGATGGTTGAATTGGTTGATTGCAAATGTCAGATGGGTCTTGCTATTCTGAGTGATTGTCTTTTTGGTTCTGTCTTGGTCCTGAAGAGAAGTGGTGGTCGCCAACTTGTAGTGTTGCTTGTTGTGGTGACTTATTGAGGCGCATAGCCGCGCGTCTTGATGATTGGAGTATGTACACCCGGACCCTGAGCGCATTGAGTGAGACCGCCAGTACAACCAGTGACATGACAAAATTAGAGAATAGAAGGAATAAAAATGAGAAACAGCACGGATAAATAACAAGGAAGAACACGCACCAATAAATTGGAGTGCCTCAATATTTGTGTGATTGATTAGGTATGACAAGACAGAGATCTGGAAAATGTAGTGAACGCATATGTAATCAGTTGTGAGAAATAATTTAACATTGATGAAAAGTTTTGGAGTATCACTACCTCCACATACCTCATCTGTTTTCTTCTCTCACTATTTCCTTTCCTTCCTTCTCATTCCTCCTTTCATCCCATTCACCCAATTTTTCCTTTATCTCATTGTCCCTACTTTCTTTCTGTTCCTAATCTGTCTATTTCCACATCATACTCTCAATTTTTCTGCACCAAATCCCCTCTCATTCATCCAAAAGCACGTCCTCTCATCTTTTCTATCCAATATTCAATATGATTTTGTCATGTCACGCCACACGTGAAACTCCTACTCTTGCTTTATACTTGAAAACAAAGCCCGCGCCAAGTAGAAGGATTTCCTTTCCTCATCCTTCTACTTTCCGTTCCACTCTGTTATACCTCAGCCCAAAAAATCTCAATTCAAAAAAGAAATAAGAAATAAGAAAAGTAACTTTGATTTAAGGTATAATTATTCTTCATATAATTGATTTTTTTTCAAATGTGGGTTATGAATCTGAGGGCATCCAGCCCATGTTTTTTGAAATTTTTTAATCTTATTTTCGAAAATTTCTTTTTCAAAAATAAGATTAGTATGGCCACTGGGATTAAATTTATTCTTGAAGGAGTAATCAAAAACAGAAAATTTATTCTATAAATAAGAACTAAATTTGCTTTTTTCCAATCAAATTGATTACATGTTGTTATGAAGTTCAATACAAATCCAATAAAATTTTCATTCAGAACAGGTCTGAACCAAATTTCTCAAAAGTTGTTGAAAAAAATATCACATTAACAATATATACATAAATTCCCAATTCTCCCTTTTATGTAAAAATGTTCAATTTAATTCATGCATTACATAAATATGGTGCAGCAATATTCTGAGAAAATCAAGGGATCAATTTGTTTTTTTTGAATCCAAAATTTAAACAAAGTCAAAACCGGTTTAACTCACTATCCCAGGTGCTACACCTGCTGGGAGGTGCAGAAATTTTTTTCATGGTTAATTTCTGGTCATGGAAGAGGTCATCCCTGAATTTGGTGACTGTATGAGTGGTCAGGTCCATGATTCTGTAAACTTTTCCATAAGTGGGTTTCAAAAGGAGGATAACCAATTTTTGAAAAGTTTGGCTCTGGTTTTTTATACCATTTCAGGCATTTAAAATGGATGGAGAATGGAGATTTTAAGGTTTCTTTCAGCAAGGATGGAGTTAGGCAAGAAAAATCCCTGTGGGGTTTGAAGGGGTGGGATTTTAAGGAGTAAAGGGAGTTGGGGGAGAATCCACACAACACAATCTTAGTAGTTTGGACAGGCTTAAACCTAATCTGGTTATATTCTTGATGGTTTGGTTGGATTGTTCTGTGACTCTGTTGACCTGAGGAGGGTTAGGTGGTCCACATTTGTGTAGGATTCCTTTAAGAGCTAGGTAGTTCTTCTTGGATTTTTAAAAATACTCATCTCCATGGTTGGTCACAGAGAGGAAATCTTATTTTGATACTTATTTTCAAAGAAGGAAATGAAGAACTTGATGCATTTGAAGGAGTCTGATTTTTTTCTTGTGGGCAGGCAAATAGTGATTTTGAGGATTTGTTGATGAATGTGATGAAGTAAAAATAGCCTTCTCTGGAGGTGGTTTCAAAGCTAAAAACATTGTAGTGTATGATTTGACCTGGTGTGTTGAATCTTTAGCATAATCTGGAATGAAAAGTAGTCCTTTTTATTTTTTAATTGATACAGGTTTGAAATTGTTGTACTTCTAGTTGTTTTTGTGTATGGGTAGAGATTTTTCAATCTTTTAAGAGTATATTTGGTTATTTGAGATTGAGGTGTGATAGCCTCAAGTGGTATCAAAAAATACTTTTGTTGGTAGAGTGGTAGATAGCTGAGGAACTGAGAGCCACTTGACT
This sequence comes from Puccinia polysora, assembly GCA_025617555.3. Taxonomy (NCBI): domain Eukaryota; kingdom Fungi; phylum Basidiomycota; class Pucciniomycetes; order Pucciniales; family Pucciniaceae; genus Puccinia; species Puccinia polysora. Next base: position 32,661,800 of record CM062622.1, on the reverse strand, counting down.
TACTGGACTTTGGGGAAGAAAATCAAGGTTCTCTTTTTGATATGTAGAAGTCAGAGGTTGATCCTTTGAGGAAATGGAGCAGTTTCTGTAGATTTTGCAGCTGTTTTTAGTGAAAACTATGGAAATCCCTTTTTTTCATAGAGCTGATATGGAGAGAAATGGTTTGTGCAGACTGGGAACAAGAAGTGATTGTATGTTTCACAGAGGAAATTTTAAGTGTCCCTCTTGGATTTATGTGATGGTGGATCCATCAGGAAATCAGATAGAATTTTTTCTGGTTTATTGTTCAACACTTGATCTTCATATGGGGTCATGGAGATTGAGAGTCCATAATTAAGGTTAAAATATCTTGATGGTTTAAAATTTGGGTTGGTGAGTTCCAAACACTGAACCAGCATGGACCACTACTTGTGGGTATGAGAAGCTGTCAGAGTTTTTTTTTTTTGAATGTGAGTTTGCTCAGATTTGCATTAGCAGGCTTGATTTTCTGGTGAAAAGATGTTGTTCTTTGGAGTTTTTCTCTTCAAAATCTACATTTTCTAGGACCTCTGGGCACCTGAAGAAGGATTTCCCCTTTTTATTGCAGTTTTTGAAGAAGCATGTTCTTTATGATCCTTTCTTCCTTTAGTTTATTGTGCTTTAGTGAATTTGGCTATTGAGTCTTCATTTCTTGTCTGCGTCCAAATATGTTCTTGTTTGAGAGCTGTAATTATTTTTTATGACGGTAATGATTCCTTTTTCATCATGCTTGAGACAAAACCAAGCCAGTTTCCTGGTAAGGATAGATTTATAGCTGTTGATTTAAGATCATTGAATGTTAATGGATTTTCAGGTGTGATGAGTGCAGATAGTTATTCACTTTGTGATATTATCTCTGAAAGATGGGTTTAAATGTTCTATTCATTTATTTTTTTAAGCCAATAAATCCTACATCCTGATGAGTTTTCATGGTGTGCTTCTTTCAAATCTTTCAACATTCCCAGGGCTTTTTCATCATGTTTTATAATGTATTGAAAGTTGGATTCTCCAAAGGATCTTGAAATGACTGAGAAGACCCCAAGGATTTCTCTATTCCAAGCTTCTTTATTGGGTTTGAATTATTTTTTATTTGATAAGATCTCCAACACCCAAGGCCCAAAAGTCATTTTGAATAATTATTGACCAATCTAGTTAGTCTGCATCTGATCCTGGGGCGCTCAAAGGGATGATGGATGTTTTTTTGAGCACCAGATGTGAAGTGTGTGGATTTTCAATGGCTTTGAGATTTCTGATTGATAATTTGCAACACACCAAGTGTGTTGGATTCTTCATGGGCTTCTTGGGTTGATTTTTGCAAGTTTAAAAACTCTGGACTCATAAACTTTTGGAAATCTTGGTCTGAGGATAGGTAGAATGAGAGGAAGATGGAAGGATTATGAATTTCAGATGCACAAAAGAGAAAAAATCATAAAGGAAAACATACAAGTCCATACCTGAGGATAGGCAGAATGAGAGGCAGGTGGAAGGATAGGAGAAAGTTTTTCCATCTTTCTTGAGATCTGACCTCAGGTATTTTCTTCTAAATTGATTTTCACAGGAAACAATGACAGGTGAAGATTCATGAAAGATAATCCAAAAAGAGGTGCATGTGTTAAGTTTAAACCTGCTAAAATGATGTATCACCACAGTAGGGAGGCTTTTCAGTTGAACCTAGACCAGTAATACCAAACAACCTTGGCAGCCACAAGTGTCTGTAGCCTAGTTGGTAAAGGCAGCACTCTAGTATGTGTCTCAGTCTATCTGAGGTTGTGGGTTTGACTCCCACAAGTCACATGCTCATTTTCAAATTCTCAACAGGTGATGAGACCAGAGCCTACCTGAGTGTATACTTGCTTACTTAAGAGACTTGAATAAGATTTAAATGCTTTTTGTGAAACCATCATTGCCTCTAAGCCTACCCTACAATCACGGGTTCAATCCCCACACCAATAACACTTTCACCTGGGTATTGCTGCACCTATTTCTACATCACATAGAAAGGGAGGGGTGTTGAGTTTAAACCTGCTAAAATGATGTATCACCACAGTACAGAGGCTGTGCAGTTGAACCTAGAAGATTAATACCAAAAAAACCTGGCAGCCACAAGAATCTGTAGCCTAGTTGGTAAAGGCAGCACTCTAGTATGTGTCCCAGTCTATCTGAGGTTCTGGGCTTGACTCCCACCAGACAGATCTTCATTTTCATAGTTTCAAAAGCATTTCAGAAAGTGATATGAGTAAATGAGATGACTGAAAAGGGAATATTTGAGTTGTTGGAATTCATTTGAGAGGGATAAGTACAATATTAAATTGGCAGAAAAAGATAAAAATAAAATAAAGAATAAGGAATAAGTAAACATTTAAAGTAAAGTAAAAGATAAAAGGAGAGAATGAGAATTTATCCCAACAAATAACTGGTCCACCTCTGGAAACTGGACCATTTTACTCTCTCTTGAAGCAGGAATCAACCATTCTTCAAGAATGAATTTTGGAAAATTTATCAAAAGGATTTATTTGGCCAAGCAATTCAAACACTGGCTCTTCTGTACTTTTTCTTCCCAAGAAGTATCGTGGTCTTTCCCTTTGTTTTGAATGCATGAAACTGAGTCAGGGAAACTGGAAAAATTCCTATCCAGTACTGCCTATTTTTCACCTCTTTACTCTCTTCCATGGAGCTACTTATTTCTCAAATTTAGACTTTTGAGTCACCTAAAACCTATAATTCATGACAGAAGGACATGCATATTTGACTTCAATGAGGACCTGTTTTGGCAGTTATGAGTACACTGTTATGCCTTTTGGCCTTTGCAATTCTTCTTCCACTTTTCAAAATTTTTTTAATGGAATTTTTTTGATTTCTAGAGAAGTATCTTGTGGTTTATCTTGATTATATCCTTGTCTACTCAAGAAATATCAAAGATCATGTTTCAAGTGGTCAAGAGGTTCTTCAGAGAATTTGAAACAAAAACCTGTTTTCAAAAATATGTAAGTGCAAATTCCACACTCATTCTCTCCAATTTCTATGTTTGTTAGCTTTTCAAGAAGGACTATCTATGGGACCAGCCAAAATTCAAAACATATTAGACCGGCCCACACCTACTTGAGTTAAAGCTTTACAAATTTTCCTTGACTTTAGTATTTTTTATAGAAGGTTGATTGAGCATCATTCCAAGAAGACCATCAATCTTAGTATTTTTCTTCAAAAAGAAACTCATTAAATTTTTCCTGAAAAAGCCACTTTGTATTTTGAAGTTCTGAAGAAGGCTTTTACCACTGACGCAATAATTTCTTGTTTTACTGGGATAGCTTCCAATATTTTCAAAACAAATGCAAGCCACTACGCAATTTCAGCAGTTTTCTTGCAGTTTTCTTCTTTTACCAATCTTTTTATCCTGTAGAATTTGACTCTTTAAAGCTGATTGCAGCAGAACTCAAGTTAAATATTCATGTCAAGTAAATTCTCACATTTTTCTATTGCTTGAAAAAATGGTTTCTATACCTTCTAAGTCTTTTGGAACCCTTTTAATTCTTAATTTATCACAACTATCTTACTTATTTCATTATCTCCAAAGTAATTATATGTGTAAAAGGAAACCAGGCATACCTCTATGAGTTCAACTTTACAATAAAGTACCTCCCCAGTAAACAAGCACTGGTACCAGATGCTTCATTGTTTTGGGAAACCTTTTTCACAAGGGGGAGGGGGGGGGGAGAACCTTTTCTGATCAAAACCCTGAAAAAATTAGGACACTGTTTTCTGATCAGTCTGCCAATCTCAGTTCAATTATTACTGACCTTTGAGACAAAATCTCCAAAGTTTGACAGGCTCAATTGAAAAATCCCAAGTGTAACAAAATTTTAAAGAATAAAACTTTACAATAAAAAAGCTATGATATTGACAAGAATGGCTACTTAGTTTATAATAATCATATAGTAGTACTCAATAACCCTTGCATTAAGTTGGACATATTTGAATCGCGGCATAACTCTTGGCTTGCTGTTAATTCTGGTCAGGATAAAAAATACCAATTTAATGCACGTGACTTCTACTGTCCCAAGATGACCAAAGAAGTGAAGGACTATTTTAGCAGGTGCTATGATTGCAATTGTAAAAATTCCTCAAATCAGCGGAAATCTGGGCTGCTTCAGACACTTGCAATCCTAACTATTAGTTTGAAATTGATTTCTATGGATTTTATTCCTCAATTATCTACTTTTAGTGGCTATTATGCTATTCTGGTAGTATTCAATTGCTTCTCAAAGATGAATTTATTTCTCTGCAGAAATGTTAGAGCCTCTTCAGAATACCCAGCTATTCTATTCATAAGACATGTGAAGCATGGTCTCCCTGATTATATTTTTAGTGATTGTAGAATTTTTTTTATCTAGGTTTGGGACCTCTTTGTGCCAGAGTTTGAAGAAAACTTGCAACTTATCAACATCCTACCACCCAGAAATGGATGGAAAGACTAGGAAAGTTAACCAGATCCTCAAAAATTATCTTCAAGTTGATTTCTATTTTAAACAGGAAAACTGGTCAAACATTTTTCCACTAGCCAAATTTGCCTACAATAATTCCACTCAATCCTCCCCCAAGCAGTTTCCCTTCCAAAGTATTTACAGAAGAAACCCAAAATTTTACTCCATTCACATAGCACCTTCTCAATTGGCTATCAATTATCTTATTCTCATTCAGTCCCTGCATTCAAAACTTTGAATCAACCTCAAAGCAGCAAAAAACCATTAAAAGGAGCAAGCAGACCAAATTTCCATAAAAAAATCAACCTTTGCAGTAGGAGATCATTTTTAGATTGATTATTTCAAAATTTTGAGTAGTTGACCCAAAACCTCTTGGAGAAGAAACCTGGCCCCTTGAAGTCAAATCAGTTGTATCCCATAATGCTTTAAAACTTTCATTACCTTCAAAATGAAAGTCTATCCATCTATTCTTTCATGTGTCTCTCCTAGAGCTTGCTTGAGTTCTATAACCATGAAAGACTTATCACAATCCAGAACGTATAAGCATTCAAGATGACTTAGAGTGATGAGTAAGTTGCATCCTGGATTTCAGGTTATGCAAAGGAAAAATTCAACACCTTTTTAAATTAACTGGCTTCTGTTCAAATAAAGATTGCAACTCTTGGGGACCAGCCCATCACCTTTGTTACTCTCCCGACTTGTTCTGGCACTTTCATGCAAAGTACCCTAGCAAACCTTTCCAAACCTCATCCAATCCAATCCCATTTCACACTTTTCCTAATCCCATCCCATCAAATAAAACTCCAATTCCTCCAATCCAATCTTGCACCTTTTCTTTATTTCATTCAATCCAACCTATTCCAAAAATTTCTTCCATCCAATTTCTAAACCATATTTTTTTTCTTGTATTTCAGCTCTTTTTCTTTCCTCTCTTTTTTTATTTTTGGTTTGTTCATTTATTTCAAGAAAATAATAATAATAGCAAATCAGTGAAAACAAAGGATAAATTATCTCAAACTAAATTTACATATTATCCTTGAAACTTTCTTTTGAATTTTCCCAACTTTAATTTAACTCTGGAAGTATCAACAAAACTTTTTCCTTATCTTCTTAATTTATTGATCAAGATACCAAATTTTGCAGAAAATAACTCATCAAAAAGTGAATCACACCCTGCAGTCCAAGCCCTTTTTGTTCCCAAATCCCATCCATTTTCTTCAATGAACTCCTTGTATGATCTCTTTTTTTGGAATTGAGAAGACAAATCTTCACCAAAATCTCTTTTTAAATGCCTTGAATCAGTCTTTATAGGCACCAAAACCACAACTTTTCCTCCCCCTCTCAGAACTTCCATTCCAATCACCTACTTTCCTCCTTCAAATCTATTCCCATATTATCCATTATCTCTTTCCATTTCCTCCCATTCCTTCCAATTTCCTTCTTCTATTTCATCAATTCTTCTCTTTCTCCCTTGTAAATTTTAACTTCACCTTGAAATCCCTCCTCAGATCAAGCCAGCCCCAATCTAGTTGGTGGGCCAAGCTATGGTGGTGGTTGTGGAAGTGTAGACTTAGTGTACCTACAAAACGTTGGTAGCACTAGAATGAAAGGTTTTTGATTCATTAGTTTCTATTCCCAGTTTTTACATCTCATTTTTTCATTTGAAACTTGCTCACCCGTATATTTCACCCCAAGAAATTTGATCTTGGATATTCATGGAATCTTATAATGTACCCTTGGCGCCATAAAATGACTAAAAACCTTGCTCAAAGATTCTTTTGGATTATTTTTTGGTGAATCACGTAGGTTGAAGGAGAAAGGCATTTTAAAAAGTTTTAATTGCTTGCACTTACTTTTAATCCCTCAAAAGGCAGTGTTTTTCATACAGAATTCATTGCAACCAATAAAATTATTGCAAAAGCAAGAAGAGGATAACATATTAATTTAATTTTTAATTGAGAAAGTGAAAATTTTTTGGTTATGAATCCAGTTTAAAGAATAAAGAAGCCATGGGAAATTTATGGAGCGCTTTCAGGAGCATGTGGCTTTATACGCAGGAAAGGTTTAAGCTCCAAGTTTAAGGTTTATTTTCCTCACCATCTCTTTGAAATATACCTCTCCTAACTACCATCTACCTCACTCTACAAGCATGACAAAAACAAGCACCTTATCATTAGTGCACTCAGCTTGATACCTCCTGCTTATGCAAGTTACCTTCCACTCTAAGAAATTCAGTCTATACCTGTAATCCTTTCAATCCCAACCAATGACCATTCAAACATCCTATCAAAATTTCTGTTTCTATCTTTTTCTAATTCAAGCACTTGGATCAAGCCATTCCATTTCCGTTCATCAAGCCATGTTGGCTTACCCGTTGCATAGAAAGCCTATGTTGATTAAAGTTCTTCTTAAAGACTAGCCCCATTCCCTGCATAGTCACCTCTGTAAATCTGCATAAACATTGCAAAACCTTTCATTTAATTCATTTGTATTCCTTCATCCAATATGTTCATGTATTTGCATAATCTATGCCTCTCACTTATGTTACAACCTTGCATAAGCTATACTTTATATTTCATTTGACCACTCCATTCCTGTCATTCATTGTGTCATTTCTCTCTAGCTGTAGGAGACTTTACATAAGGTTTAATCTGATAACATTTTGTTAAATCAGAAGGAACATGGATTCTACCCAAAGATTTATCCCCCAGCTATTTAACTTCATACATTCTAAGCAACTTTTCTTAGGTCAAAGTTATCACATTTGGCTTTTCCTTGGTTTAACCTCATTGTAACAATTCATTCACCTTACAGTTTTTTGAGACTTTTTACCAACAGTTTGCACTTATAAGCAGTTAGGCTTACTATTATCAATCTTTTTTTTCAATCATCACTCACCCATTTGTGCTCTCATCCTCCTAAAATTCCCCTATATTACATGGGGTGTTTGCGTGACAAGTTTCCATGTTTGGATTCTTGAAAAATTTGTAGCCCAGATATACCCTCCTGAGATTCTGGGGGCAATAATTCATCACAGGTTACTTTCTCCCACCCAAGGAACTCTTTTAACCTTTAAATTTTGTTTCAAACCTGATTTATCTATATTTGGGTTCTCAAGCCTTCCTGGGTTGTTAAAAAACACCAGGTGGCCTGATTATAGTAGTTTTAACTATGATAATTCCAATGGTTCCTATTGACATCATTTTAGCAAGGAATGAAATAAAATAATTCAAAAGGGAACTTTTGGAATTATTCTAGTAATTTTTTTGGCATGCTTATAGCCTGGGAAAATAAGGGATAAATAAAAAGAATTATTGAACTGAATTTTATATATGGTTAATGTTAAGTTCATGACTCTTTGAGTAGTGTACACAACTCAAATGGGCCATGTGGCACACTGTCATGACCAAATCTGGACACCTCAGGACCAATGCCAAAAATTTGAAAAAAAATATAATTTTTTATGGCTATCATTCATCATATAAAAATTTTTGGGAATGTTCCCCCATTTAGTTTCTAAGTTCCCAGCCTTCCCGTCTCCTTGTTTTCTAGAAAGGGCCTCTGTGGGTTTTCAAACCCTGGGTATTGTGTTCAAATCCTCCTCTCTATGCTCGACTTTGGCCAGTTCATTTTTTTTTGGCCAGACACCCACAATGAGGACCAGATTGGCTTGGGCTTGGCTTCGCACCCAGCGCCAGGGACGGCCATTGATCCTCATCCTCTCCACCCAATAATCAGAACCTTAACTGTGCCAAGATCTTGAGTGATAAAGTCAAGGCTGCCCTTGGTCAATTCAATTCAGCCAGTTGTTAGAAAGCTACTTGCTTGCAGAGTGTATCCGTTATCAATACCAGTAGTCCCAAAGCCCCATACTCTCCCCATCTCAACAATCTCCTTATGGTCAAACAAAAGGAAGGATTAGGCGCTCTGGCTCACCGGATCTCCAAAAAAAACTGACAATTTAAGATCAAGAACGTCGGAATAGAGAAAGCTTGGATATGGCTTACACCAAACCACCTCTACTATCTCACACCTTAGTCAGAGCTGCATCACTCTTTCCAATGAGACAAGCTCTGTTGACCTTTGTTCCCACTTCCAAGCTCAATTACGGAGAATAAAATAACAATTATTCCCCCAATCCATTTTGTTGTCATCAGAACTTGAATACCTCGGTGGATCCAAACAAGCTCAACATGGCATTGAATCATTACCAATCCTCAGCCATGAGGTCCTAAATCCCCTACCTCATGACCAGCGCCCCCATCATCCATCCAATCACCTGTGCAAGATTGGTGTGGTGTTCCTTTATTGATGCAAGTTGGAATTGTCTGCGCGCTGCGCGCTCACTAGTAGCAGCGGGATCAGCAGTAGTCAAACCAGGCTCAGCATCTGGAGAAGCGGGGTATCTCGGATTGTACAGATTTCTTGTTGCAAGATGCGCAGATGTATCTAATATATCTAGAATGGCGCGTTGGGGGGATGCAGAAATGCGCAGGGGGCTCCAAGTTGGGCGCAGCGCAATGGCTGCTTCATGAGAAAGACAAACCGGGTGGACGTAATGGCAGGAGGGTAATACAGATTGATATGGGGTATGGAATGGGGTTGGAAGGAAAGAGTTGGGCTAGGTTTCTGAACTTAGAGGTTGTATTTCATTATTCTTGTTTGCTTGCGGTTGTAACTAGGTTAGGTTTGAGAAGAAGGTTACTTAAAATGCACCCTCAACCCAGATGGGGTATCTTATCTTATCTCATCACAGAGGATGGGGAAGGATTGAAGGAACAAGGAACAAGGAACTAATCTTATAATTCTTTCTCTCTCTCTCCCTCTCTCTTTAACTCATTGCATCCAACCTTCTTACAGACGCTTTGAACATTAACTATCAAACTTTAGGACAACTAAGGGTACTTCCCCCTCTTAGTTGTTGTCTTTTTCTGTTCTTATTCTGTAACTAACAAATTTAGTTACCTTTATCTCCAACTTACCTTTTCCATTAAATAACTACTCATGTCTCAGGCCCCTTCTGGGGCTCTCTAGTTTTCACTAACCTTCTGTCTTAGGCCCCTTTTGGGGGTTCTCTAGTTGTGCTTAAATACTGGTCCTCCCCTTGAACCAGGAATGAAACTCATCTGATTACCAGTCAACAATACCGGAGTGCCCCTTCCTCCTCATCAGATCAGTTCCTCTTGACTATACAAGACATATCCCCTCTCTATTGGCTCTTTGTAGCCTTATTATTCCTCCTCATCAGGCTCCTCCATAGCCTACCATTACGGTTTCATCCCTCATGGCAATATAGTTACTCCTTCAACTCTTCACGGTTAAAAGCTGAAACTCATCCCACTAAGTCATCCGGTCAACTTCATTGTTCTAACTGGTTGACTCATTGCCCATCTCCCTACGCTCTTCATTGTCCTCACCATCCAATATCATCCTCATATCTTCATGATCCACCTTTACTCCTTCAACCATCCCTGTTCCTTTGAACCCCTCACAACCAATCCTTCTTATCTCCTTCCTTCTCCCTCATCAACCTTCCTATTCTCTATCATCTCAATCTCATCCACTTGATTCCTCCTTAATTTATCATCACTCCCACCTCCCACCTCTCACATTGATAAGCTCTTGATTAGATTCAAATCAATCATTCAACCCAAAGCCCTCCATCAACATCCATCATCGACATCCATCAATCTCCATCTTGGCTCTTGATACTCTCCTCTTAGACCCAACTCCATCTTAAATCCTCCCATTCCTCCAACATGCTCTCCATCAACTCTTCCTCTTCCTCTTCCTCTTCCTCTTCCTCTTCCTCTTCCTCTTCCTCTTCCAATCACCCCCGTCCTCTCACTCCTCCTCCTCCAACAATCATCATCTTCCTCTTCCTCGTAAACAATCACTCTCACTGCCTCATGATATCTTCACCATCACCAATCAACTCCTAGCTGCTCAGTATACCTTCAAATCCGAAATCGGTCATGGTAACTGGGGTTCCATCTGGCGTATCTCTCCCAATAACCCTTCCTCCCGTCTACATCCTAATAGCAAACTGGCCATCAAACTCGTCCATCGTCTTCAATCCTCACCAACCACCTCCACCAAGATCAAATCCCTCTGGTCTGAGTTCAAGATCCTCCGACAGTTCAAATCATCCCCTCATCCCAACATCCTACGCGTTGCCTCCTTCATCATCACCCCTTCCTACGCGCTTCTCACGATGGCCTACCATCCTACAATCCTACCCGTCAACCTGGGCGATTGATCTCCCAAACTTTGTCGTTACCTACGTGGTTTACTCTCCGCAACCGACTTCTTACATCTCCATCGCGTCTCCCACAACGACCTCAAACCCGCTAACGTTGTCCTCAGCCTTGATGATCAACCGGTCCTCATCGACTTTGATTTTGCCGTTGCTTATCCTCCAGATCATACCCAAACAACCGGTAAAGCTGCCTTCTGGAGTAATCTGAGCTGGGGAACTCCAGAGTATCTCTCTCCTCAACGCGCCCAAGGCGAGGAACACAATGAAAGATTGAGCAATATTTGGTCCCTTGGTGTGACGTTTTATGAGATTGTCGTTGGTTGGACTCCGTTTGAGATGAACGAAACCAAAGAATTCTTGTCCAAGGAAGCCTTGCAAGTTTACTATCAACAGACTCTAAGAGCCGAATTCCTCGGTCTGTCAATCAATGCTCATCATTGCATCCAATTTGGCTATCATCTCCTATCCCTCCAGGCGGGTTATTCCCTTGGAGTATCAATCCTCATCCTATGCAACCAACTCACGATCCGTATTGATTACCTCCGATGGATCATTCTCCTTGTCATCCTCCTCCTCTTTGCCCTTCTCACCATCTTCCTCATCCCATCCATCGCTCACCCTGCCGCTTGCGCCTCCTCCAGTTCATTCTTACTATTTCAACACCATCAACAACATTGGCCAATTCCCTTGTCCATCTCTCATTCGCATTGATGCCCCCTCAGACAATTTGCGCTTATTCGATCCTTTGCCAATTTGCGCCCAATTTGGTCTATTGCTTCTCTACTTGTCTTCCTTCGTCGCAAACTCGCCCGTCACCCTCTCTCCTCTCCTCCACGACCGCAACTTTGCTCGCTCACTTCCCCTTGCCTTTCCACCGCTTCTCTCGCTACCTCAATGGTGACCTTGATTGCCGCTCACCTCCGCCTTCGCTTGCTCACTCACTTAACCGTGCTTGCTACTTTGATCACCTCCCTCTCGCTACTCACCTCCGACATCTCGCGCGATCTTTCATCCATCAACATCTGCAACCTCGGTCGCGCTTCATCTTCAACTTCTCCTACTGCTTCACTCGCCATCCCCGCTCATCATCACACATTCTCCCTTGCAACCTTGCTCTTCCACCTCTCAATATTGCTGGGTCACTTCTCATCCCCACATCGCGCCTTCACCCCATCTCCAACATTGCATCCTACATTCCTGCTTGCTTGTTCTCCTCCATCTACAAATACTTCAACAACTCACTCCAATCCCCATCATCCATCAACCATATCAACAACCAACTCTCAACTTCACCTTCAACAACATTCAATTCAACTCCAACAACACATCAACATTCCTTTTCTTCTAGTATTGAACAGGCCGGTGTGTTGGAATCCTTCCCTCCTTTTTGTTCAATACTATCTTATATCTTCCTGTTCTCCACCCTCTTTCATTATTACAATCACATTCATTCATATTCCACACTATCACCCACCATCATTCAACAACTGTCACCCATCAACTCCATCACCATCACCATCACCATCACCATCACCATTACCATCACCATAACCATACCATCACCATCACCATTACCATCACCATCACCATACCATCACCATCACCATCACCATCACCATTCCATTACCATTACCCTCATCTATCATCATTATCATCATATCATCCTCCCCATCATGCTAGGCAGCTATGCCTGAGGTCCTTGTTGCTCCTCTTAAAATAGTAATGCTATTCTCCCATATCATACTAGGCAACTATGCCTGAGATCCTAGTTGCTCCTCTTGAAATAGGCTTTCATTCCCCATCTCATATGCTGACAAGGTGGTGTCTTGTCATTCTTTCTCAAATCTAATATCTCTCATTCTCATATTCTCTTCTCAATTCTCATGAATCTCTGAAATCTTGATTGGTCTCAAATTGGTTCCTAAATTTGTCAGTTAAGGTGGTGTGTTGTCTTTTTCTGTTCTTATTCTATAACTAACAAATTTAGTTACCTTTATCTCCAACTTACCTTTTCCATTAAATAACTACTCATGTCTCAGGCCCCTTCTGGGGCTCTCTAGTTTTCACTAACCTTCTGTCACAGGCCCCTTTTGGGGGTTCTCTAGTTGTGCTTAAATACTGGTCCTCACCTTGAACCAGGAATGAAACTCATCTGATTACCAGTCAACAATACCGGAGTGCCCCTTCCTCCTCATCAGATCAGTTCCTCTTGACTATACAAGACATATCCCCTCTCTATTGGCTCTTTGTAGCCTTATTATTCCTCCTCATCAGGCTCCTCCATAGCCTACCATTACGGTTTCATCCCTCATGGCAATATAGTCATTCTTCAACTCTTCATTAGTTTCCACAGTGGTCATGGGAACAACCTTTATCCCCTGACCCAATCCTTTGTTCCCACAACCAATCTTGCACTTTCATCTCCCCCATTGGTTTTTCATCCAACCATCAATCCAATCATCTCCAGCCAAGCCCTCCTCCTCCTCCAATCATCACCCCCCTGCCACACCCACCTTCTCCTCTCTTGGGCAACCATCCGCGGGCCAGCACTTGCCTGGGCCCGTCAGCCTGTCCGGGGGCCTCCTCACTTGTGACTCTCCTGCCCCGGCCTATCATTGGCACAGGCTGGTTTCTCTCCATCCCTGCTCATCCATGATTCTTTCCATTATTTCAATTTTTTTTTGTTTGTTTTCTAATAAGTTTCTCTTTTTGTTTTTTTTCTCATGTCCATTAAAAAAAATCAAATTTTATTTTTGTTCCTCTCTATATTTGTTATCACTTGTACATAGTCTACAGGGATCCATGGCGCATAAAAGGAGGGGCTCTCCCCTACCTTTTCCTAATCATCCATAGGAGTGTGTGTGTATGTCCCCCCCGTATTATAGTAATTCATCATCATTATCCTGGGAATATCTTTGATTGCCCCCTGATCCATTGATCCTTAAGTCTTTGCTCCTCTGTGGCCTGATCCTTATCAACAAGTAATGGCCTTTCTGGTTGAAGAGAATGCTGTCTGATGGAATTCTCAAGTGTGTTACACAACCCTTGATCCGCTTTCTCTGACCATACTGGTCTTGATCCTTCCTTGATCATCTTTCCAAAGCCAATCACGTTTGATTGAAGAGGTTTTATTAAGCTTAAAACCTAGATTTTTATACCTCCTTTTAATTTTCAAAGTTGCATTCTGCCAGCCTACTCTTAAGTTCCTTGAGAAGTGTTGAGGTTATCCCTGTTCAAATTTGTTACTGTTTGCTTTTAGAGCTTCTCAAAACATTGTGCTTTGTCTTGTACAGACACCCTCAGTTATCTGGTACCCTTCAAGTGCTTGATTGCGGAGATTTGGGTGGGTTCATTGAGAACCTGGAGGTTGGTTGGGGTTTGAGTTGATCATCCCCAATCTTCTGCTGACAACCAGAGTTATTAGCTTGTGGGCATTGTTTACATACAACTGCTTTGTTCTTTTGAACTTCAACAGACTTCAAAATTCTTTTGTTAAAATATTTCCCACATAAACTTGCCTCAGATAGTGCTGCTACATTTCTACCAACTATCATCAAACTTTATCCTTAATACTTGATTCCTCACTGAAAAGGTTCTGGACCTTGATCCTGGTTACACTTATATATTTTTGTAACACTCAGGAGGGCAGTCTAAACAGCACCTTTCCCCTCCACAGAACTGCCATGGCCTAGCACCATTTGCAGTCTTACATTTGGTCCCCCGGGCCGGGATTGAACCAGCAACCTTGGGATTTACAGTCCCAAACTTGAAGAATCAATTCCAAAATCCAATCCAATTTTTTTTCTCTTTTTTTCTTTTTCTTTTTTCTTTTTGCTTTCTTCTATTATCATCCCGATCTGATCTGTGGATGCAAATTGTTCCAGAAGTAAGTCCCCCCAATTGTGCACCATCTGGGCAAGACCCTTATTGTTTTTTTTTGTGAAAACTCTACTCTTGCCACACCTGTGAGCGGCATTGGAATTCTGATCTTTGGATCTCCTAGGTACCCTGATCTTCAAAATGGAATCTACCGGTACCTCCTCCTCCTCTTTTTGGATCAAGATGGTCAATATCAAGCCCCAAAACAAGAACTTATGCTTCAATGGAACAAATGTGAAACAATTCTTGCACTCCTATGAGATGGCTGCTGAAGTGGATGGTGCAAGTGAACATGATATGGCTTATCAGTTACAATTTTTAATCTCCTCTGATGAAGTTATGGAAGTGATCAAATTGTTTGATGGATTTGAAACTCATAACTGGAGGCTCTTGAAGGAGGCTATGTTGGCTTATTGGGGAAACTTACATGTGTCTAGGTTTACCTTACAGCACTTGGATGCTCTGGTTTCTCAATGGATCTCCAATGTTGGTGTCTCTTCAGCCTCTGATTATCAGTATTTTAGAAAATCTTGGGATCCTATTCAGTCTTATCTCATCAGAAACAATCACATCAACATGGTGGATCAAATTCAAGTTTGGTTTTTCCAGTCTTTTCCCCCAGGAGTGCAGGAAAGGATTAGAGATGAATTAGTTAAATCTGGATCTATGATTACTACTAGAGATAATTGGTTCAAGCTCCCTGCTTTTCTGGTCCTAAGGAGTGCAGTGAATAAAATGATGAAAGGTCAAGCAGCTCTCACTTTTGAACAAACTAGAGTCACTGAAACAGTACATGCTCCTTCCTTTAAAGAGTCCAATGAAATAATGAACAAGATGGAAGCAACTTGTAGACCTAAACCAAATCCCCAGGCCAATAAGGAAACTGCTACCATAGATGAGATCACTAAATTACTTCAGGCCTTTGAAAACAAAATTGATCAGAAATTTCTTCTTTAGCTACCCCCAAACCTTCTAACACTTTTCCTAAAACCACTCTAGTCTGCTATTCCTGTCATAGGGAAGGCCATGGTACTGGGAGATGTCCTGAACTCCAGAAGGACAAGGAGGAAAAATTTGCGGAGCAGAAGGGAAGCAATTTCTTTCTTCCTAATTGTGCTTTGATCCCTTTTGATTCATCTATTCCAATCCATCATGTTGTGACCTCTTATCAACCACCAACTCCCAACAAGGAATCTTTTCTCTCCTTAGATTTTCAATCATCCTGTGGCACTCTACAACCTTGGTATCCTCCATATGTCACTTTTTCTAGCTTCTCTGGCGCTTATCAGTCTGATCCAGCTAGGAAGCGCCATGAGGAACCCAAATCTCACAAGTCTCCTCCAGCTCCATCTTCAATCCTTCAAAAACCTGTCAAACATTGATCCTCACCTGAGCCCCCTTCCTCTAATGTAGAAGAAATGGAAGTGGAAAGGTTTCAGGACCACTCTGATCTTCCTCCTGTTCAATCTGTTCAAGTGCCTCAAACTTCTGATCCTGATCCAGTACCTGCTCAACCTGATCATCCTCCCTCCACCCACACCAAAGTTTGATTCAAGAGGGGCATTTCCAAGGATCACCCCAATGCTGTGGAAGGATCATTAAGAAAAATCTGTGATCTAAAAATTTCTGATCTGTCTGTTGTTGGTTATCTGACAAATAGTTTAATTTATATTAACCAAAGAGGGCTGAGCCAGTAGAATCATCAGTAAGAGAACCGCAGAAGAAAGAGTAAGAAACTGAGAATGAAAAAGATAAAGAACAAACATTGGGCACAAATAGGCTAAGATAAGCAGTGGTTGGATACGCTGGATCAGGCTCAAAGAAGATATTGATGAGTACGATAAGAAGGAATTCAAAGGAAAGATGTCAACAGTCAGATTAGACAAGAGTTGAGGATTCGGCGATAGATGACAGTCTTACCAGTCAGATTGAGTTAAAGAAGGAGTTTGAGAAAGTAAGATTTGGTTCGTTAAAGAATATAAGAAAAGAAATGAAAAGATAAAGAAAGAAAAAGAAAAGAGAATAGATAGAAGGAGATTTGTTCAGATGTAGAGTCAACAAAGGAGAATTGAGAAAAGGATGACGCCGGGTTGAGGTTGAGGTTCTTTCTGAGATTGAATCATTGTTTTGGAAGAGAGTGCACAAAAAGAGCAGGGAACATGAGAAGAAGTCGTGAAAGATAGGAACAGGTTTGTGACAGTGTCATTACCCGCGGCATTGTCCGCGCTATAAAAGATGTGACAGTTAAGTAAAGAGAGTAGGAATGGGATGCTGAAAATTATTCAACACCCCCCGTGACTTGTGAGATTGGAGTCTGAGCCGGAAAAGATGGGTCTATTAATTGAAGAAGAGTAGAGAGAGATGAAAGAGGAAGCGCTTTTGTGAGTCCATCAGCCTTCATGTTTGCCGCTGGAATAAGATTAATGGTTAGATTTCCAAGACTGAGCTCTTCGCGTAAGGCTTTTGTTTTGATGTCAATGTGGCGAGTTTTAGAGTTACACCCAACCTTTTTGAGTTTATCCTCTAGACCTTTATTGTCTATATAATGAATGCTGGGAGTGATGTTCGTTTTCCAAAGTTCAGCCACCAAATTTCTCATCCAAATGGCTTCTAAAAAGGAATCGGCGAGAGGGTTGAGTTCTGCTTCAGTATTAGAATGGGTTACATTCGGCTGTCTGTAACTGCTACAAGAAATAAGGCTGTTGAAGAGAAGAGAAAGATGACCGGATTGTGAACGTCTTGTTTCCAAATTGTTACTCCACGTGGCGTCACTGTAACATTCTATTTGTTGGTTGTTGTTGTTGATTTGCAAGGTAAGTTTTAAATTCTTAGTAGCGTTGAGATATTTCCAGCATCTCTTAACTTCCCTCCAATGACTAATCCCTGGTTTTTCACAGAACCGAGCGAGACTGGAAACCGCAAAACTTAGGTCTGGACAAGTGCGGCATGCAATGTAGTTAATAAGAAACACAGCAGATCTGTAATTTATATTGAGAGACTTGAACTCTTCATGGTCTTTTTCAGAGGCCGGAGTAAGGTTAATATTGGCTGAGAGAGGAATAGACAATGGTTTACAGTCAGTCATCTTCAATTCTTCCAACCTGTGTTTGATATGTTTTGTTTGATAAAGACGTATTTTGTTATCGACACGTTTGTACTTCATGCCCAAGATTGTATTCGGTTTGTGATGACTTGAATTTTGAAATCTTTTGAGAAATTTGTTTTGAAAATTGTTTCCGCAGCCAACCAGTATAAGATCGTCAACATGAAAAAAAAGAACTGAGTTTGAGTTGGAGTGAATATATAAGCATGGATCTGAAATTGATTCGTGGAATCCCTGTTCTCGAATCCAAGAAGTTAAGGTATGAAACCAGTTAGCAGGGGCTTGTTTTAAGCCGTAGAGTGATTTTTGCAAGATAAGAAACTCCGATTTTCTTTTTGAGCCTTTGGGTCTTCGAATGATAACCTTATCGGAAAGTGGAGCGTGAAGGAAAGCGCTTTTCACGTCGAATTGCGTGATAGGATGAGAGTGAAAAAGACCAAACAGAAGAGCTATTCGCAAGGATGCAGCCTTGCCAGTTGGAGAGAAAGTGTCTTGATAATCCAATCCGTAAATTTGATCGAATCCTTGGACGCAAAGTTGGCTCTTATAGATGAGTGGATCTCTGTGGCAATTATCTTTGAGGCAATACACCCAGATTGTGTTCAGAGGATTTTCGGGTTCTGGACCATAATAATCTTCCCATACTTTGAGTGTTTCTATTCCATTGAGTTCGTTGTCCATGGATATTTCCCACTTGGGAGCATTGGCACACTTTTTGGCTTGCTCAAAAGTTCTTGGTACGTAATAGTGATGGTATCCATACCTTTGAGAAGGATTTAAAGATGATTGATCTCGGAGTGAATAGCTAGGGATGAGTTGCTGCTTCAAATCTTCGGAGATTTCTGACTCAGAATCAGAGAAACGACCATTCGAGGTTTCAGAAGTAGGAGAGGATGGTGGAGTATTAGGAGGCAGGGTGCTGGCGGACGGATTGGAAGTAAGGATTGGTAAATCGTTGTCAATTTTGATTTTTAAGGGTTCTTTGATTGGAGGTGAATTGACTGAATTCTTTGATTGAGAATCGATTTTTAGAAACTTGACGTGCTTTGTGCAAACAATGGAACTATCAGGTTTCATTATTCGGTAAGATAAAAAGTTAGGGTTGTAACCCACAAGGGTACCTGGTAGTCCTCGATCTTTAAATTTTTCTCCACTATTAATTTTATTATTGAGGTATACTACCTTGGAACCTATGGGATGGAAATAGTTGATGGGAAGACTTTTGCCAATGAAGAGTTGATAGGGAGAGAGAGCGTTAGGAGCCTTAGGAATGTGATTTAGGGCAAGACAGGCTGACTTGGCAACTTCAGCCCATAAATTCAGTGGTAGTTTGGAGCTTTGGAGGACGGATCTGATGGATTCAGTAAGAGTGCAATTAGCTCTCTCAACCTTTCCATTGTGTTTGTGATGATACGGTTCTGAAATCAAGTGCTGAATTGCGTTAGTTTTGAGAAAGTCCTTAAGTTCAGAAGAAGAAAATTCCCCGCCTCCGTCCGTGCAGATAGTGGCAGGAAAACAGTTTTGTTTTTGTTTTTCATGATTTAGGATTGTTTTGAGTTGTTGAAATGCGTCGGATTTATTTTGGAGCGGTATTGCGGAGATATAACCGGAAAAGTTGTCAATAATCGACATGATATAATTCATATCATTTCTGGAGGGAGGATTGATAGGACCAATCAAATCGATGTGCAGTTGTTCAAAAGGTTTGGAAGATAAAGTAGAAGTGCTTTTGAAGGAGGTTTTGGATATCTTTGAAAACACGCAGTCTTTGCATTGGTAGTTAGAAATGATTTTGGTCAAAAGAGAGGGGATGAGATTTTTAAGACGGTATGGACTTGCATGTCCGAATGATTGATGGAGATAGTCAATGTTGTCAATTTTCGCATTTTTAAGAGAATAGTGACAGAATTTATGATTGTTGCCGATACGTGAAGGAGAGTTAAGAATAAACAGATTTTCTTGAATAAATCCAGAGAAAGCCGTTTGTGAATTAGTGAAGAGGTGGAATTGATTTTGAGAGGAAGTCAGAGAGCAATTTTTCATCGTGATTAGCTCTCCGGGACTAATGAGGTTGACTACAAGATCCGGGACAAAAAGACAGTTGGAAAGAGTAACCACCGAATGTTTCCAAGATAATTTGACCGTCCCTTTTCCTTTGATCGGTAGTTTCGCACCTTCTTTTCCTGTGTTAATGAAATCTTCTCCGGGATTGTTTTCAAGCTGACAAAAGAAGTTGGGGGAGTTGAACATGTGGCAAGAAGCGCCAGAGTCTAGAATTATACGATTTTGAGGATTAACTTCCTTTATCCAGGTGGTAAGAAGTGCTACGTAGTGCGCTACTTCTTTGGTTTTTGAATTTGTGTTGAGTGAGGCTCTCCAGCGAGCTTGCGATTCCTTCCACCATTCGGGAGCCAAATGTTTTTGAAGATGCCAGCATTTTTCTGCTGGGTGATCGGGTGACATTGGATTGTGAAATCCTTTCCTACATCGTTGTTCAGAAGGAACAGGTTTCTTTGGAACACGTGGTGAGACAAGAGCAGTTTTGTTGATTTTAGTTTCCTTGGATTTGACTTTGGATTTGTTGTCAAGTTGAGTGAGGTGATTTAAGACGAGGTCCATAGTAACTGGTTTATCTGAGTGCATTATTTGTTGACGAAGAGAGTGAAGTGGGGGAGGAAATTTAAATAGAATAAGGTAGGATAGGATATCATTAGAGAGATCTATTCCAACATCTATCATTTTCTTAAGAGAAATCTTGGTTTTGGTTATGAAGAGATTGATAGCGTCAGGTTTGAATTGATGATATAGGAATTTGTTGAAGACTTGAGCTCGATTTGCCGTTTGAGAGGAAGCAAATCGTTCTTTGATGGTTTGCCAAAGAAGTCTGGCAGAGGAAATGTTTGACGGATTGAAGACATTATTATGGGTTATGGAATCGATGCAAGGAAGAAGAATCACTCTAGTTTCCATATCGTCGACAGAGCTGAGAGTCTTTGAGTTGTCTTTGAGAGCCTCCTTAATGCCTTTAAGTTCGAGTAACATAGTCATCTTGTCCTTCCAGATAGAGTAATTCTCTTTGGATAATATGGGCACGGCTTTGAGCACAGCTTTGAGAATAATCTGTCAAAAGCCATCGTTGCTGGATCCCTCCATTGGATTGGTTAGATTCGTCGGGTTGGCTTTGGCTTTTAACCGTGTTGGTTATCTGACAAATAGTTTAATTTATATTAACCAAAGAGGGCTGAGCCAGTAGAATCATCAGTAAGAGAACTGCAGAAGAAAGAGTAAGAAACTGAGAATGAAAAAGATAAAGAAAAAACATTGGGCACAAATAGGCTAAGATAAGCAGTGGTTGGATACGCTGGATCAGGCTCAAAGAAGATATTGATGAGTACGATAAGAAGGACTTCAAAGGAAAGATTTCAACAGTCAGATTAGACAAGAGTTGAGGATTCGGCAATAGATGACAGTCTTGCCAGTCAGATTGAGTTAAAGAAGGAGTTTGAGAAAGTAAGATTTGGTTTGTTAAAGAATATAAGAAAAGAAATGAAAAGATAAAGAAAGAAAAAGAAAAGAGAATAGATAGAAGGATATTTGTTCAGATGTAGAGTCGACGAAGGAGAATTGAGAAAAGGATGACGCCTGGTTGAGGTTGAGGTTTGTTCTGAGATTGAATCATTGTTTTGGAAGAGAGGGCACAAAAAGAGCAGGGAACATGAGAAGAAGTCGTGAAAGATAGGAACAGGTTTGTGACAGTGTCATTACCCGCGGCATTGTCCGCGCTATAAAAGATGTGACAGTTAAGTAAAGAGAGTAGGAATGGGATGCTGAAAATTATTCAACATCTGTGGCTGAACTACTGTCAATCTCTCCATCCATTCCTGAAGGGATGAAGAAATGGGTTTCTTGTCAACGGGTGGAGATTGGTCTGGACAAATTAAAAAGTTTCTTCTGGTACTTTGATGAAGGACTCTGGTGGAACAAATCCCTCTTCAGATGCCAAATTGTATTCCTGTCCTCTTGGTTTCATTTCCTGCTATCTTGGTGACTCTGCTAAAATGGTTTCTCTTCTAGTGGATTCTGGTTCCCAGCTCAATCTAATTTGGGATGTCATGGCCTGCAAACTCAAACTCAGCCCAAGGGTCAGCTTTAACTCTGCTTTATATGGTATAGGTAATCAGTCATGCAAATTAGTTGGTATAGCTGAGAATGTTCGAGTTCAAATTGGACAAAATATTGTTGGCACTTGTCATTTCTGGATTACTTGTTTGGATGGACCTATGATCTTGGGAAGACCTTTCTTAATGGATTTTGGTGCATTCCTAATGTTTTCTGATCAATTTTGGGAGAGAATTCTTCTCCCTGATTCTGATGGAAGAAAGATTGAATTCCCGCTTTTCTCCTTGGACTCTGGTTGTTGGGAACAAGATTTTCCTGGTCATCCTCCTAAATTGATTCTGAAAGGGAAACAGAAGGACACCTCTTCTTCATATCATTTTTTAGATTAGTTTGTCCTACTAGTAGTTTTAGTTCTTCCAGCCTCAGACTTCAACTCAAGGATCAACTTCTGTCTCAGAGGCATATTTTTATTTTTCCTCATCATTTCCTTCTCATCCAAATAAAACTAAAAATCAAAAACATGAAAAATCCGAAAATCCTAAAAATATTTATTCTCTCTCTGGATCTTTTGTCTCTTCTTTTCCTTTTTATTTTCAGCCTGATCATTATTCTCCTATTCCAGTTTTGAATTTCTGCAATGAGTATAAACTAGATCCCAATCTTGATTCTCTTCTTGATGGTTTTTGTATGAAGGAGTATGGCCTTAGGTGGAGGCAATTTGGGGTAGAAGTAAGTCCTCCCAATTGTGCACCATCAGGGGCTCCTACTACTTTCATTTTCAAAACTCTACCCTGTGCCACACATGTAATCAATGCATCATCTTTTGGATCCTCTTTTATGGAAAAGGCACCTTTCAAGGATGTTGCGGAACTTCAAACTTGGAATATGTTGGAAATTGGTCTCAGCTTTTGTAGTCAGGTCTTGCTGGTCAATGCTTGGAGGGAGCAAGTATTTCTCTCTTTTGCCACTAAGTATAAGCCAGTTTCAAACAACGTTCAACCAGTCAATCAACCAATGCCTTTCAAACTCAATCCTCCTCTTATGCGTTCTCCTCTATCTTGTGATCCTTACTGTGGTTTACCTCAATCTCTCACTGTTCCCTTTGTTCCTTGTGGTTTTTTTACTGAAGAATGTCTGAAGGTTGTCAACTTTGGTCCAGATGGATGGCTTCTTCCTGATGAGTTAAATTTGATCAAAAATGTTTTAGCTCTTAGAGAAAAATCTATTTCTTTCTTTGAAGAAGAGAGGTCTCTTGAAAGAATCCTATGGCCTACCTTATATCATTCCAGTAGTAGGACATGATCCCTGGAAAAACAAAAAGATCCCTATCCCTGCTGCTAAGGTTGATGATTTCATCATGTTGGTCCACAAACAAGTCCATACCGGTTTATATGAGCAGTCAAATTCCAGCTATTCCAGTTCTGTCTTCTGTTTCCTCAAAAGTAATAGTAAAGTTAAAATATTTGATGATCTCCAGCCTCTAAATAAGGTTACTATTAAAGACTCTGGTATTCCCCCTGCTACTGAAGATTTTTTCAAATCCTTCTCTGGGAGAGCTTGCTATGGTCTAGGTGATATTATTGGTGGCTATGATGAACAATCCTTACATCCAATTTCTTGTCCTCTCACTACTTTTGATACTCCTCTTTGTTGATTCTAACTTACTTGTTTGCCCCAGGGTGCCACCAATTTGGTTGCAGTCTATCAGGCTCAGATAGTTTGGATCCTCCAGGATGAAATCCCCAATCATGCTGGTATCTTTCTTGATGGTGGCGTTATCAAAGGTCCAGTTTCTGACTATAACAATGAGCTCTTACCTTGGCACTCAGTAATCCGTTGATTTATCTGGGAATATGCAACTACTTTGGAAAGTATCTTGTTTCAAATGAAGGGGTTTTGTCTCACTGTCTCTGGATCCAAATTGGCTGCCTGTTTCCCTTCTCTGAAAATTGTTGGTTATGTGGTCTGCAAGGAAGGAAGAAGAATGGATCCATCCAAAGTCAACAAAATCCTCTCTTGGCCAACTCCAATCAATCCCACTGAAGTCAGAGGCTTCTTAGGTCTTGTCATTTATGTTTGGATCTTCATCCCTTCTCTATCCAAAATCTGTATTCCCTTGCGTTGCTTAACCAGGAAGGATGCTGAATGGCTTTGGACCCAAGCTTGTGAGCAATCATTTCAGAAGCTCAAAAAAATTGTTGGGAAAGACATTTTCTTGATTAAGATTACTTATGGACCTGGAGCTGGCAAGATCAAGCTGGCTGTTGATTTGAGTTATCAATCTGTTAGGGCTGTCCTTACCCAGGAAGACAAAAATGGTTTGGATCATCCTTCTCTGTATGAATCTCTTCTCTTTTCAGATGGGGCATCTAGGTACTCCCAGCCAAAACTGGAACTTTGTGGTGTGGCCCAAATGTTGAAGAAGCTCCAAACTATTCTCTGGGGTCAACACTTTGAGTTACAAATTGACACACAATCCATCATCAAAATGATCAATTCCCCCAGCCTTCTGAATTCTCCAATGACTCAATGGGTGGCTTTTATTTAGTTTTTGTCTTTTTATATTGTTCATAGGCCTGGAAAGTCTTTCACCATGCCTGAAGGGTTATCCCAACATTGTATTGGAGATGATGAATTGGATTTTGGGGTGGATTTTGATGAGGAGGAACCTTTTATTCAACCTGTCTTCAGCTTTTGCTCTCAAAATTATTCTGGCTTCCAGCAAGGGTTCTGGCTTAAAATAGAGAAGTACCTTTTCACTCTCCAAAGGCCTCCTGATCTCTCAGATAAAGATTTTCATTCACTTAAAAGAAATTTCTCCAACTTCTTTGTACAAGGTACTAGGCTTATGAAAAGAGGCAATCCTTGTGCCCTTATTGTTGGTACTATCCCTGCTAAACAAGATTTGATCTTGGAAATTTTCCATGAAGGACTTGGTCATTGTGGAGAAACCAAAACTTATTGAAAAATATCCAAACAATTCTGGTGGCCATCTTTGAAGAAATATGTCTCTCAATGGTTCATGAGTTGTAAGGTCTGTCAGAAATGTAATCTTAGGGGCCCGGCTGAAATTTTCTATTCAACTGGGGATTCCACTGTCTTTGGAAGGATTGCTATGGACTTGGTTCACATTAAGGCTGGTGGAGCAAAGTACCTCATTGTGGCTAGAGATGATTTTTCTGGATGGGTTGAATCAAAATTTCTTAAGAATCTCAGCTCTGAATCAGTAGCAGCTTTTCTCTATGAGACTTGGACAATGCGCTATGGCTTTGCCCAATCTTATTCAACTGATGGTGGCTCTGAGTTTGGTGGAAAATTGGCAAAAATGATCCAATTGCTTCTGGGTCAACATAGGGTGACCACTCCTTATTATCCTGAAGGCCAAGTCAAGGTGGAAAGAGGCCATGCTCCTTTGAAGGCTGCTCTTGTCAAACTGGCCAGTGAAAGTGGGAATAATTGTTGAAAATTTCTTCCTCTGGTCCTTTTTTCTCATTGAATTTCAACTAAACAAACCACTGGCTACTCACCCTACAACATTTTCTTTGGCCAAAGGGCTGTCCTTCCTCTGGATCTGGAAATGGAATCTTTCTTAGGCATTTCTTGGGAACAGATTTGTTCTACCACTGAACTATTAGTTGCCCAATCTAAGGAACTGGAGGGGAGTGAGGATGTTTGCAGTGAAACTTATCAGAAGATGATCAAATCCAGAGGAAAATTGGTTCAGTATTGGGAAGATAAACATTCAAAGCATATCTGGGACTCTTTTAATCCTGGTGATCATGTTTAAGATTATAATCAATCCTTGGAAACTCAGTGGGGAACGCTTTTCCAAAATTTCTGGAATGGTCCTTATTGGGTGGTCCGCCAAGTCAGAGTTAGATCATATTTTTTTGGAAGAACTGGATGGTTTTCAGATGGCCAGGAGGTTCTCTGCTGATCAAGTTGAGAAATTTGATTGTTGTGGAGCCAACTTAGATCAGAAGTAAGTCCTCCCAATATGTGCACCAACAGGGTCATCTGCTGCATCTTTGTTGTAAACTCTACTGTATGCCACATATGTGAGCACCTTGGACACCTCCTTTGTTTATCTCCGTCACTTCTAGGAGTTTTTTTTGGATGGATCAAGATATTTTTTTCCAATCACCCTCAAGATCAAATGGCCATTTCGTGGGGGTTCCAGTCATCTTTGTTTCCTTCTTTTGATATATGTCATAAAAAACAGATGCAGACTAGGGACAGTCTGTAAGTTGGGGAGATATTTAGTGATCAAATCTGGATACCTCAGGACCACTTCCAAAAATTTAAAAAAAAAATTATAATTTCTTATGGTTATCATTCATCATCAAAAAAAAATGTTTTTGGGAATGTTCCCCCATTTAGTTTCCAAGTTCCCAGCCTTGCCTTCTCCTAGTTTTCTAGGAAAGGCCTCTGTGGGTCTTCAAACCCCAGGTATTGTGTTCAAATCCCCCTCTCTATGCTCAACTTTGGCCAGTTCATTTTTTTTTGGCCAGACGCCAACAATGAGGACTGGGTTGGCTTGGGCTTGGCTTTGCACCCAGCGCCAGGGAAGGCCATCAATCCTCATCCTCTCCACCCAATCATCAGGACCTTAACTGTGGCAAGAGCTTGATGGATAAAGTCAAGGCTGCCCTTGGTCAATTCAATTCAGCCAGCTGTAAGGAAGCTACTCACTTGCAGAGTGTATTTGTTATCAATACCAGTAGTCCCAAAGTGCCATACTCTCCCCATCTCAAAAATCTCCTTATGTTTGAAAAAAAGGAATGATTAGGCACTCTGGCCAGCTGGATCTCCAAAAAAAAAACTGAAAATCAAAGATCAACAATGTTGGCGTAGAGAACACTTGGATATGGCTTATACCAAACCACCTCTACTATCTCACACCTTAGTCAAAGCTGCATCACCCTTTGCAATGAGACCAGCTCTGTTGACCTTGGTTCCCACTGCTAAGATCAAGTACGGAGAAGCACATACCAATTATTCCTCCAATCCATTCCATTTTTGTCAGAAATTGAATACCTTTGTTGATCCAAACAAGCTCAACATTGCATTAAATAATTACCAATCCTTGGCCATGAGGTCCTAAATCCCCTACCTCATTACCAGCCCCCCCATCATTCATCCAATCACCTGGGCAAGATTGGTCACGGGAACAACCTTCATCCCCTGACCCAATTGGTTGTTCCCACAACCAATCTTGCACTCTCATCTCCCCCATTGGTTGGTCATCTTACCATGGATCAGATAATCTCCACCCAAGCCCTCCTTCTCCCCCAATCATCACCCCCTGCCACACCCACCTTCTCCGCTCTTGCGCAATCATCCGCGGGCCAGCAGTTTCCCCGGCCCGTCAGCCAGTCCGCACAGCTCCTCACTTGCAACTCTCCTGCCTGTTCCCATATTGGCACGGGCTGGTTTATCTGCATCCCTGCTCATCAATGATTCTTTCCATTATTTCAATTTTTTTGTTTTTTGTTTTCTCATCAGTTTCTCTTTTTGTTTTTTTTCTCATTTCCATTGAAAAAAAAATTGTGTTGTTTTTCTGCTCTTTGTGTTATCACTTGTCCATAGTCTACAGGGACCCATGGCCCATAAAAGGAGGGGCTCTATCCTACCTTTTTCTAATCATCCATGGGAGTGTGTGCATATGTCCTCCCCGGTGTTATAGTAATTCATCATCATTATCCTGGGTATATCTTTTATTGCCCCCTGATCCCTTTGATCCTTAAGTCTTTGCCCCTCTGTGGCCTGATCCTTATCACCAAACAATAGCCTTGCTGGTTGAAGAGAATTCTGTCTATTGAAATTCTTGAGTTTATTACACCACTCTTGATCCACTTTCTCTGACCATACTGGTATTGATCCTTCCTTGATCATCTTTCTGGAGCCAATCATGTTTGATTGAAGTGGTTTTATTAAGCTTAAAACCTGGAGTTTCATACCTCCTTTTAATTTTCAAAGTTGCATTCTTCCAGCTAATCTTGATTTCCTTGAGAAGTGATGAGGTTATCCCTGTTCAGATCAGTCACTGTTTGCTTTAAGAGCTTCTCAAAGCATTTTGCTTTGTCTTGTACAGCCACCCTCAGTTATCTGGTACCCTTGAAGTGCTTGATTGCCAAGAGTTGGGCAGGTTCATTGAGAACCTGGAGGTTGGTTGGGGTTTGAGTTGATCATCCCCAATCTTCTGCTGACAACCAAAGTTATTAGCTTGTGGGCGTTGTTTACATACAACTGCTTTGTTCTTTTGAACTTCAACAGACTTCAAAATTCTTTTGTTCAAATATTTCCCACATAAACTTGCATCATATAGTGCTGCTCCATTTCTACCAACTATCATTAAACATTATCCTTAATACTTGATTCCTCACTTAAAAGGTTCTGGACCTTGATCCTGGTTACACTTATATATTTTTGTAACACTCAGGAGGGCAGTCTAAACAGCACCTTTCCCCTCCACAGAACTGCCATGGCCTAGCACCATTTGCAGTCTTACAATGCTACACAACTGAAATGGGCCATGTGGCGCGCTAAATGACCCAAATGGGTTGTTTGGCATGCTAAACAGCTCAAATGGGCCGTGTGGCATGCTACACAACTCAAATGGGTTGTTTAGGGATTTACATAACTCAAATCTAGTTGTGTTCCGTGCCACACAACTAAAGAATTTCAGGCTTAAAAATAAAAGTATTGCATGCTTAAAAAGAACTAAAATAAACTAAATAAAAAAAATAAATCAACAAAAAAAAATGAAAAAATGTTGATTTTTTGGTTTAAAAAAATATATAAAATATAAAATATAAAATATAAAATATAAAATAAAATAAAAATAACTAAATTCTTGAACAACCCTGCGGCGGTACTTCTGCAGGTTGTGTGGTTCCCTACAAAACTCCCACAGGTTCTGTGGGGCCCTACACAACTCACACACTACTGGAGTCATGAATTTATCATTGCCCTTTATATATGTATACATTATATTTTTGACCAGTTTGAATTCTTTTTTTTTGGAATTTTTTGCTGATTTTCAAACTTTTTGAATATTTTGAAAGTTTATTTTGTTCAAAATTCTGTTTGGTACCCCAGAACATGTATTCAGTTTTAATCTTTTGGGATAAATACTAATTAATTTGATAAGAAAATACTAATCCCAGTATATTCTAGAAACCATGTCTTGAAGCCTGTCCAATCTTGAATTTGCATGCGCCCAGCGGTACTTGGATAGGCGCCTAGATGGCTTGATTGTGTAAGGCTTACAGGGTTAAAAACTTGGCACCCAACCAAGTTTGTCTTGGCCCAGATAAAATCTGTTTACAGCCAAATGACCAGCCTCCCTCCCCATGCCTTTCAAATGTTGTTTTTGTTTGACTTTTTTTTCTTGTTTTTGGCGGGAAAAAGCGCCCAGCTTTGATTGGAGCCAAGATAAACTTGGAAAGGCACCAGGCACATTTTCCCACGCAGCAAATTGCACTTGACAGGTTGCCAAGCTGGCTTTTTTGGTTGCCACGCCCTCTTTAAAAAAATGACCCAGAAATTTGCCAGGTTCACAGATGGGAAATATAAAACATACTTTTATTCTGGATTAATTCAAAAATTTGGTTTTTCAAGGTCGAGTGGTTTTTTGGGGCAACCAAAGGATCTTTAGTTTATGAATTAAAACTCAAAGAAAGTTTTTCCTTGAATGTGAATAAAAATTCAATTCATTTTTGATGAAAGAATAAAATAAAAAAATCTTTCATGAATTCAATAGAAAACATGCATCTCAAAAAATATAAGTGTCAAAATTGAATTTTATTAAAATTGGAAATTTCAAAGTTTTGAGACACAGAATTATTTAATCCTGGGGATTTGAAAATTTTGATTTTATTTTATTTTATTAACAAAAAAGAGAATTCTGAAATAGTTTTTTTCTCAATATATCTGTCAAAGAACTAAGAAATTGACTCTTGAATCAAAATCATGAATTCAGTAATGATGAATGCAGTAATTGAAAAATAGAATTCTTTTTTATTTATTTATTCTATTTTTGAAAAACGGTAAGATAGTTTTTTTCTTCAAAATCAAAATTTCACACCATTTTAGAAAGCCGGAAAATCATCAAGTATTCTTCTTTGAAATATCATGTAGCTTGGAAAATGTTGGTTCTTTTTTCTTTAAAAATATTTTCTTCATAAAATTCAACAATCTATTGATGATATTTTTGAAGTATCTTTGAAGCCTTCAAGGGAAGCTATAAGAATGGAATTTGAAAATCATTCTCTCATGCTTCAATTTTACAATAAGATCATCAATTACCTGGCTTTTCCATCATTTTCCTTCCCCCTTTGGTCCCCAGTGATCTCCCCCAAATTTCCAGCAGTAATTATAAAATTCTAAAAACTCAGCCTTTGTTAGTCCTGGATGCATGAGATCAATCATTTCCTGAAGGTTTCTGTATGAGGAAATCCCAATCTTAATTTTCTTTCTAATATTTTTTTTTAATTTTATTTTATTTCAATTACTTACATTAATTTAAGCCCCTCTATCCACCTTTTCACCAAATTATTTATTTTCATTTTCCTCAAATTTTCAGGCTTTGTATAGATACTTTTGAAGATATCAGGCCTTGATAGAGAAAATATTGATTAGATATTCATTTCAATTTTATTTTTAATACAAATATACTGACATTTCTTAAGTGACTTCCACCCATTCAAGGTAATGAGATATTATTTCTTCAAAATGAAAAAACTCAACCTTTTCTACCTTTGTATTCAATTTCATAATCAATCCAATTTTTCAAAATGAGGTTGATCAAAGAAAATAAATGAAATTCTGAAGTCTATATGTATGATTCAGAATGAAAATTATAAAACAGGAGGAGGAAATCCTGTCTTAGTAAAAAAAAATTACTGTACTAGCCATTTTTGAAAATTGCTCTGATATTTTTTTTCTATTCCAAATCTTCAATTTGAAGTCACAAGAAATGTTTAAGATATTCTTTTTTCATTGAAAATTGGGATTTTCAGTGATAATTGAAAGATCTTCAAAATTTTTGAAATTTTAATTCACATTCTATTCTTGCTACTGCAATGAAAAAATAAAAACAAAAATTTAAAATGAACTTCTGAACAAAAAAATAAATATTTCTGATCTGATTCATTCAGTATGAACCCATATCTCATTCACTTACAGTAAATTTTTTGAAATTTCTTCCCCACAAACTTTGTAGTGAATATGAAATTTTTAGTTAAAATTCCATTGATTTGTTCCATCAGTATTGCAAATAAAATATTTGATTGAACCCTTCCAAAATTCATCTACCTTTTGATTTTTTGTCATTTTTTCCATATTTTTTGTTCCAGGGCCTGAATTTTCCTTTTCTTCTTCCAGCAATTTTTTCCTATTTTCTTCATCTAAAAATTTTTCCTGTCGAACCCTAGGAATTTTTATAAAATTGTTGGAATTTAGGTCATTCTATCTTTTGACCAATCTTCCTCCAAACTTTCTTGCTCATTTTGGGATTGTTGAACCTCTTCAACCTTATTATTCCTACTCCAGTTTTGGATCAATTCACATTATTAGGCAGGGTCTTCAAAAAAATTTAAAAGAATGGGCTCTCACAAGTGAATTTCAAAAGAACCTTTTGGAAGGCTTCTCAAACCCTTCTTCCCATTATTCCATTTTACAATAAGATAATCAATTTCCTGGTTTTTCCATAAATTTTATTCCCCCTTTGGGTCCCATTAATCTCCCCAAAATTGCTTACAGTAATTATAAAATTATGAAAACGCAGCCTTTGCTAGTGCTGGGTTCATGAGATCAATCATTTCCTGAAGTTTTCTGCATAAGTAAATTCCAATATTAATTTTGCTTGCAATTATTTTTTAATTTTACTTTATTTAAATTACTGAAATGATTTTTAGCCCCTCTATCCAACTTTGCACCAAATTATTTATTTCCATTTTATTCAAATTTTCAGGCTTTTTATAAATACTTGTGAAGGAATCAGGCCTTGATAGAGAAAATATCCACTAGATATTCATTTCCATTTCATTTTAAAAACAAATATACTCACCTTTCTGAAGTAACTTCTACCCATACAATTTAATGAGATATTAATTATTCAGAATGAAAAAATTCAACATTTTCTACCTTTGTATTCAACTTCCTAATCAATCCAATTTTTCAAAATGAGTTTGATCCAAAAAAATCAATGAAAGTCTCAAGTCTATATGTATGATTGAGGATAAAAATTATAAAACAAGGTGAGACGGGAAAATCTTTTGTTAATAAAATGGACTTAATGAGAGAGCCATTTGTGAAAATTTCTCTCATATTTTCTTTCTATTCCAAATCTTTGATTTAAAGTAAAAAGAAATGTTTATAATGGTTTTTTTTATTGAAAATTGGGGATTTCAGTGATAATTCAAAAAATTTTTAAATTTCAAATTTTAATCTAATATCATTCATTCAAATTCTGTTCTTGCTACTGCAATTTAAAAATAAAAACAAAAATTTAACATTAACTTATGAACCAAAAAATGTAACTTTCTGATCTGATTTATTTAGGATGTATCTATTTCTCATTTACTTACAGTAAATTCTTTGAAATTTCTTCCCCACCAAATTTCTATTGAAGATTAAATTTTTGTTTTATATTCCATTGATTGATTCAATCAGTATCACAAATAATATATTTGATTGAAGCCTTCAGAAATTTATGTACCTTTTGGTTTTTTGTCATGTTTTCCATATTTCATTTCCCCAGGTCCAAAAGTTTCTGTTTCTTCTTTCAGAAATATTTTTATCATTTTCTTGATATAAAAAGGTTCCCAATGGAATCCTAGGGATGTTTATAAAATTCTTGGAAGTTAGGGAATTCCATCTTTTGACCACTTTTCCTCCAAATCTTCTTACTATGTTTTAGATTGGTGAATGTCTTCAAACTTATGGTATCTACTCCAGTTGTAGATTAAGTCACATGATTAGGGAGGTTCTTCAAAAATTTATAATGAATGGGCTCTCACAAGTAAATTTCAAAAGATCTTTTTGGAAGGATGCTCAAACTTTTCTTCCCATAATTCCATTTTACAAGAAGATCATGGATTTCCTGGCTTGTCCATAAATTTCCTTCCCCCTTTGGGCCACAGTAATCTCTCCCAAATTTCATACAGTAATTATACAAATCTGAAACCTCAGCTTCTGCTATTCCTGGGTGCATGACATCAATTTTTTCCTGGATTTTTCTGTAATAGAAAAATTCAATTATAATTTCCTTCATAATTTTTTTTTAAAGATTTTATTTTATTTAAATTACTTGCATGAATTTCATACCATCTTTCCACCTTTCCACTAAAAAGTTCATATGCATTTTCTTCAAATTTTCATGGTTGTCATAAATATTTTTGAAGATATATGGCCTTGATAGAGAAAATAATTAGAAGATGTTCATTTCATTTGTTTAAAAAAGAAATATACTGACCTTTCTGAAGTACCTTCAACCCACTCAATTTAATGAGCTATTATGTCTTCAGCATAAAAAAACAACCCTTTCTACCCTTACATTCAATTTCCTAGTCAATCCAATTTTCCAAAATGATGTTGATCAAAAGACATCACTGAAAGTCTCAAGTTTATAGCTATGATTAAGGATGAAAATTATGAAATAATATGAGGAAATCTTGTGTTAATAAAATGGACTTACTGAGAGAGCCATGTTTAAAAATCACTATCATATTTTTTTCTATTCCAAATCTTTGGTTCAAAGTGAGAAGAAATGTTTGTAACATTTTTTTATTGAAAATTGGGATTTTCAGTTATAATTCACAGATCTT
This sequence comes from Puccinia polysora, assembly GCA_025617555.3. Classification (NCBI taxonomy): domain Eukaryota; kingdom Fungi; phylum Basidiomycota; class Pucciniomycetes; order Pucciniales; family Pucciniaceae; genus Puccinia; species Puccinia polysora. The sequence continues at coordinate 32,628,113 of CM062622.1, read as the reverse complement.
TGATATTTGAAAGTTGAATCTAATATCATCCATTCACATTCTCATCTGGCTACTGCAATAAAAAAACAAAACAAAAAATTGAAATGAACTTATGAATCAAAGAATGCAACATTCAAATATGATTTATATAGAATGTATCTATTTTTCACTTACTCACTGTAAAATTTGTGTCAGCTTGCTACTATTGCAGAGAAAGCTGCAAAAGTAACAAAAATAAAATAAGAATAAGAATATTAAAATTAAAATTAACTCAAGAAGGAGTAGAATATCCTTGAATATTAATTCAGAAATGAATTCTCCACCCACAATTAGGTAAGGTCACTCACTGACCCCACCCTTGAAATCCAACTCCTTATAATTTTCATAATTAAAGAAAGAAAAGACCAAACTACCATGAAACCACTATGGGACTTTTTGGCCAATTAAATATTTCAAACGTATTGTCACTTATAGGTTTCACACCTAAAATTCAGTCAGAATTCAGGTGTTTTGTATATTTTAGGAGTTACACATGGAAATGTGTTCTGTCACAATTCCCGCACGCAACCGCGGCAACCAATACACCCCCGCGCTGCTGAGCAGAAGCACTGCCACCCTGTCAGCGTACCCTGAAAAGCCTTGTATGCAGCCCCAGGCCTCTGACAAGTACTCAGCCGCGGGACTACGGTCTGACAGAGTGACAGGCGGACTGAGAAGTCCAGGTACCACGTAAACATGCTACAACCTACAAGGGAACATTCTACATATGTAATAAATGTTCCTGTGAATAGTAGATAATCTAAAAATACATAAAAGTATATAAACATACCCAAATAACCTTTATATGTATTTTTTTATTAATATAACTAAAAATACCAAAAATTTCGAAAATAAGATAACTACTATTTTTAAAAATATATTAAAATACTTCAATATACAATTTTCAGAACTTTGAGGCATCAATATTTTTTTGACATAATAAGAAAACCCATGATGTAAAAATATTACATGAATTCCCATAACTTATATTTTTAAGTAATTATGTTTAGTAAATCAACTGAATTTTGAAAATAAGGAGGAAAATCACTATAATAATTTTACTCCAATCAGTTAAGACATAATTATAACCCACTTGAAATCAGATTACCCGTAGGAATTTTTATTAAAATAATGATTAACATACTGGGAACATTTACTAAAGATAATTAATTAAATAATAAATAATATAGACAGATTAGTATTATTCACACGTCCAAAACATCAATTAAAAGGTAGAATAGTTCCCATACCCTGTGGAATTAGATATGTCCCATGCTAAAGCACCAAGAACACATGAAAGGCTACCACTTTTTCCCCTAGTAGCCATAGCATCCGTCCCTTTGAGCCCGTGTATCCCTCAGAAGGACAATATTGGGACTCAAAAAGATATAAATAAAGAGCTCTTTTGAGGATATTGATACCCAGAGACCCAGTGACATTTACATCCAGAAACTGTTCCAAGGTAATCAAATACTTATAAGAGATAAAAAAGTGATTCATGGCTTTAGTCTGATCAATAATATTGGTCCCCAACCCTTTTTGTTAATTTGAACTGCTGAACAACCTTTTAACCCCAGTAACAGGTTTAACCCATCAGTGCATGTCCCAAACAGGTACCCAAAGGATTAAATAATATACCAGTGAGTCTTATTATCCGTTTTATGTTGTGGAAGCTTGGTTACAAAGCCCTACCAGTCCACCATGTATTTTATATACATATTATCTTTGGGAAATATATCCTTTAAGAATATAAATTAAAGGTTCCAAAGTAACCACGTGAAGAGCTTAATAATTCTTGATTACCTGAACCAACAGACTGAAAGGGAAAGATTAACAATTTTCATAGAAATGAAAGTAATTACTGGAAACAAGTTGAACAGAATCTCACTCAGTGTGTTCACAGACAAAGCAGAGCTCTCAAGTAATAAGAAAGAAAAGATAAAGAGATGACAAAGTGAGGGCAGGATGGGACAAGTGACTAAGTGATAAATCATGAGAGTAAACAAAATGAATCAGTAGGATGTCTCGGATTCTTGATTGAAGCAGCCTCACATGTGAACAAGATGAGGGAAATCAAGTGAGATGTTTTAGGTTGGGGCTGATCTTTGGAAGTCTTGGATTATGAGATGTGAGGATCGTTGTTGGCTTTTGAGGCTTGAGTTGGGGAGAGTCTGTGAGGTGATAGAAGGTAATTGAGGGAGAATTGTAATTGTGATGTGGTTGAATGATGAGGATAAGAGCAGATGAGGCTGATGTGATGATTGAGGTGAATGAGGCTGATGTGATGATTGAGATGATGGAGCAGTTGAGAATGAATGGATGAGAGATGATGGAGCAGAGGAGAGCGGTGGAGGGGATATGATGGAGCGGATGAGAGATGGTGGAGCAAGGGTGAGAAAGAGGATGGATGAATTGTGAGATGAATGAATGGATGTGGATAATAAAAGATGGAGCAGAAGAAGGATCATGGAGCAAATGAGGAGGAGATTGTGGAGTGGATCACAAAAGCAGGAATGGTCAAGTGTGACAGGTTGGGGAAAGGTTGTAGGTGGGAATGGGAGCGGTGTTGGATTCAGGAGATTTCCTCTCAACATGCCGCCATGTTCAAATGAGAGGTTGCATTATTGTATTGGTGAGGTGCTTGACTGCGGGTTTAATAGCGGATTTTGTCAAAGGGTCTCCCAACATTGATTCCAAAGGAACAAGATTGCTGATAAGGAGTTTTGCATCCTTTTGTACTCGGAGCCACTTGATTTGAGTGTCTCCGTGTTTGAGTGCGCTGTGATGGGATTCAAAGTTAACAAGATTGTTCAGGGCCTTGTTTTCAACATGTGAACAGTGGGAGAGATAGATCGACGGATTCAACTCTTTTAGCAGATTTAGGATACGGATTTTTTCTTGTGTAGCCAAGACCAGTGATTTAAGTTTGCCTTTGGTTGAGGAGAGTGAAAATGTGGGCTTGAGCTTGCTGTGCCATGATACGGCACAGCCGTAGAGTAATATCAAATAGCCGCCATGACTCCTCCTTGAAATGGGATCATTGCCTCCATCCGAGTCACTCCAGGACTCAAGATCAAAGCTGAAAGAGTTGTTCTTCAAGTGAAGGGCGAGATTCTGAGTTGTTTTGACGTATCTCCAGGCATGCTTGGCTTCCGTCCAGTGAGAGAGACCGGGATTTGCATTGAATATGGACAAAGAGGAGACTGCATAAGAGAGATCCGGTCAAGTTTGGGTGGCTATGAAGTTGAGTTAACCCGTCCCCAAGCGGTATTTGATGTTTAGGTTGGAGAAATCAGAGGCATTGGCATCAGTTGCGGGTTTGAGAGCAATTCCAGGGGTTATGGGTGTGTTGATTGGTTTTGACTCAGAAAGCCCAAGTTCAGTCAGGGCGGTATCAATTTCGTCGGGTTGATGTAGGCAAGGTCCATTTGGGGAGTTAACAAGGTCGTTGCCAAGGATTTTGATGAGGGGACCTTCATGTGAGATGGAAAATCTTGACTTCGGTCTTGCTCAAAAGTCTTCCAAGTTTCCAATGACAACTACATTGTTGATGTAGCAGAAAATGAAGATCTGAGTGGACTGATTTATGAAAAGACATGCATTGGCAGAAGAAGTAACAACTTTTTGGTTGAGGATCCACTTCTTGAGAGTATCAAACCAACTTTTTGGCGCCTGTTTTAGGCTGTACAGGGCTTTATTCAGCTTAAGATAGGGAAAGGAGGTGTCATATCCAGGAGGATCCTTGATGTAGATATCTTTGTCTAGTTTGGCATGTAGAAACGCGGACTTGATGTCCATCTGGGTGATGGGCAGTTTGTGGTGAAATGTCAAACCAGAATTGTCGGGAGTGTTGTGATTTGTCCTGTGGGTGTGTAAGTTTCTCCATATTCAAAGAATTCCAGCTGTCTGAATCCTTGGACATATAATCTGGCCTTGAAGATGAGACCGTTGTTGTCTGGGTCAAATTTGAGCTGATAAACCCATACCTTCAACAGCGCTCTTTTGCCTTCCGGTAGTACGTGACAGCCACTCCAGAATCCCATGGATTTAATTCCATCAAGTTCCTTTTTCATTCCTAGAGTCCAATTTTGACAATTGGGTGAGCGCCTTGCCTCCTCATAGTTTTGAGGAACTGTTCTGGTGAGAAATCCATAATGTTGAGGACGTTGGAGGCTGGAGCATTCCCTGAGGTTGATGCCCAAGGAAGTGAGTTGGGAAGTTAGGTCCTCATTGTCCAAAGACTCAGAGTTTGACTGATTGGTTAGGGGTGATTCTTTAGAGTTTTCAAGGTCAGAGGAGGGTTTGTTGGATTTCAATGAGCCCGTGGTTTCAGAGCCGCTAGCGTTTGAGGAGTCAATTGGAGATTTATTTTGATTTGTTGAGAGTAGAGTGTCCAGGAGATTGGAACCGGTTTGAAGTAGGGGGTCAAAAGGAGGTTTGCACGGGGAAGAAGATTCAGTTAGCCTTACATTTTCAAAAAATTTTACATTTTTAGAACAAATTGTTTCTCCAAGTTCTGGAACAAAGATTTGATAGGAGTTGAATTGTATGTCCTTACCCACAAGGATTCCTTCCCAACCCTTCTGGTCAAATTTCCCCATGTTGTGACGGAGATTTAGGACAACAGCTTTGGATCCTAGGGTTTGAATCAGGTTGAGTTTGGGTTTGATTACGTTCCACATTTCCAAAGGGCTCAATTTCAGTTCCTTGGCTGGTAGGATATTGAGTATTTTGCAGCATCCCACTAGAATTTGATCCCACAGGTTGGTAGGGATAGACATGTTGATGAGAGTGGTTCTAGTAGATTTGACTATTTTTTGGTTTCCTTGCTTGGCAATAGGATTGTGTTGTGGCGTATGGGGTTTGGATGTGGTGTGTATGATACCCAAATCTAAAAGGAAATTTGAGAGTTTGGAGTTAATGAATTCTCCGCCATTATCAGAATGCAGTGACTTGATTTGATATCCAAATTGATTTGAGTGTATTTTGATGAACTTGATGATCTCATAAGTTATTTCAGATTTGAGTTTAATGGCAAGACAGACCTTGAAGCGGGAGAATTTGTTGGTGAGCAGTAGGAAGTACCAATTTCCAGTCTTAGAGATGGGATTGATTGGTCCACAAACATTGGCATGTATTCTAATGAATGGTTTGGTGCAGCGGGGCATATGACCCTTAAAGGATGATCTGTGAATCTTACCTAGGGCGCAGGATTCACATGAAAAATTGTTCCACCTGATCTTTGGAAAGTCCCTAGACAGAAGCTTGGTTTGATCCATGTGCGGGTCGCCAAAACGCTTGTGCAGAGTAGTGAGAGTGACAAATGCGCAGGATAATTCTGACTGAGAGAGGGAGAGGTCCTTGATGACCAGGAGATTGTCTTTGATTGATCCGGAAAGAATTTTTTCTTGCTTGAACTTTACCACAAAGTTGCTAGGACTTGACAGATGAAGTGAGCAGCCCTTATTCAACAGTTGTCCCAAGGAAACCAGATTCACAGCTAGTTGAGGGATGTAGAGTGATTGAATAAGATGAACATTGCAGCTTTCCAACATAAGCTTAGCAGTTCTGACACCTTCAGCGTACAGTGATGAGTTTTCCTTTCCCGTTTGAATTTGAGTGTTGTCTTCTGCCAGAGTTTCAAAAAAATTGGGTGAATTCAACATGGATTGGGATGCGCCAGAGTCCAAGATGATAGCGTTTTTGGTGAGGAGTCTGGAGTTGGTCATGGCGAAGTTGTAGGAGGTACAAGATAAGTTTGCAGATGCAGGTTTGTTTTCATTAGGTTTTGCGTTGTTGTTGAAGTTTGGGCAGAGGTGAGGATACAGCCACCAGCAGGCATGTTTGGGATGGGATGAATGTGGATTATGCCAGGTGGATTGGCATTTGATGACTTCCTGTTTTGCGCCCTTATTCATCTTAGCAGAAGCATAGTTACCTGCAGCTATTTTGTTCTTAATCTGATTCAGATGTTGGAGGATCAAGTTGCCATCAATTTTGGATTCTCCAAGCAAGTGGGTAATTGTTGTCTTGAGGTGTTTGAGCTCTGGAGGAAATTTGTAGAGTATGAGATATGCAACTATGTCCTTGTCCATTTTGATTCCGATTTCCAAAATTTGAGTGAGGCAGTCCTTGACTTTGGTGATAAACTTGTCAACATGTTTTGTGTCAAACTGAAGGTTTAGGAAGTTAAAGAATACTTGGGACCTGTTTGCTGTTTGAGATGACGCATAGAATTCATTGATTGATTTCCAGAGTTCTATCCCGTTGGTGAGGTGGTGGTCCTTGATGCAGTTGATGTACGTTTGATTATCAAGCTTGGCCAAGATGTATCCAACCAATTTGAGATTAATTTTTGGGGGGCATTTTCGGATTCAGGTGATTGGAGTGATTTAGCAACACCTTTAAGAGCAAAAATGGTCATGAGCTTTGAGCGTCAAAGTGAGAAGTTTGACTCTGAGAGAGTGGGGATGGAGTCTGTGAGGGTTTCAAGGAGAGGGGAGTTGAGATCCATTGGTCCAGGTGAAGAATTCAAATCCATGTTATTGCTCGAGATCCTTGGTGGAGTTGCAGCGATTTTGGATTTTAACCGTGAAGAGCTTAAGAATTCTTGATTACCTGAACCAACAGACTGAAAGGGAAAGATTAACAATTGTCATAGAAATGAAAGTAATGACTGGAAACAAGTTGAACAGAATCTCACTCAGTGTGGTCACAGCCAAACTAGAGCACTCAAGTAATAAGAAAGAAAAGATAAAGAGATGACAAAGTGAGGGCAGGAAGGGACAAGTTACTAAGTGATAAAGCATGAGAGTAAACAAAATGAATCAGTAGGATGTCTTGGATTCTTGATTGAAGCAGACTCACATGTGAACAAGATGAGGGAAATTGAGTGAGATGTTCGAGGTTTGGGCTGATCTTTGGAATTTTTGGATTGTGAGATGTGAGGATTGTTGTCGGCTTTTGGGGCTTGAGTTGGGGAGAGTCTGTGAGGTGAGAGAAGGTAATTGAGGGAGAATTGTAATTGTGATGTGGTTGAATGATGAGGATAAGAGCATATGAGGCTGATGTGATGATTGAGGTGAATGAGGCTGATGTGATGATTGGGATGATGGAGCGGTTGAGAATGAATGGGTGAGGGATGATGGAGCGGAGGAGAGCGGTGGAGGGGATATGATGGAGCGGATGAGAGATGGTGGAGCAAGGGTGAGAAAGAGGACGGATGAATTGTGAGATGAATGAATGGATATGGATAATAAAATGTGGGGCAGAAGAAGGATCATGGAGCAAATGAGGAGGAGATGGTGGAGTGGATCACAAAAGCGGGAATGGTCACGTGTTACAGGTTGGGGAAAGGTTGTAGGTGGGAATGGGAGCGGTGTTGGATTCAGGAGATTTCCTCTCAACACCATGTCTATGTGTTTTCAAAGTGAATTCCCTGAAGAGAGGTGTTAAAGATAACCAATATTATTGTGGCCCCTCTATTAATTTATTTAATAATCAATTTATTAATATTGATTTATAATATTAAACCATAAACCAAACCAATTAACCTTGCAATAGCTTTATCAAAATATTTTACGGATTTTTTCTGCATTTATTGAATAATATATTTATTATTTATTTTATCACCTCTGGTAGCTAAAGTACAGCAAGGGTCTTGGAATCCAGGAGGCTTACAATTTGTGGAATTTATTCCCTACCAACTTTTTAGTGAATATGAAATTTTATTTCAAATTTCATTGAAGTCTTCCATCAGTATTACCAAAAATATTCTTGATCAAAGCCTTCAGAAATTCATCTACCTTTTTTTTTTATTTTTTCCAGTGGCTAAATTTTCCTTCTCTTCTTCCAGCCCATTTTTCTTATTTTTTTTCATCCAAAAAGGTTCCCTGTGGAATCCTAAGGATGTTTGAAACACTCTTGGAAATTAAGGAAACCAATCTTTTGATTCCCGGTTGGAAAATTTATCTTACTCAGTCTTGGATCGGCAAATGTCTTCTTCCTCATGGTTTCTGCTCCAGTTTCAGATCAAGTTACAGTATTAGGTGGGCTCTTCAAAAAAAATTGCAATTAATGGGCGCTCACAAGGGAATTTTAAAAGAACCTTTTGGAAGGCTGCGTGTGCCTTCCAAGCCTGTAATTCCTCGGCTAGATGACTCTAGCAGTACCGAGAAGATTAGCGTCAAGAATTCGGCGAATGCCAGAAGGAAGTACTTGTGGTAGTGTATCATTTTCAAATCGATACCTGGTACACTGATTGTTTTACTTCCAGTCGCGTGACATAAAAAGCATCCAGGCTGGAGGGTATGGTGATTTTTAGCCAAGCAACAGAGGTGGGCTGAAGAGGATTTGGTGCTTTATTTTTAGAAAAAGCTCTGTCAAAGTTGCAAGTGTGGTTTCTTTGTTATGCAAGATGCCTGTCCTTTTCATTCCGTGTTTACTAGCAGCACTGTATGGTGCGTCCACTGAGTCTGGTCGGGTTTTCAACTCAGTTTTTTTTTTTTGAACCACGGTTGGCATGTGCTCAAAGCCGCGTGGCAGTTAATCAACTGCCGCTTGTCAGGTGGTCAACCAATGGGGGTGAGCCATCAACTTGGCCATGGCGGCTTTCAACTGAAGCCGCCAAGATTTTTTTTTTCTTGTTTTTTATCAGTAAAATGAACAAAGGAGTAAAAATAAAATCATGGCCTTGCTAGGTGAGGGCCTGTAATAGGCTGCATCTCAACACAGGACTGATAAAAACGTTTGCAGTGATTAAAATGTTTTTCACATTTTTCGGCTGTACCAGCCTCTTGAAGTTCTTGCTTGATGTGATGAACAATCTTGGATTGATTGGGGGACTTTTGTGATTGAATGTACTCCTTGATTTTATGGAATGAGTACTCAATTGGATTGAGGAATGGAGAGTAAGGAGGGAGGAATTCAATGGAGATTCCCTTTGACATCCTAAGGTTCTCCCTCATCTCCTCAAATTGCTGTCCACAGTGTATCGGGTAATTTTCCATGATGATAATGGCCTTGGGAGGGATTTTCAATCCAAGGCTGCCCCAAAACAAGCAGAAATAATTGGCCCCAACCACCTTGGCCTTCCTTCCATTGGCATTCAAAATTTCATAGTGAGTGAAAACCTGGTTGGACATTGGCTCAATCAGGGTTACTTGCTTGGCTTTGGGGACTATGCTTATAACAGCGGGCTTGCCTAAAAAACAAAAAACAAGAATTAAGAAAAAAAGAAAGGAAACAGAATGATGGAAACACACCCAAGGGGGAATAACCACATTCCTGATGGATTTTCAAGTCAAATCTAGATTCATCAATAAAAACAATGAATTGTTGAAGATCCAAACCTTGAAACCCAACAAAGTTGGCTCTTTGTTGAAGTAAATCAGGTCAATTCCAAGAGGCTGGTATGTTGCATACTTTCTTCCAGGTGAAATCAACCTGATTCAAAATCTTGCTGATAGCTTGAGGGGTGACCAAGAACTCAAATCTGTCTTGAAAAAACTTATTCTTTTCTTTCAAGGTAGTTGTTGATTCCCCTTCAAGGTTGGTCAACAGCTCAGCAACCTTCTTGGGGGAAATCTTGCATTCTCTCTTCTTTTTGACCTTCACCAGGAGTGAGTCTTCCTTGATGATGCGCTGAATCTGTCCGACCAATACATTGAATCTCTCAGCTGCCTTGTTCTGATGCATTGATTTTTCTAGGAAATTCATTTTGATGACATGCCTAACCTCCAAGTTGATGATGGCATTTGGATGACCCTCTTTGTGATTCAATTCATCATTTTGATGATTTTGCTGCTCATCTAATTTTTTCTGAGCGTTCTTAATTTTCTGGAAATGGAACTTTTCTTCAGTTCAGAAAGCTGATGGGCAAGATTTTGTGCCTCTTCATCATCAGCCTGATCTTCAATGTCTTCAAGGTCTTTGACATAAATGATGTTGCTGCTGGAGGCCATCTTCCTAGTTGTAATTTTAATGAGGACTTGATTGGCAATACCATCCTTGTCTTTTTTCCCTGAGTTGGTCAGCAACAAAGCCAGTTTGATGACCTGACAAGATGGGCCCCCCTTGGCTATTACCCCATAAACCAATTTGGTCAGTTAATTAACCATGGCTTGTTGCATGACCAGCAGGAGTTGACCACCTGACCAAACTCAGTTGCCACACCATATGTATGTATGGTGTATAAAGCCCATCTGGGTGCCTGGCCAAGTTTGAATTGGCGTGCTCCCAGTGGGACTTGGTTGGGCACCCAGCGGGCTTGATCAGGTGGAGCTCGCAGGGGTAAAAACTTGGCACTTGACCAAGTTTGTCTTGGCCCAGATCAAAGCTGGGGGCACCCCCCGCCTCAAGCCATCTTTGAATAATCTCCAACTTGAATCTCAATTTGTTTAACAAGGTGAGTTTTTTCTTGTTTCTTCAATTTTTTCCTCATATCTTTGATTCTAATCATTGATTGTTTTTTTTACGTACCTTGAAGATGGATGAAGGTCCCAATTTGGCCAATCCTGAATACCTCAAGATCAAAGTTTGCAAGGCCAAATCAAGAGAACTTGCTCAATGACTCAAAGTATTGAATTGAGAGAATTTTCAGAAGGAACAAATTTTCAAGGCTCAAAAGAAGTTGGAAGGGAAGATGATAATCAATAACAAGAAACTTGCCCATAAAGAGAGACAATCAAATTCCATTATCAAGCCCAATGTCCAAGAACTGGTACAAAGAAATGTTTTGGAAAAAGGAATTACTCAGAAGGAGGCAGTCTCAACATTTGATGTCTCATTTTGTTAGGTTCAAAGGATCAACAAGGAGGATCCAAATTTGGTTAAGGTCAACAAGAAATGCCCATCAAAATTTTTGGATGAAGCACTTGCCAACCTACTCTTGTTTTTCAATAAACAATCTACCTCAAACCTCAAGGAAATTTCCAATTTCCTCAAGGATTAGCATGATATTACAGTCACAACTCAAGCTATCAGCAACATCCTCAAGTATTTTGATGCCACCTGGAATCAAGTAACAAACATCCCAACATCATGGAATCAACCCAATCTTCTTGAGCAGCGTGCAAACTTTGTTAATCACCATGGGTTGGACTTGGATCAAAAGTTAGTTTATGTTGATGAATAAGGATTTGACTTACATTCAAGTAGGGCCAAAGGTTATTCTGACTCAGTTTTGTTTTATTTTTGTAATTTTTTGACTTTTTGGTTTGATCTAATTCTTTTTTTTTTCTTGCAGGAATTCTGGCTGTGTTGAGCCCAGTTCCAAAGGTAAAACAGATAATTTTGATTGGGGTGCTTTCTGAAAATTTTTATGAGTATCAGAAACTCGTCAAAGCAGATGGGACCAAGGCCAAAGGGGTAGGAAGCGATGATTTCTGTTTGTTTATCTTATCATTGGCATCTTGACTTCCTCAAGACTCCATCATCATTATGGACAATGCTCCCATTCATTGTGGCAGGCTATTTGACAATATACAATCTGATTTCAGAAAATCAAAATTAATAAATATTGAATTTATTCCACCTTATTCTCCATTTCTCAACCCTATCCAATACTCATTCCATTCCATCAAATCTTACTTCCAAGGCAAGATACCCAAAAATGAAGCTGAACTTGTTCAGCAGATCAATTCTGTGATCAACAAGGCAATAACTCCTGAAAAAATTCAGAATTATTTCTCTCATGTGAGAAAATTTTACTGCAGTTGCCTTGAGATGCAGCCTATTACAGGTCCTCTCTTGGAAAACTCTTAACATTTTTTTTAAAAACATTTATTTTGATATCATATTTTTTTATTATTATTTTATTTGTTCCAAAAAAATATAAGAAAAAAATAAATTAATTCATGTCATTATTGTATTCACATATATTTAAAGTAAACATTAAAAAAATAACTTTTCAAGTCAAATACAAGAAAAAATATAGTTGAGAATGGGTTGCACAACCAGCTTTGATTGATGCCAAAACCAAATTTGCAAGGCGCCAAGCCAATTTGGCTATGCGCCAACTGGCGCTTAAAAAGGCGCCAAGATCACTTGGCTAGGCGCCAAGCTGGCTTTTTTGGGCGCCACGCGGGCTTTACAAAAAAAACAGAACTTTTCCGGGCGCCCAGACGGGAATTATACACCATATTTACAGTGGGTACAAAAAATAATGGGACTGATTGACCAAAAACAGTCAGTTTATTTTCAAGCATTTGTTTCAAGCTAAATTGATCACTCAAAAAAAGGCATTTAATTTAATTTTTTTTCATAAGGTTATATCTTTGAGAATCTGTAAAGTTAATTATACAAAAATTAGAATTTCAAAAAACATCAAATTATAATTTTAAAAAAAAATCTTATAAAGCACAAAACTCTCAAAAACTTTGCTGGAGAAAAAAAACGTTTAATTTTAAATTCACGGCTACAGAGCCATGTACACGGCTCTGTACATGGCTCAATGGGCCGTGTCGCACCCTACACGACTCAAATGACCCGTGTGGCATGCTACACGGCTCAAATGGGCCATGTGGCATGCTACATGGCTCAAATGGGCCGTGTGGCATGCTAAACGGCTCAAATGGGCTGTGTGGCATGCTAAACGTCCCATTTGAGTTGTACGGCACGCTAAAAAACAAAAATCAAGTTGTGTAGCTTCCACTAAATCATAAATAATGAATAATAAATCATAAGTTATAAATAATAAATAATAAATCATAAATCATAAATAATAAATAATAAATAATAAATAATAAATAATAAATAATAAATAATAAATAATAAATAATAAATAATAAATAATAAATAATAAATAATAAATAATAAATAATAAATAATAAATAATAAATAATAAATAATAAATAATAAATAATAAATAATAAATAATAAATAATAAATAATAAATAATAAATAATAAATAATAAATAATAAATAATAAATAATAAATAATAAATAATAAATAATAAATAATAAATAATAAATAATAAATAATAAATAATAAATAATAAATAATAAATAATAAATAATAAATAATAAATAATAAATAATAAATAATAAATAATAAATAATAAATAATAAATAATAAATAATAAATAATAAATAATAAATAATAAATAATAAATAATAAATAATAAATAATAAATAATAAATAATAAATAATAAATAATAAATAATAAATAATAAATAATAAATAATAAATAATAAATAATAAATAATAAATAATAAATAATAAATAATAAATAATAAATAATAAATAATAAATAATAAATAATAAATAATAAATAATAAATAATAAATAATAAATAATAAATAATAAATAATAAATAATAAATAATAAATAATAAATAATAAATAATAAATAATAAATAATAAATAATAAATAATAAATAATAAATAATAAATAATAAATAATAAATAATAAATAATAAATAATAAATAATAAATAATAAATAATAAATAATAAATAATGAATAATGAATAATAAATAATAAATAATAAATAATAAATAATAAATAATAAACAATAAACAATAAATAATAAATAATAAATAATAAATAATAAATAATAAATAATAAATAATAAATAATAAATAATAAATAATAAATAATAAATAATAAATAATAAATAATAAATAATAAATAATAAATAATAAATAATAAATAATAAATAATAAATAATAAATAATAAATAATAAATAATAAATAATAAATAATAAATAATAAATAATAAATAATAAATAATAAATAATAAATAATAAATAATAAATAATAAATAATAAATAATAAATAATAAATAATAAATAATAAATAATAAATAATAAATAATAAATAATAAATAATAAATAATAAATAATAAATAATAAATAATAAATAATAAATAATAAATAATAAATAATAAATAATAAATAATAAATAATAAATAATAAATAATAAATAATAAATAATAAATAATAAATAATAAATAATAAATAATAAATAATAAATAATAAATAATAAATAATAAATAATAAATAATAAATAATAAATAATAAATAATAAATAATAAATAATAAATAATAAATAATAAATAATAAATAATAAATAATAAATAATAAATAATAAATAATAAATAATAAATAATAAATAATAAATAATAAATAATAAATAATAAATAATAAATAATAAATAATAAATAATAAATAATAAATAATAAATAATAAATAATAAATAATAAATAATAAATAATAAATAATAAATAATAAATAATAAATAATAAATAATAAATAATAAATAATAAATAATAAATAATAAACAATAAATAATAAATAATAAATAATAAATAATAAATAATAAATAATAAATAATCAATAATCAATAATGGATAATGGATAATAAATAATGGACAATAAATAATAAATTATAAATTATAAATTCTAAATTATAAATTACAAATTATAAATTATAAATTATAAATTATAAATTATAAATTATAAATTATGAATTATAAATTATAAATTATATGGAGTAGTTTATGGGCCGTACACGACTCCCACAGGCTGTGTGGGGCCATGTATGTGGATCCCACACGCCTAGAGCCGTGTTCACGGCTCCCACACGACTGGAGCCATGAATTTAACATCAGTCAAAAAAAATTAAAAATTATGTACCATCAATATTCTTTCTTCTTTACAGGGGTGTTAGAGAGGATCAAAAGGAATAATTTTAACAAAAGAAAAATTAAGGTTGAGGCTTTCTAAAAATAATTAAAATCAATTTTGACTGATCTTGAGTTTTCAGTTCCTTGGTGAGATGGTAGCAATAATCTTGATAGAGGTGAGTTGGAAGTCATGCAAACTGTCAAAAGTTTTTCCTTCAAATTCTTTATTAATCTAATAACCATATTGTTCAATTATTCTACTTGGTTCCAGATTTGAGGTTCCTTGGAGTGCTTGGGGTTATCTTAGCCTGAGGTTAAATTTGTGTTGAGAATTTTTAAATTGCTCGGAAAAAATTCCAAACATTGCAATTATACCATATTTGGTTGGTTTGATCATCTTGATCTTCTCAAACAACCCATCACGCATTGAAGACTATATTTCTAAAAGAGATCCCATGAGTCAGGATCAAAGATCAAGAATAAGATTCCAAATACTTTACTTACTAGGTTTGTTTTTTGAATTGATGGAGTATTGAAATGTTGATATCA
This sequence comes from Puccinia polysora, assembly GCA_025617555.3. Lineage (NCBI taxonomy): Eukaryota > Fungi > Basidiomycota > Pucciniomycetes > Pucciniales > Pucciniaceae > Puccinia > Puccinia polysora. The sequence goes on along the minus strand of CM062622.1, from coordinate 32,612,921 downwards.
AAAATTTCAGATGGTGGCAATGTTCCAATTGGTCAAATGGAGTGGGCACCAGAAGATGGGATGGTCAAAACCAGGAACAAGGCACCCGGGGCTTCATATACATTGCTTGAAGTACCTGGGTGTGATTGTATTGACAAACAGCCCCACAACTTTTGTCTAGCCACTTTACAACCAGGACAACTTTCAGGTTTGATAGTATTCTTGAGGTGAAAGCCCATCACAATGAAACAAATTTCACATGTATACCTCTTTGATAGCTTTTCAAAAAGCTTGTGTTCATTGAAATTAATTTGCATTGATATCAACTTGCATTCAATTTTCCAAAGTTTTTCATGATCTAATTTCATGGGGGGAATGTTAGGGCAACATTGCCTTTCTAACTTTCTGTATCAACTCTTGACATCTCAGGAACCAATTACAAGGAAATCCTTTGACCAGATGAATTTCCGATTCATTCCTGAGCAAGGAGGACTTCAGGAGATGCTGAAGCAGCTTCTGTACTGGCAAAACACTGATATCAACGGTGCCAGTTGAAATAATCAGATCCCAGGGGAAAGTTACCCCCTGAGATACCTTCTTTGCTGATAGGGCAGTAGAACATCAGGCTGCAAAAATCCTGCTCCTGCTTGTTTCTATAATGATGGGTTGGTAATTTGGATCTGAACATACACCATTTGCCATGTTGTTAGAACAACACTCTGCCAGAACTTTGCTAAAAGTCTCAATCATCATTAAAAGTTTTAATAAGAACAACAGTCAATTTATTATAAATCAAAGTAAGGTAAATAAAATAACAGTGACGTCATAAAGAATACAACTTCATCATTTGTCATGATGACATCATAATTTGTAGAATGGGTGAATGATAAAATTAAAAAAGAAAAAACAATTTAAACAAGACCAACATTGACAGTAGCGGGTTTGCCCTTAATGGCCTAGCAGCAACCATCACATTGAAGCTCAATACCCCCCCTGCAACGGTAGTGCAAGTCTGGTGTTCAAATCCTTGGAGACCCACCCCCTGGCCACTACCCCTTCTACTCTGGCAGGCAAAGCCCACCCCATTCATGTTTTTGGACCTTATTGGTCAGCCCTTTGGCGCGCAGATGGAGTTTTGTTTTCACCACCTGTTCCCCAAATCAGAGTGGACCTCAGACATGGTCCAAAAACCCAATAAAATTCTCCATTCCAAGTCAAAAAAATTAACCTACACTATATAAATACCCTTGATGGTTATGCTTGTATCTAGGCCACCCACTCTCTCAATGACAGATCATAGTGCAAAAGAAAAGACAGTAGCAGGTTTTCCAATTCACTCAAACTTTAATTCATTCTCACCCACTTTAAGTTTATAACTTACCAAAACTATATACTTACTTCTGACAAGTAGAAAATGTATCTAGTCCATCTTCTCACACCAAGAGATTATAGTGCAATATGTGAAATCAATGGCACTTCAAAAAAAAATACAGCAGCAGGTTCCCCATTGCTTCTATCATCTGTTTTGGGGAACCTTCCACTTTGAGTCATTTAAATAAAAAAACAGTTAACAAATTAAATGATATATTTATTGAAAGATAATTATCATTTGTAATAGTCAACAGGTGTCCAACTATAGGAGTTGATCCAATCTTACCAGTTAACTAAGATTTTGGTCATTATTTTGATCATCAGACACACAACCATCCAAACTTTAAAATGGTAGCAAGAGACCAGATCCAACATGTCTCCAGTTATCAGATCACCAATTGCTAGCCCAGTAGCAAGAACTGCTGTACCTACATCAAGAATTCCAACCAATCAACTAGTATTTATGACAGATCCTTTCCATCAAGAACAGACTGCAGAATCCTTTAATCAATACCCAGAAGTAATAAGAAAACCACTTCAAATAAATCAAGAAATATTAAATGTATTATCAAAAATAAGTAGTACTCATACATTAAATGACAGCAATTATTCATTGTGGTCACAAGCAGTTATTATATCCTTAGAATCTATTTACTTTGATTAATATCAGTTCCATGACTCTGAAATCTCAGAAAACTATCCTCCATCTTAACATAGTGCCATAAAACAACTTTTATGTTCCTGGCTCCTTAGCCAATTAGATTCCTGAAATGCAACATGGATCAATGCTAAGTTTCAGATATTAAAATCTCCAGTTAAATATAATAATCCATCTCTTGTATGGAATAATATCAAAGAGTTTCATGCAAAAGCCACTGGCAGAAATATTTAGAATCTTTTTAAACAATTAAGGCAACTTAAACAAGGGCCAACAACTTCCATAAGAGAAAATATTGATAAATTTGAACAAATCAAATCACAGATTTTACAAGCTGTTGGAGATCTTGGAACTGGTTCAGGCTTATTTTATAATCTACTTGAATTGATTCATCCCAGATAAAACAATGATAAGCAATCAATAAAAATATTTTTTTGACAGCTAACTTATGATAAAACTTTTGAAGAATTACTCAAAACTCATAGATTCTCTCCCTTCATAAATTTTGAAACAGAGATCCTGATGCTTTGGGGCCTCTTGCCATCAAGCAACCCAACATCAAAGCAAAGCATAAGCTCAAAAACCCACATTACTGGGTAAGCTCCCTAAGACAATGTAACCATACACCAGACATTATCTGATGATGTGTACCAACCATTGATGAGGAAAGCGGGTATTTGACACCAGCAGAGAGAAAAAGTAAGAAACTAATCAAGGGCAGCATGAAATGGAAAGATCCAATTAAATGGCTAAGCCACAACTATAAGACGTGAGTGACCAAACAATTGAAAAACATTTTGCTTGTGACTCTGCCATACCAATAAACCTACCCTAGTGGAAAGGAAGTAAAAACTTAAGAAGCTAAAGGTCCACCAATCCTTCCTTATCATCCCCATCATCTATCTAGAATTAAACCAGGATTGGGGAGCAGCACAGGAGGATCAGTAGTGAATCAGAACAGAGGAGGAAGGTCAAAACACTTGTGTCCACTTTTATTTCTATCATTTAAGGAGGACCAATCTTGGCCCCAGCTTTTACAGCATCATCATTGTCCCATAAGCTCCTGTAAAAAAGCCATCATTCTCATTTTCCAAAAAATCACCTATAAAAACCTAGGACTTGTTATGCTGAGAGAATCAGAAATTTATCAGAATAACAGTTGAAAGTCTGCGCCAAAATTAACTGCAAAAACTTCTCAAAGGATGAAATCTCCTGCATCCCAATTCTCCAAGGAGGGAGCCACTTCCCTATATGGTGACAAAAAATGACCATTTTCCTTCGATACAAAGAACTTTTAGAGATAACATTCACTGACCCTGGCTTTGCCCCTAACAGAAAACTCAAGAAACAACTAAGTGAGTCAACATGGATCCTCATACACAAGTTGAGTGAAGGCATCTACATGGCAATAGTCAAAAATGCCAATGGTAAAAACTCATAAAAAATATGGAAGAGAGTTGACAAAGGCTATGCCAAAGCAACATCATATACCACAAGCAGTATCCCCACCAGATTGGTTTCAATCACATTCAACAACAATCTCAAATCTTAACTGGAACAATTCAAGATTTTCCTCCTCCAGTTAAACTCATTGGATTCCAACATAAGAAGGAAGCCATCTGCGGGTCTATCATGGCAGAAATATCCAAGAAACAGCCTGGTATAGTTGACCAATTACTCCTTGACTCCCACGCAACCTCATCCATCAGATTTTTAATTGATTGCCTTAGAACCCTCTGTGAAGACATGCTTTTCCACAGGCCTGCCATAGATGAAATATCAGCAACTATGTTCCACACCCAAGAGAGACCGCAACAAAGGACCCCTGTGGGATGTAAAGGGGGAAATCATAATCCCCAATTCCCACACACAGAGGACAAGTTCTGGGTATTGCATCCAGAATTAAGGCCCATCCAAAGACCCAACCATGTCTGTGCTAATTATGCCGCCAACCTGATCTCTACAAATTGGAATCCAAACCCAATTATGAAGCTAAGGCTTGCACTGCTGTGGTGTTTAACAAAACAGTAGAAAGACAACATTCAAGGCTGATACTTGACTCCAGAGGCAGCCATCACATTTTCAAACGCAGGGAGTACCTGATTGAACCCACAAGCTGAAACATACCAATTTCAACCTAGAAAAAGGAGGCCTCAATTATTTCAACCCACACAGGCAGCATTATCATCACAGGATCCAAGGGAGCTAATTCAACTCTAAAAAACTCACTGTTTTTCCAGTCATTATCACAGAAACTCATATCTATAGGAACCATCAACAAAGAAGGAGGTTTTTTACGCACACGGGTGAAGCATCTTTGGTAACAATTGAAGGAACCACCTTTCAAAAACCATTAGGTCAGGAATAATTTGTTTTGATAACTCAGTTTCAATACTCACAGCCTGCAGGCTGGCTCTCACTGCATCCGCGGCCAACACCTCCAAACTTTGGAACCAAAGGCTTGGCCATGCAAGCACCAGGAGGATTGGAGTAGGCCTTGACACTTCCATTACCCCAATACACTCATGCCCTACATTCATGAAATGGAAGATCTCTAAGCTGCCATTCAAGGGTTCTTTTTCCAGAACCACCCATCCTCTCCATGTATTGTAAGCTGACATATATGGGCCAATCAGTCCATCCACAAATGGTGGCGCGCATTTCTTCCTCATGCTGGTCAACCAATACAGAAGTTTCATTCACATCAGCCTATTGAATAAAAAGATCAATACATTCAGTTCATTTAAAATGTACAAAAAGCTCATGGAGAATTGAACTGGATTCAAAATCAAAACACTTGTGTCTGATGTAGGAGGGGAATTTTTCATTGGTGAAATGAAGGGGCTTCTCAGAGAGGAAGGAATCCCCCACAAAATCTCACCACCATACACACCCCAGAATAACGGAATGGCCAAGCATACAAACAAAACCATCATCAACATGACAAGGTGTCTGCTCATTGGCTGAAACCTGGAAATGGAATGTTGGGGATAAGTGGAAATTACCGCCATGTTTCTAAAAAACTTGCTCCCTTTGTTAGGAAAAATCAGACGCTCCCCACTCAAGCTCCTCCTAAACCAAAAGCTCAACTAAAAATTCTACCAAAATTTTGGATGCAAGGCATTTTCTTTCATTTCAATGCCCCTCAAACCAACAAAGCTCTCACCTGTGGAATGAGATGGAATAATGATAGGATACAGCAATAGCTGCGCGTCCTACCACATACTCAGGTCATCTGACCAGAAGATAATTGAGACCAGGCACTTCCAATTTCAAAAAAGTGTATTTCCCCACAGGAACACCATTTCACACAATCTTCCTGTCCAAAGCCCCAGTGACAGGTTTATTTCAATTGATAATTATCTGCTTTTTGCATTCATTGAGGATTACCAACCCAACAGCAAGGTATCATGGGATTCCTTGGGAGGCACCACCCCTTCACCTGAGGAAAGCTCACCATCTGCTAGCAATTCAGAAAACTCATGAAGTTACCTTGGCCACCTCAATGAACCTTACCAACTTCAAACAAGAAGGCTAATCTGACGGCCACCTCAGCATCCAACCTTGATCAAATTGAACATCTCAACAGATGCCATCAGAAACCATCTGCACAGAAGGACCTCTGCCATTTTCAATCTGGCAACAAGCAGAAAAACAAATAACCACACTCAGGCCATCAGGTTCCCCAAGCATGACAAGTGGGTGGAGGCAGAAAGAAAAGAGATAGAAAATATGAAGAAAAATTAGTTTTGTTTTGAGCAAGCAAGGCAAGATTCTGAGGCCCTATCCCATCTATATGGGCATATAGGAACAATATTGGCCCCAAAAACAAAATTTCAGAATAAAAAGACTAAATATATGCCCAAGGTTCCAGGAAAATACATGGAGTCAACATTGAGCAAAGCTATGCCCCCACTGGGCATCCTAGCTCTCTCCATTTTCTCTTCCCATTGGCGGTCAAAAGGGACCTCAAGATTCACCAACTTGAAGTCAGGAGCACATTCCTGAAATTAAAACTCAAAGAAAAGGTAAATGTCCTGCCTGTCACACCATCACCCCACATACTATAGGGCAATCTTTGATGATTGTGAGTGCAAATGAGGAAACTGAGTGCAAGTGATAAGTTCAAGGTAACAAGTCTAACTGCAAAGTGCAAACTGAAGTTCATGTCACACTCCAAGGTTAAGGGTCATTGTCTTCATCACTTTGACATATCCTTTTCCTCAGTACCATCTACCTCAGTCCATAAGCGTGACAAAAATGAAGCACAAAATCAATGGTGCCTTCCACTTACTACCTCTGGCTTGCATAACAACCTTCCAACCTCAGCAACTCAGTATATACTTGCAAATATTTGCATTTAAATCTAATAAAATCCAACCATCCATTCAAGCTTTGCTCTTCTACCCTTGGAATCATCAGCCCTTGGAATTCAATTCTTTGTCACACAATCAAACTAGTTTGAACACATTCCTAGATAGCCAAATCACCTGTATGGTTTCCAAATGGACTAGTTTCATTCCCTGCATGAGCTATATCTGTACATTTGCATTTTCCTCACATTTCATTCATTCTCTTTCTCATTTATTTCATCTCTTTATGCCCATATTCTATTGTCTTGAACTTACGCTACAACCTCCAAAATGACTGTACTGTTATTTCATTCTACCATTTCATTCTTTTCATTCATTACATCTTTGCTTCCTAGCTGTAGGTAGCCGTCCATCAGGTTGTATCCAATCACCATTGGATGTCCTAAAAAGGCTGTGCTGCCTTTCTGAATATTTTCTCCTCAGTTAGTTAATCTCATATGTTTTTGAATTTTGCTAAATCCAGTCATCACATTGGGCTTGGATTTAGTTTCCTCCAATTGGAAAAATTCATCCCTCTTGCTTTTTATTGATCTCTGGAACCACAGTTTGCACTTTGAAGTTAGCCTTGCTACCTTGCACTTATCCCTTGCGCTCACAATCATCTAAGATTACCCTATAGTACGTGGGGTGATTGTGCAACAGTTCTATGGCTCAAAAAACAGCCAGAGTGGATGAATGGTTCTAATGGGAGGAAACCAAATCCAAGACCAATTTGATGACCTGTTTTAGCAAAATTCAAGGACGTATGAAATTGACTAACTGAGGAAAAAATCATCAGGCAGGAAGCATATCCTTTATAAGTTAGTCCAATGGTGAATAGATACAGCCTGATGGACGGCTACCTATAGCTAGGAAGCAATGATGCAATGAATGACAGGAACAGAATGGGAAAAATGAAATAACAATACAGTCTTTTCCAAGGTTTTAGCATAGTTGCAAGACAATAGAACATGAATTTAGATAGATTTAATGGATGATACAAGGAAGGAATGATATTTTTGGAAAATGCAAATGAATGGATATATTTATGCAGGGAAAGGGACTAGTCCATTTGCAAACTATACAGTTGATGTGGCTATCTAGGCATGAGTTCAAAATAGTGTGATTGTGTGACCAAGAATGGAAGTACAAGAGCTGATGAGACCCAAGCGTTGAAGCGCAAAGCTTGAATTGATGGTCAACTGGATGAGAGTTAACTGAAAAGATTCACAAGTAAATACTGGGTTTCCAAGATTGGAAGGTTGTTATGCTAGCCAGAGGTAGTAAGCAGAAGGCACCATTGATGTTGTGATTTATTTTTGTCATGCTTTTAGACTGAGGTAGATGGTACTGAGGAAAAGGTTATGTCAAAATGATGAAGCCAATGACCCTTGACCTTGGAGCATGACACTTCCGTCTTACATATATCTCCAGAATCAAGGGAAAGTACTTGAGTTAATGAAGGAAACGTATTGCCTGAAGCAGTCAGCCCTAGCCTGGTACAAGCGCCTCAGTGGCTTCATGAAAGCATTGGTGTTTGCAGTATTGAGACATGACCCCTGTGTATTCTACTCCAAAAACTCATCAAGCGCTAACACATGTTTTTTATGCGATGTGGATAATTTAATCATCATCAGTAGCAATACTCTTTCTTTCAAAAACCTCATTGCACAAGAATTTTACATAAATTATATTGGGGAGGAATCTTTCTTCTTAGGAATGAACATCAGAAGGGGCCCAGGCCTCCTGATTTTCAATCAGGAGCAATATGTCCTTTGCAAGGTGAGAAATTTCAGATTCAATCACTTGCAAGCATGAAAGTCCCCAATGTCTCCTTTGAACAGAATGGTTTCTGCATCAGAAAAGAGCCACCTGAAGTTTTTGGGTAGAGGCGGCAACTACCAGGTGCTTGTTGGATCTCTAAATTACCTTAGCATACTCACTTGCCCCAACATAACCATGGTGTGGTGGTTATTTATAGACACAGATGAAAGTGGTAAAAAGGTAGACATTTGAATCAGGGTATCAGCAGTAAGCGTATGCAGAAGCCGCAGCAAAAAAGCTTTGAAAAGTAAAATCTAGCTATTTTCCTCCTCCGGAAGGGAAAAAGTCTTAAATCATTTGGGCCAACTCCTGCACACTCCTGTGTCTCACAAGGATGTTACTCATCCCTCCTCACTGTTCCCTTACTCTACCACTCCATTTCATTCATCTCTCCCAACTTCTGAATTCACTTGACTCCAAACAAACAACTGCCATTCTTTCTACTCAACACCCTTGTAACAATCCCTTGAACACAATACTTCAAATCATCCTTTCATTTCTCTTTTTCTTTTTTTTCTTTATTCCTTTCTTCTTCTTTTCTTTCATCAATTTTTCTTTCTTCTTTTTCTTTCACCTTCAATCTTAAATTCCAATCTTGTCACTACAGGACTCTTATCTTGCAAACTCTGACTAGTAAGACTATCAACATCACTCAACTCAATCTACCCTCTTTGATCTAACCTGACTTGTCTCAACTTAAAGCTTTCAAATCATTAATTTCCTTGCCCACTTTGTTGTCTTTTATCCTCTCAAAGCCTCAAATAAAACTCTTTTCAACTTATCTTTTCCCTAGTTCCCTGATGTTTGTTTCTTCTGTTTTATTATTTCTCATTTTTCTGTCTTCTTACTGATGATGTTTGCAGAACATCCCTCTTGGTTCTTGTATTCTCAAATTATTATTCTCAGAAATTCAACACGTCTAAAAGCCAAAAACCAATCTGACTAATCTAACTGGGCTGAGGGAGGGATCTAGCAACAATGGATTTTGTCCAATAATCCTCAAGGCTGCACTTGAAGCACATCCTATTCTCACAGAAAAAAACTACTCAATATGGAAAGACAAGACAAAAATTCTCCTGGAACTCAAAGGCGTGAAGGATGCCCTAGAAGACAATATCAAAAATCTAAATTCAACAGAAAAAATGGAGAGGCAAGTCATACTACACTCAAGAATCAAATGAGTAACTCATAAAAATGTTGTAAACCCCATTAAAATATCCTCAGCTAAGCTTCTCTGGAAACATATCAAAGAAAAATTTTCCTTGTCTCAAACTGCCAATTGCTCCCAAATCTTCAACAAGTTCCTCTATCAGAAATTCAAGCCCAATACTATCAACCCTTTTATAACAGATACTAAAATCTCAATGAAGAAAATGATCAATGTATTAATTGACCTCCCAGACAACATCCTCTCCTGTCTCATACTTTTCAACTTTCCTCCATCTCTACATTTGCTCTGCCAACAAATCATGCATTTGGACAAAAACGTCACAGTTGATCTTTTTCTCAACCAAAGCCAGAGTATTTTGCCTTTTGCAGAACAATAGTCAAATACTCACCTTTTTTGGACAAAAATTGTGATCAAAGATAACTTCCTCTCCACAATTATGGGGTTAGGAATGCAGAAGCAAGTGGTTGGAGCTATTTAGTATGTATCCAAGGACTGAATATGTGGTATGCACTGAGGTTATGAAGGATAAGTAATTGTTGGGACAATCAACACTAAAGTCAAAGGGGCAGCATTCTGATCAATGAGGATCAGTTATGCCGCATGTGGGATCAAGGGTGATCTGCTAAGGAACATTGACGGGGATATATCATTAGTAATTCATTGGTGAAAATGGACTGTTAGGGTTATTGGAGATTTCAATAATTATCACACCAAATCTATTGTATGTGGATGGATCAGCTAGGGAGATCATGAATAATGTAAAGCTGGATCATTGTGGAATGCATGGAGGCGGATGAGGGGGAAAACTCACTCTTTTTTTTTACTTCTTTCTTTTTGGAGTGGTGCTTTTGGGTTGTATGTAAAAGGGGATTGTTTTGGATTGGGTGGGGGGTATCTTATGTTATCTTTACCTAACAAATCTTACAACAAATCTTTTTGAATTTAATTTTTAGCCTTCTGAAGTAACTTAGAGTCTTAAGCAGAGAATATTTCAAGTGCAGAGCTTGATGTGGAGTTCACATTTTTTATTACTTCTATTACATTTTGTTTTAGATTAGGAATTGCCAAAAAATCCTGCCTTGCACTAAATCAAATTCCCAAATCTCCTGACTCTTCATCTCCCTATCAAATCTTCACTAAAAAAACTCTCCTGACCAGTTACTTTCATAACATTTGGTCAAAAGTTGTTTATCTTGAAAATAAGATAGCTTGAGGTGAAAAATTCAAGGATTGCAGTCTCACAGGTACTGCACTGGGTTATAACCCAATCTTCCTATCCTACCAAATTCTTAAACCTGACAGCTCTATCATCTCCTCCAAACATGTAAAAATCCTCAAAAATGACTCTCTTTCCCAGTTGCCTACTCATCCCAGTCATTCTTCAAACAGAGAGTCATTCCAAATCAAATTGGAAAACAATCTTCCTCTTTTACCCTCTTCTCTTCCTTCTTCTACCAACATTGAAAGCCTCAATGACACCAACAGAAAAAAAACCACTTCTTCCTCCTTGAAATTCACTCCTGAACCTCTGGAAAACTTTCCGTCCAACTCAGCCTCTGATTCTTCTGAAGCACTTGCCAATCAGCTCAATGCCAGTTACTCTCTTTGGGATTGGTCATATCTTAATCCTCCTCAAAGATACAGGTACCATCATTCTTATGTTCCAAAGTCCTAGAAAGAGGCCAGGAGATGCCCCAATTTCCTCAAAAGGGACGCCTCAATGGACTCCAAACTGGATTTCATCAAACATTTCAATGTATGGGACAACTACAAAGTTATGGAACCTGCTAATCCTCTCAATACAACATGGGTCTATTGCCTCAAGGATAACTGTCATGGAGGTCCCCTTCTCTACAAAGGCTGGATTTGCGTTCAAGATTTTGATAAAATCTATGGCCTGGATTATCAAGACACCTTTTCCCCAACAGGCAAGGTTGCCTCTTTGCAAACTGCTCTTCTTTTTGGATTGTATCACTCCCTACCTATCAAGAAGTTTGATCTCAAAGTGCCTTACTTCATGCGCCCCTGTTGGATACAGTCATCATTAAAAGACCCAAGGGCTCAAAAAGAAAATCAGAGTATCCCATTCCAAAAAATCCCTTTACAGCCTCAAGCAAGCCCCAGCAAATTGGTTCAAAACCCTCACCTCATGGATTTGCAAGCAAGGTTTCCATGAATCAATCTCTAATCCCTGCTTGTACATCCACCCCAACAGCAAATCAGTTCTTTTCTTTCACATGGACAACCTGATTCTTGCAGGTTCTGGAAATAAATTTAAATCCAGTTTCCACAACAGATTCCCAAATTCCAGTAATCACAAACCCAAAACAATCTTAGGCATGAAATAAAAAGGACTCAGAAAAAAAATACTGCTTTCCAAACCCAAACACATCAAACATGGGCTAGAAGAATTGAAGATGACTGACTGTAAAACTTCCTTTTTTCCTCTTGCTATCAACTGAAACCTGACTCTGGCCTTGGAAAAAGATCACAAAGAATTAAAATCCTTGAACATCAACTATCAATCAGCTGTCTTTCTTATAAACTATATAGCTTGCCTCACTCAACCTGACCTGAGCTTTGCAGTTTCAAGCCTAGCTATATTTTGAAAAAAGCTGGGTATTTGTTATTGGAGGGAGGTCAAGAGCTGTTGGAAGTATCTCAAGGCCACAAAATATCTTAAACTCACTCTCCAAATTGGCAATTCAAACACTCAAATACAGTGCTACAACAACACCACATGGAGCAACAACTTGGAAACTCAACATTTTCAATCTTGCCATCTTTCACTTCTCTTTGAAACCCTCATCTCCTGGAGCAGCTACCTTAAGCATAATTTCACTCATTTGACCACAGAAGCCAAACTGAATCCTCTTGTTGACTCCTTCTTAGAAGCCATATGGATGAGGGAATCAGTATTGGAACTATGGAAAAAGGACATAGAACCCAGTTTTCACTTCATCAAAAACAAAGGTCTTGAAAAAAAACTCAAAACTTTTGGATTCAATTCTAAAACCCAGCACATTAATATAAAGACTAAAGCACTACAAGAAGAACTCAAACTTGGAAATATAGTTATTGATCTCATTCCTTTGCCCAAAATGAAAGCCAATGGTCTCACCAGAGCTCTCTCCCCTTCCTTGCTATCATTTCTCCTCAACCTAATTGATCCAAATTTTACTCTCATGTCTCCAGTCTTACCAGCCATGGGGGGTGCTAAATAATTTGAGCCAACTCTTGCATGCTCCTGTGTGTCACAAGGATTTCACTCATCCCTCCTCCCTGTTACCTGACTCTACTCCTCTATTTCATTCATCTCTCCCAACTTCTAACTTCACTTGACTCCAAACAAACAACTGCCATTCTTTCTACTCAAAACCCTTGTAACAATCCCTTGAACACAATCCTTCAAATAATCCTTTCCTTTCTCTTTTTCTTTTTTTTTCTTTATTCCTTTCTTTGTCTTTTCTTTCATCATTTTTTCTTTCTTCTGTTTCTTTTGCCATCAAACTTCAATTCCAATTGTGTCACTACAGGACTCTTATCTTGCAAACTCTGACTGGTAAGACTATCAACATCACTCAACTCAATCAATCCTCTTGGATCTAACTTGAATTGTCTCAACTTAAAGCTTTCAACTCATCAATCTCCTTGGCCACTTTTTTGTCTTGCATCCTCTCAAAGCCTCAAATAAAACTCTTGTCAACTTATCTTTTTCCTATTTGCCTGATTTTTTTCTTCTTTTTTCTTACTTCTCATTTTGCAATCTCCTTACTAATGATTTTCCTGGCACAGCCCTCTTGGTTCTTGTATTCTCAAATTCTTATTCTCAGAAATTAAACAAAAAGCAGGCTCAGCTGCAGCACAATAGGCAAGCTGAGCCTGGGTTTTTTCCTTTTTGGGAGCAATTGCTCAATTTTTGTATTTTTTGGAATCAAAATCTGCATTCTTTCCTTTTGCGGAGCAGTAATTGTGGTTGGTAAATATCCTCTTCCACACTTATTGGCTTTGGATTAAGGATGAAAAAGGAAGTGATTGTGACTATGGGGTATCTGTCCAAAAAATCTGACTATGCCATATGCATTGGGATTGCGCAAGATGTGTCATCTTTGGGACAATCAAACACTCAATCAAGGATGCGGAATGCGGTTCAAAAAGGCTGATCTGTAAGGAAGATTGACAGGTTTCTTCTTTTATGCCATATTCAGGATCAATGGGGATCTCCTGAGGAATTTCAATGGGGATCTGTCCTTTGCAATGCATTGGCTCAAGTCAATTGGTGAGGTCAACAGAGGTTGCAGGAACTCAACAGATCTCATGTATGCAGATGGATTGGCTAGTAGGATCAGGACTAATAATGGGCAGGGTCATTCCAGAGTGTTTTAGGGGGCGGCTTTATAGGAATTCATTATTTTTTTATTTCCTTTTGTTTCCAGAGTTTTAATTTTGGGTGGTTGTATATGAAACTTTTTGTCTGATTAGTGGGGCATTGGGGGGTATCTTATCTTATTGTAGGTTATCATATGGTTACAAATTTTATTGTTTTCCTCATATATTGAAGTATTCTTTTATCATCAGAGTTTCTTACATGCAAAAAGTTCTTAATAACCATCTCTTGAAGTTAGCTGGGAGTTATTTCAGGGAATAGTTCAGGTGTGGAGCTTGTTGGGGAGTCAGTGCTAGTTTATTACTTTCATTTCATTGCAAGTTAGTTAAGGTAGTTTCTGTAGGACGTGGAGTGGCAGCATAGGCATCTATTCTCATGCGGAGTGGGTATTGTAACTAAAGGGCTGGAGAAGTATCTGGTACCGGAGTGCAATTGGTGCCGTCATTAAGTGTAGCACATACTTTCTTTCCAAAATGGCTTTCAGCATACTATCTCACTTCTTAAACAGGATGGTGTGGAAATAAATTATGTGCTACACTAAATTTCTGCACTGTGAGAATTGGGATTGGAAACCAAGACCAAGCTGTATTTCACGTAGTCATGAAAAACAATGAGAATTGTTTTAAGCAATGAAAACAAAAGGAAAGATAGTACAAAGAGAGTGACCAACAGAGGACAGTCTGACTGATGTGGACAAGTCTAATATGATAAGGTTAAAGAGATGAGACTTTATGAGAAGCAGTCAGACAATGCAAAGCCAATTCTAAATAGATGATGAATAGGGAACTAAAAGCAAAAGAGTAAGTTCCTGCATTGATTGATGAGTGGTCAGATGGATGTTTTACTGACTGTGATTGGAATGGCTGCTAGTCTCGAAGGTTTGATGATTTGGATGAAAGAAGAGGATTCTTGAATGGTTGATTGGTTTGGTTTATTGATCTTGATTTATCATTATTTCTGGCGCCATTATCTCATTTGATTGATTGAATTTCTGGATAGTTGTTGCCATAAGATATTTTAGATCTTGATGAAGTTAAGCGGTCCTCTAGCAATGAAGTCTCAGAGGCCACAAGGTAAGGACTGATAGTGGTGCGCAAGCATTGTGCGCCGCGGAATAGAACACAAGTGTTGCACGCAAAGAGGCAGACAGCGCTTTTACAAGTGATTGTAAGAGGAAAAAGACAGTGGAAAAGAAAAAGAAAAGAAAGAGAGGAAAAGAAAGAAATGTGTAAACAACAGGACTGAGGTGATAGGAAATTAGAGAAGGTCAGAACATCAACACGCCCCCACAACTCGGAGATCAGTGGTAGAGAGAGCTGAAGGCATTTACAAGCCTAGTGACTGACATTTTGTTTGCGGCTTTAGTCAGAGCGTCAGCCGTCATTTACTGCAACAGGATCAGTTTGACCTCAATAAGACCTTGTTTGAAGTCATTGCGTAGACTTTTGGCCTTGATGTTGATGTGCTTTGCTTTGGAGTTGGATCCAGACTTTTTCATTTTGTCATCAAGACCTTTGTTGTCAATCAGATGGAGCAGGCATTTGAATGAACATTGATAGATGTCTTTGATCAGTTGTTGGAGCCAGCGTGCTTCCAGGTGACAGCTTGAAATTGCGACACATTTGGATTCTGTTGAGCAGTGCGTTATTGATTGTTGATGCCTGCTAGTCCAATAAAGAGGACTACCCCTGAAGGAACAGATGAAACCGCTCTGAGATACCCTAGATTCTGGATTTTCCGCCCATGTGGCATTGCTGAAGCACACCAGTCGATTTGAAATTGACCATGGTCCAAGTGTTAGAGTCATGTCTTTGGTGTCATTCAAATATCTCCAGACGCGCAGGACCTCTTTCCAGTGGTTGATTCCGGGTGCCTTTCAGTGTCTTTCCAGACTAGAAACAGAAAAGCTGATATCTGGCCTGGCAAGACCAGCTATAAAGTTCAGTTGGCCAATAGGTGAGCAATAGTTCACATTGAGAGCCAGAAATAGTTCGCATTCCTCTGCTCTGGCTGTTCCAAGGTGAATACTGGGAGTAAGTGGAGTTGATACCGGTCAACTGTTTTTGAGGTCAAGTTCCTCAAGCCCTTTTTCAATGTGTAGCAGTAGGGAAAGGTGGATTAAGCCATCCTTCCTTTCAATCTTCATCCCAAGGAGAGTATTACGAGGGTGTGCGGATGAGTGTTTGAATTTGGAAAGAACTTTTTCTTTGAATTGATTGACGTTTCCGGCAATTAGAAGGTCATCAACGTGGAAGAATATTATGGTTGTCTTGTCATCCCCAATATACAGACATGGATTGCATGCGGATTCCTGAAAACCTTGGGCTTTGATCCATTTGCTCAACATCCAATACCAGTTCCTTGGGGCTTGCTTCAGTCCGTATAGTGACTTTTTGAGCCTCAGGTATTTGGAAGACCTACCACAACCAATGGGCGTTCTGATAAAGACTTGTTTGTCCAATTTGGAGTGTAGAAAAACCCCCTTGACATCCAGTTGGAGCATGTCCAGGTTCATTTTGGCTACGTATGTAAGAACTGCCCTCAATGGGGAAACCTTGCCTGTAGGCGCATAGGTATCTAGGTAGTCTAGTCCATACCGCTGATTGAACCCTTGCATGCACAGTCTGGTATTGAGAATTGGGGCTTTGCCGTGAGCATTCTGTTTAATTTTGAAGACCGGGACAGTGTTGAGCGGGTTGGTGACTATTTTCTCATTGACTTCTTCCCAAAATTCCTGATCTTTGATTGTTTTGAATTCCTTCAAAGCTGATTCTCTCCATTGAGGGATGGTCATGGCCTCAGCTAACAACTTTGGAAGTTTTTTGGATATAAATCCATAGCAATCAGGTTTGGACAAGGTCTCTTGGTTTCTCAGATTTGGCCTCAAGTTCTCTTCAACTGTTGAGTCGGATTCTGAGGGCTCTTCCAAGCTATTGACATTGGATTCTTCCTTCAAAATTGGTGATGAATCAAAGGAGGTATTTTCTGGCATCTGCATCTGATCAAGCATGTTAGAACCAGGAGCCTGATTTACATTTGGGTTAGTGAATTGTTTGCTGTTGGAAGTGTCATCCACACACAGGATTGAAGTTGGATTTTGATGATTGAATTTGATGTGCTTGGTGTCAACAATTTTTCCAGGTGGAGTGATTATTTTATAGGAGAGTAGGGATGGATTAAAACCCAGTAGCAGTCCTGCGACCCCTTTCTTGCTGAGTTTAGAGATTATCTCTGTGCCGTTGATCCTATAGGTTAGGCTTGATCCAATGGGTTCAATGTAGTCCTTTGGAAGTTGGTTCCGATGCATCTTCTTCCAGGGAGAGTCCACACCTTTCTGTTTGGGGATCTGATTCAACATCAGACCGCAGCTTATAAGAACTTTGTGCCAGAAAGATTTGGGAATGTTTGATTCCGACAGGGTTGCTTGAACTTCTTCCATCATTGTCCAATTTGCTCTCTCTGCTCAGCCATTATGCTGTGAGTGATACGGTTTTCTGGTGACTTGATTGATATGGTGGTTTCAATAATAGTTTTCTAGTTTCTTATTAACAAATTCACCGCCACCATCCAAACAGACTTCCTTTGGGTATTTACCTGTTTTCCTGTGTTGGTTTTCTATCACAAACATCAGAACATCCGCGGCATTGCTCTTGGATTTGAGAGGAAAACCCGCCAATTATGCGGAGTAAGAGTCAAAAAGAGTGAGAGCGTAACGGAACCCTCCTTTTGATGTTGGGTTGATGGGTCCAATGAGGTCTAGATGGATCTTCTCAAAGCAGCTACCAGTGGTTTCCTGTTGGTGATTGAACGGGGCTTGAGTTATCTTGGCCCTGTCACAGTTCAGACATTTGAAGGAGGCTTTCTGTGCTTTGGGGAGTTTGGTTTTGAGGAACTTCTCCATTTGAGATAAGCTAGCATGGCCCAAAGAATGATGAATAATTGATATTTTTTCATTGGAGTAGAAGGAGCTTTTGGGATTTGTGGTAGCCATATCAATCACGAACAGGTTGTTGATGATAGAACCAGAAAGTAGTAGAGAACTGTTTGAGGTAAGTGTGAAGTTTTTGGGATTCCTGTTTCTTTCAACCCAGAGATCAGCCCCTTGACCCATGAGCGCACCCAATGAAATCAGGTTCACCGTAGATTTGGGTACCCAGGAGGCATTGGAGAGGAGCAGGTTAGCATCTTTTGTGTCCAAAGCAGCTATACCGCTTCCTTCAATTTTGATGGAAGCGTCCTTTTTTCCAGTTTGAATTCTTTTGGTTCCATCGCTCTTCTCAAAGGTAGTGAAAGAGTCCCAATCAACAATCATGTGGATTGAACAACCTGAGTCTAGGATGAAGCAACGTTGATTGATGGATTTGGACAGTACAGTGAAGCTGAGTCCGCAAAAGAAACTGTAGAAGTGAGATTTGTCCTTTTCCTTAGCTTTGCCTTTCCAAGACCCGCAATTGTTAGCGTTAGTAGGCTTGAGTTCCGGAAATTCAAACCAACATGAACTGGCTGGGTGAGAAGTCACCGCCGGATTGTGCTTGCGGTTTTCACATTGAGGTCCTCTGTGTAGTGCAACGTTCACCGGCTTGGCTTGCTCTCCTTCAGCAATGGATTTGTTTTTGTGTTGGATCAGGTGATTGAGTATGACATCAACTTTCATATTGGTGGTCAAGTGCATGATTTGCAACTTCATGTGTTGCATCAAGCTAGGAAACTTGAAGAGAATTAGATAGGCAATTATGTCTGAAGGGAGCTCAATGCCAACCTTGGTCATCTTCTTGAGATAGATCTTGACGGTAGTTACAAACAATTCAATGTTAGTTTCCATTGAGAGATGTAGGAACCCATTGAAAACCCAAGCTCTGTTTGCAGATTGGGATGATGCAAAGTGTTCTTGTGTAGAGATCCAGATCAACTTTGCATTGTCTTTGTTGGTGTCATCAATAATGTTGTTGTAGGAGTTTGCGTTGAGTTTGGCAAGAATATGAGCTACAAATTCCTGGTTTTTGTCCTTGTCCAGGCAGGTTGAGTCATTG
Organism: Puccinia polysora; assembly: GCA_025617555.3. Taxonomy (NCBI): domain Eukaryota; kingdom Fungi; phylum Basidiomycota; class Pucciniomycetes; order Pucciniales; family Pucciniaceae; genus Puccinia; species Puccinia polysora. The sequence goes on along the minus strand of CM062622.1, from coordinate 32,594,149 downwards.
GCAGTCATGATGTCAAATATTTCACATAGTTTGAAGAGCTTTTCAAACTTCTTCCTCCACATGCTGTAGTTATTGGCCTTTAGTAGTGGTGTAGATTTGATTAGAGATTTTATTGCCAATGATTTGTAGTTGGTAGAGTCCCCCCCTGGTCCTGGCGTGGATGAGGTCCTCAGTCAATCCATCGTTTGGTTGGGGCAGGCTTTTGAACATCTGAGAATTGGGATTGGAAACCAAGACCAAGCTGTATTTCACGTAGTCATGAAAAAGAATGAGAATGGGTTTAAGCAATGAAAACAAAAGGAAAGATAGGACAAAGAGAGTGAGCAACAGAGGACAGTCTGACTGATGCGGACAAGTCTAATATGATAAGGTTAAAGAGATGAGACTTGATGAGAAGCAGTCAGAAAATGCAAAGCCAATTCTAAATAGATGATGAATAGGGAACTAAAAGCAAAAGAGTAAGTTCCTGCATTGATTGATGAGTTGTCAGATGGATGTTTTACTGACTGTGATTGGAATGGCTGCTAGTCTTGAAGGTTTGATGATTTGGATGAAAGAAGAGGATTCTTGAATGGTTGATTGGTTTGGTTTATTGATCTTGATTGATCTTGATTTCTGGCGCCATTATCTCATTTGATTGATTGAATTTCTGGATAGTTGTTGCCATAAGATATTTTAGATCTTGATGAAGTTAAGTGGTCCTCTAGCAATGAAGTCTCAGAGGCCGCAAGGTAAGGACTGATAGCGGTGCGCAAGCATTGTGCGCCGTGGAATAGAACACAAGCGTCGCGCGCAAAGAGGCAGACAGCGCTTTTACAAGTGATTGTAAGAGGAAAAAGACAGTGCAAAAGAAAAAAAAAAGAAAGAGAAGAAAAGACAGAAATGTGTAAACAACAGAACTGAGTTGATAGGAAATTAGAGAAGGTCAGAACATCAACATGCACCAATCATGCTCCAGTACTGGATACTTTCCTATCCCTTTAGTTAAAACACCCACTCTGCACCAGAATAGATGCCTACACTGTTTCTCTGGGTTGTACATTAACTAAATCACAATGAAATAAAAGTAATAAACTAGCACTAACTGCCCAACAAGCTCCAACTTGAACTATTCCCTGAAATGACTCTTAGATAACTTAAAGAGAATTTTCTTCAGACCTTTATGCACAGAAGACACTCCAATGATAAAAGAATACTCTAATATAGAATGAAAATAATAAACTCCGTAAATTTATCCTAAAGTAACATACTCCCCTTGATAACCCACTAAACAGATAACTCCTTTTATATACAGCCCCAAAATTAAAACTCTGGAAACAAAAGGAAATATAAAAATAATGAATTCCTACACTGACTCCCTAATTCACTGTTCAATGACCAAGCCCACTATTATTACTGATCCTACTAGCCAATTTGTCCACATACATTAGATCCGTTGAGTTCCTGCAACCTCCAATGACCCTACCAATTGATTTGGGCCAATTAATTGCCCACAACCAATGCCCATTTACCTTCCTCAGCAGATCCCCATTGATCCTGCATACGGCATAACCAAAGACCCTTGCCAATCTTCCTTACGGATCCTTGTTGATCCTTATGCCGCCTCCTCAATTATATTGTTGGATTGACCCAAAAATTACATGTCTTCTTCAATACCAATGCATACCGCATAATCAGCTTTTTGGACACATACCCCATAGTTCCAATTGCTTGCTTTTGCATTCTTGCTCCAACATTCATAAGTGTGGGAGAGGATAGTTACTTACTACAGTTACTGTTCCCAAAAGGCAAAAATCTGGCTATTGATTCCGCAAAAGACAGAAACTTGAGCTATCACTTCTGCAAAAGGAAAAAGTCCAGACTCAGCTCACCTATTGTGCTGCAGAACCCGCAAATACACAACTGCTGAGCCTGCTTTTCCTCCGACGTAGTAGGCAAGTAGCAATATTTTTCTTTTCAAACCTATTGTGCTGTAGATTCTGCATCCGCCCACTGCTGATTCCCTGAGTTGAATTTCTATGTTTTTCCTACTTGCCTCTGTGTCTATAAATAACTACCACACCAGGAAAGGACCACTTCCATTGGGAAATTCAGGTATTTAGATACCTAAAAGGTGTTAGAATTTCAGCCTGATCTTGGTGTTTCCTAGACCTTGAGTGCAACTGTACTGTCATCAGTGTCATATTCCTTTATCAATGTTCCTTATCTTGTGATATCCTATGTGTCACATTTATTTTTATTTAACCTATTGGCCATCTTGGTTGCCTTTCATATTATCCTAGTCATCCATCCTGTTGTGACAACCACCAGCTCAATTGATTCCCTGAGGATCTATTTTGTGTCCTTCTGTCATCTTGTCTTGCCATAGCCTGCCGCTTCATCTGTGTTGTTTGCTCACTACCATCAGGCATTGTTCCCAAATTCATCAAATTGCATCATCCTGGAATTTTTGTCATTGTTTTTAATCTTAATCCTTCCATCGTGCCATCTCCTTTACCATCTGCTTGGTCAATCAATTCACTAAGTACCAACCTAGCTAGTTCTTGCAACTTCAATTCCCCTTTGAAGGTGATCTCACAAGATCACAATGGTCTTTAAATCACAAACCTTTTGAAAATCACCCTGAAATCCAAGTTACCTTCTCAAGCCTGCTGCCTGTGGACAGTCTTGCTATCTTGCTTGCTACCTCTTACACATTTCTGTTTTATTCCTTTCATCAACCTTGAGCCTGCCAATCTCTGTGTCATCTAAGCTTGTTTCAACTCTCAAATCAACCAATTCATCCAGCTCCAATCTTGCACATGCTTGATCTGTTGCTTCCATCCACTCAAATTGATTGGCCCATCACTTACTCAGCCTGGTGTCTACTTAATGAATTGATCTAACGCTGTCTCAGCTTGCTTTTGGGCCAACCTTCTCTTTTTGCTGTCGGGTCCAACCTTGCGCCATCTTCAAGATTCACCCCATGTTAGCTCTTAGTTGTAATCTCATTGCATCCAAGTTTTCTTAACCAACCTTGATTGTGCTCTTGCATCTTTCAGCCACCTTGTTCTGTTTTGTCAGTATAACCACAAAATTCCAACCTTGCACTTCTTTGGTCCACCATTACCTCATTGACCTCAAGTTTTTTGGTTTCTTCCTTCAAATTCATTGATTAGCCAATCCTGTGTTTGTTGCTACCTTTAAAGTCAACCAATGTATATCCAATTAGGTCCATTAGCTATCTTTCACAGTCTTCCAATATTTATCCTCAAAATCAGTTGTTTTTTAGAATAGACTGGGTTCAAAAATTAAGATTTGAGAATAATGTTACTTTTTGATGGAATAGACTCAGTTGTATTTCAAAAATCACAAGAATTTTCTCTTTTCTAATGGAATAGGCCCTCATTTTAGTAATCAAAAATTTCCTCATTCTAAGTTTTAATGTTGGATAGAATAGAGGTGCAAGAGTTCAAAAGTCCTCAACTCATCAATTTTTTTTATTTCCCTCAAGATTTAGGCAAGGGGGTGTGCTAGAATTTCAGCCGGATCTTTTTGTTGACTAAACTTTGAGCGCAACTGTAATGTCATCAGTGTCATATTCCTTCATCAATTTTCCTTATCTTTTTATATCCTATGTGTCACATTTATTTTTATTTAACCTATTGTTCTCATTCATCTTTTCAAGCCACATGTCAGCCTCATTGTACTTAGTCTAGTTGAGCTTCTTTTTTCCAATTGAATGAAAAATCATCTGTTCTTCCTTACCCTGACCCAGAGTGCCCTCCTTTGGCTCCTTAGATACGCTCCTCTTGGAACCATAAGACTCTTCCCATCCTTTTCTTCAGTATCAACTGGAGTTACCTACTCTGAGCTTTCACAAAAGGGAAACCTGGTAGGCGATTGGGGTTCACAAAGAACAAATCCACTGGTCTTCATGTATATGCTGACACCAATTGGGCCAACTACATTCAATTTCAAAGGTCCTGGACAGGTATCCTTGCTATAAAGGGATCAAGCATCCTTTCTTGGAAGTTGTAACGCCAGAAACCGTCTCACTATCAACCACTGAGGCAGAGTATAAAGCCCTCACTGACAGCGCAAAAGAGGCCACCTGGCGCTCAGCGCTTATAAGCAATTTAACCGCAACCAAGATGTAAAAAGGAACAATTTTATGAAACAACAAAGGAAATTTTGACTTGGCCACCAGCCACTTGATTCCTAACAGCTTCCATAGCAAACATATTGATATTTTCTACCATTACATCTGCAAGATGATCAATTGGAGCCATATCATACTTTGGCAAATCCCCTCCAACATAAACCTTGCCAACTTCCTCACCAAGCCACTCTCTCTGGGAGCCATGGGGGCAATACTTTTCCTGTTGGATGCCTTGGCCACGCAAGATGCACCTAGCACGGGGGTATGTTGAAATAGAGCTCCTGATGCTTTGGCGTATTTTTCATCCAAGCAACCCAAAATCAAAGCAAAGTGTAAGCTCACAAACCCATATTACTTGGTAAGCTCCCTAAGAAAATTTAACCATTCACCAGAAATTATATGATGATATGTACCAAGAATTGACTAGGAAAGCATGTATTTGATGCCAGCAGACCAACAAAGTAAGAAACTGGTCAAGGGCAGCATGAAATGGAAAGATCAAATTAAATTGCTAAGCCACAAATAAAACACATGAGTAACCAAGCAATTGAATAAAATTTTGCTTGTGACTCTGCCATACCAATAAAACTACCCTAGCTGCAAGGAAGTAAAAACTTACAAAGCTAAAGGTCCACCAGTTCCTTCCTCATCATCCCCATCATCTGGGAAGAATTAAACCAGAATTTGGGAGCAGCACAGGAGGATTGGTAGTGCATCAGAACAGAGGAGGAAGGTCAAAATTCTTGTATCCACTTGTATTTCTATCATTTAAGGAGGACAACTCATTTCCCCAGCTTGTAAATCATCATCATCATCCCACAAGCTCCTTTAACAAAAGCCATTATTCTCATTTTCTAAAAAATCATCTAAACAAATCTAAGAATTGTTATGCTGAGAGAATCAGAAATTTATCAATAAAGAGTAATAATGCCAATATGGAATCAACAGAAGAAACCAATTTAAAAAGTGTTCCCACAGGGAAGCATAATTGATGCACTAAAAATAGGTTTTTGGACCTCACCCAGCACATTTGTGCCATTCAAGAAATTAAACTACACGTCAAGCATAGATAGAAAAGACAATTCTTGAAGTTCAATGAAGAGGAGATATCCCTGACTGTTTCAAAGATAAAAATTGTACACAAGCTAATCAAGTGAAAATACTAGACTTTCCTCAACCAAGAAATCCCAGCTGTTTTTTGGTCAACCAGGAAAAAAGGAAGATAGGATCATCTTTGACACTGGAGCTACACAACATATGTTTAATAGTATAAATTATTTTGATCCAAAATCTATCAGAAATGATACCACAGGACTTCAACTTAGATTATCTGGAGGAGAAAATACCCATCTCATCCAAGCAATTGGCAATGCTAGCATTGTAGGGTAAATCAATCACAACACTGAATTTTAAAATGTGCTTTATGTGCCTCAAATATTCAGGCATCTTATTTCTGGCTTTGTATTATTACAAGGTAATGTTAACATATTCAAAATTGGATTGGTTGTTGAGTCAAAATACAAGGAAAATATATTTCTTGGGGGTCAATTTACAAACAATCTTATGGAGATCAAAATCTCACCAAAGGTGAGAAACAGCTACTCACTACTCACAGACACACATGTTGAAAAATTCACAATTGATTTGCGCATATCAATATAGGACTCCAAAACAGAATGACAAATGCAAAGCTACTCAAAGAAAAAAATATTAATCCATTCCCGTGTGAAACTTGCAATATTTCCAAGAATCACAGATTGGCCTACAATCTTGAAAGAATACGGAGCTCTCAACCACTCAAAAATTTTCATTTAGACTTAAGTTGTATAATTCAAAAAGAATCCATATATTCATATTATTCACTTTTTACTGAAAGCTACACATGCTATAGGAGAAGTTACCCACTAGTTTCTTAGTCCAAATTTGATATTTTAGATATTATTAAACATTACATAGCAAAAACTGAGAGAAAAACTAATCATTAAAAGATTGATTTCACAATTGAAGGGGGAAGCAAATTTATTATCAAGAAGTAATGGGGTACCTAAATAAACTTGGATTATCATTAAAAATAACGGCACCTTATACCCCTGGAAAAATGGAGTAGCAGAAAGAAGAAATTGAACAATAGTACAAAGAGCCAGATCCTTAATACTTCACAGTGGATTTCTGTGTAAATTTTGGTGGAATGCTGTACATGCAGCAATCCACCACACAAATAAAGTATTTACAGACGCAACTGCTACCAAAAATATAAAACCCTTTCAATTATGGTACAGATATCAACAAAATTTAGATCATATTCATACATTTGGTTGTAAGGTATTTTTACTAATTCAAAAACAATTCTGAGATAAAAAAAATTTAGTAGTGTATCACCAAAAGTAATACTCTTAGGTTTCACCAAAGGAAACAAAAATTATCATATCTATATACCAGAAGAAGATAAAGTTAGACTTTTGTGTGACCTAACCTTTGTATAGGATCAATTTTCCTCTCAAAGAAGCACAGAAGATCAACAATCAAATGATGTTTTACCAATTTTTCCTCCAGATCCTACAGAATCAATAAGCAAATCTTCAAGTGATTCATGCACCAAAAAACATCTTATTCTTACCTAAGGAACAACACCAATTTCATGAAATGCTCCAAATAACAACTCACCTGAACCCAGTAACTCAATTCATCCTATAGTTAATGACACCATCAACTATCAAAAATTCGAACAAATTTGAAACATACCACAAATAAATTAATCTAAAATAATAACTTTATCTGAAACATTTTTAGTATTATCTAACATAGTACATACATCATTGAGAATGAAGATCCAAAATCATTTTATGATCCTGCAAACCATATTTATGCTCCAGATTGGTTAAAATAATTCAAAAAGGAAATTGATTCAATTAAAAATAGATATGTGTTTACATTAGTTTATCAACCAACTCATAAAAATAAAATAAAATGTAAATGGCTTTGTAGAACCAAAAGAGAAACAAATGGAAACTTCATAAATAAAAAATCTTGATAAGTGGAAAAAGGATGTTCTCAAATTGAATGTATCAATTTTCATGAAAAACTTTCACCAAAAGGAAAACCAACATCTCTTTGTATACTCATTGCTCTAGCTTCTTTAAAATTTTGGAAAATACATCAAATGGATGCTGTAACTGCTTTCCTCAATGCACCTTTAGATGAAGAAATTTATCTCAGACAACCAGATGGATTTTTTGAAGGAGAAAAAAAAATTAGGTTGATTAATAAAGCAATTCATGGACTTTGAGAGTCACCCAAAATGTGGAACAAAGATTCCAAACAATTACTTGGAATCTATAGGTTTTCAAGAATCTCCTTGTGATGCCTTCTTATACCTTTGACAAAAAGACTCTCAATACAGTCTTCTATATGCTCATGTTGACAAAATGATCATTACTGGAGGTAGTATTGAACAATTTAAAAAATAAATCAAATTAAAATGGGAAATGGAAGACTTAGGTCTAGCCAAAAGTATAGTAGGAATAAAATTAAATAAAACAATCACATTATATTCAATAACTCAATGACACATGGCCCAACAAATCTTGAAAAAATTGAATCATGAAGACACCAAAATTGCTGCCACTCCTTTACCCTCAACTTGCACCTAATTACTCTCCACAGAAGAAGAACATACAGCATTCAAAGAATTAGACCTACCTTATCAAAGTGGAGTTTTCTCACTACTTTATTTAGCTCAATGCACCCATCCTTATCTTAGTTGTGCCTTAGTTATTTCAGGTAGTTACATGGATAAAACTTCTCTTGATCACTGGAAAGGTTCTTTCCATTTTCTAAGTTATTTAAAAGGCACCATTATCCTAGGAATAGAATATACTCCAGACAAAAAATTAGTTCATGCAGATCATGGTTACTATATACCTCATGGTGACACTGACCCAGATTGGGCAGGAGATGAAACACAAAATTAAACTACAGGATATATTCTTATGTTCATGAAAGGTCCAATTAATTGGAGATCAAAACTAAAAAAAAAAATTGTTAAACAAACTCACACTCAACCTCAATTCACACCCTGATTGGCCTCCTGCTTCTTCTTTTCCGTTTCTTCCCTTTCTCTTCCATGTCACAGGAAATGTCCTGAACTGTGCTTCCTGACCCAATCACCTCCTCAGCTAAATCCTCCATCAACTCTCAAGGGACTTAACTCCACTCTACTTGACTCTCAATTGTGCTTGCTCTTTCTTTCCTATCATTCTTTGACACTACTCTTCCTTTTCTTTGTTCTCCTGCTCTTAATTTCTCTCTTGAGGTCATCTCAAACTTCAACATACTCAAAATTACAACCCCTTATCCTTGGCCTATATTCTAGTCAGCTTTGTCTGGTAAGACTCACCACAATATCTCTCAAGTTCTAACTGATTGCGTATTGACTCTGATGGTTTTGCTTCTATATAAAAATTCATTTGTCTGCCACCAAATCTTTTAATACTCTCATGGCCCTGATCAGAGCTCTGTCTTGATGTTTGTTTCTTTTATCTCTATTTTTATTTTTATTAGCCTTTCTTCTTGTTTCCCATACTGATTGTTTTCCTGTTTCAGCTCTGTAAAAATCTTATTTTCTTTTTTTTATCTTCTCAATCTCAGTAATCCAACATGGTTAAAAGCCAAAGGCCAACCCAACCACCCTTACTGGACCAATGGATGGATCAAGCAACAATGGATTCAGACAAATTATTCTCAAAGCAGCTCTTGAAGCCGTTCCTTTACTCACAGATGAAAACTACTCAATTTGGAAAGACAAAATGACAATGCTTCTGGAACTCAAAGGCGTAAAAGAAGCCTTGGAAGACAATTATAAACAACTTGGCTCTACTGACGACATGGAAATTTGTGTGATCTTACTTTATTTCATTGACTCCATCACTCACAAAAACGCAGTTAATCCCTCAAAAATTTCCTCTGCCAAACTCCTTTGGCTAACCATCAAGGAACAATTTGCCTCATCTCAAACTTCTAATTGTGCTCAAATTTTCAACAAATTCCTATATCAAAAGTTCAAACCAGATGCAATAAACTCATTCATCACCAACACCAAGATCTCTATGAAGAAAATGCTGGACATGGGAATCAATTTGCCTGATGATATACTCTTGTATCTAATCCTCTTCAAATTTCCCTTGTCTCTTCACTCTCTCTGTCAACAAATCATGTATTCTGATAAGAATGTCTCTGTGGATCTTGTTCTCAACCACTTAATCCAACTTGACAATGAATCCAAGTCTAATTCAAAGGAAATCAAATCCAGAAATACCGCTCTAGTTAATCCTCAAAACACTAAGAAACCTGTTCCTCACAAAGTTTGATGCAAAAGAGGCTTTCACAATCCACTTTCTCCTGACCATTCCAAGGATAAATGATGGCACAAACATGAACATCTTTCTCCTGACTGGTGGAAAAAGGCTCAAGCCAACTGGAGAGTGCAATTCAACTCAAATTCCAAAGTCAAAGAAATTGGCCACTATCATGCATTGCTTAAAACTTGGATCAAGGATATCAGTCAAAACAATCAAATCATTCTCAACTCAGGCGCATCCTGTCACATGTTCAATTCTCCAGACTTCTTTGTCCATCTAAACAATTGTTTGGGCAATGACTTCATAAACACCAAAATAAGGCGCAAAACTTCCTATTAAAGGAAGAGGGACAGTTAAGCTCACTTGGAAAAACTCTGTGGTCACTCTAACGGATTGCCTTTTTGTTCCGGATCTAGTCATAAATCTTATCAATCCTGGTGAACTTATTTCTTCTAAAGGATGCACTCTTGTGTCAAATGGCTCCCAATTCCAAATCTATTCCAAGACTACTCGAGTATTTTATTGTTTTATTTGAGAAAATCTTTTTGTTCTTAACCTTCCTTATCTTGTTGGTTCCAATCCAAAACTCTGCTACCTCACACAAAAGAAGTTCACAACTGACAAAATCAGATACATTCACAAATCTCTTGGTAATGCCAGTCCCTATTGTCTTAAAAATCTCTTCTCTAATCTTTCTTCCAACTCTCTCACCAATCTCCAATGTGAAGATTGTGTTTTTTCTAAAATCACCAAATCATCTTTTAAGAACATCCAATTGCAGTCCTCTTGACCCTTTGAACAACTTTGCATCAATCTTATTGGTCCCATTACTCCCTTGTCTTGAAATCAAATGAATTACATCATGTCATTAGTTGACAATTTCTCTGGATATATCTTGGCAATTACCCTTCAACACAAATCAGAAGCGGGTTATCAGCTTAAAATTATTCTCAGTCATGAGTGACAAAAGCATAACTGCTTCCCTGCCACCATCTGTACCAATGGGGGTGGTGAATTCTCCTCTTCCAATCTCAAAGATTTCTTCACTGCCAACTCCATTCAAAATCTAGTTACTGAACCCTATAATCACAAGCATGATGGAAAAATCAAAAGAACTAATAGAACTCTTACCAAATCAACCCGTGCTATCCTCCAAAGCTCTAAGCTTCCTCTTAACCTGTGGGCCAAGATCTCCAAAATGGCTTGTCTTACCTTGAATCAAATTCCCAAGAATCCTCATTCCCTGTCTCCTTATAAAATCTTTGCCAACAAAACTCTCCCATACAGCTACTTCCATCCTATTGGTTCCAAAGTTGCTTACCTAGACAATAAAATTGCTTGCGGTGAAAAATTCAAAGATTTAAGACTCACTGGAACTCTTGTGGGTTACAACCTCAGTTTCTTATCATATCAAATTCTCACTCCTGATGATGCAATCATATCTTCCAAACTTGTCAAGATTATCAAAAATCATCCTTCTTGTTCTCTTCCTGCTCCTTCCTCCTCTTCCACTCTAGATGAACTGCTTCTAATGAAGTTAGAAAATGATCTTCCTTTACCCCTTTTATCTGCTTCTCCATCTCTTCTCCCTGAAACTCCCAATTCTCCTTCTTCCACCCCTACTCCTGCTTCTCTTTAGCCCAATGGACACTCTTCAGATTCATCTTACAACTCTTCTGATGATTTGGCCAGTCAACTAGACCCCAGATGCAGTCTAAGATATTGCTCCTCTCTAAATCCTCCTCAACTTTATGGCTACCATCACTAGTATGCCCTTCAAACCTTTGAACAGGCAAAAAAATGTTACAATTCCCCCAAATGGGATGCTTCAATGAGCTCTGAACTTAATGGCATAGAAATTCTTGCAGTGTGGTATGATTATGAAGGACCTGAACCCATCAATCCTCTTAACACAACTTGGGTCTATTCACTCAAGGACAACTGTCATGGTGACCCTCTTGTATACAAGAGCCAATAATGCGTTCAGGGATTTGATCAAATCTAGAGACTAGACTATCAAGACACTTTCTCACCCACCAGGAAAGCAGCATCTCTTTGAATGGCTCTTCTCTTGAGGTTATACAACTCTCTTCCTATCAAGCAATTTGACGTCAAGAGTGCCTTTCTCCATGCTCCATTATCTGACAAGGTAATTATAAGAACTCCCAAAGGATCTAAAAGAACATCCAAATATCTCATTCTCAAGAAATTGCTCTATGGACTCTAGCGACCTCCTGAAAACTGGTTCCACACTCTGACATCTTGGATTCAAGAGCAAGGCTTCCACAAATCTATTTCTGATCCATGTCTTTACATCCATTCAGAAATCAATTCAGCTTTATTTTTCCATGTAGATTATCTCATTCTAGTTGGCTCTGGAAACAACTTTTGAACTTCCTTCCTCAATTGATTTCCCAACTCTAGTCACCACAAACCCAACACAATCCTGGGTATGAAATATGAGCGTACTGATAAAAAAATCATGCTTTCCCAGCCAAAACACATTGAGCAAGTTCGGGAAGAACTTAAAATGAGTGATTGTAAACCATCCTCTAACCCTCTCACAGTTAATGCTAATCTTAATCCCACCTCAGATGAAGAACACAAGGAATTCAAATCTCCAAAAATCAACTACCAATCAGCTTTATTTCTCATGAGTTACATAGCCTGCCTCACACCACTGGAACTCAGTTTTTCAGTCTCAAGCCTGGCTAGATTCTGTGAAAAACCAGGAATTTGTCACTGGAGGGAAGTCAAATGCTGTTTGAAACATCTCAAGACTACAAAAAACCTCATACTCACCCTTCAAGTCCATGCCTCAAAAACTCAAATTTTATGCTTTAGTGATGCAACCTGGAGTGATGACTTGGAAACTAAACGCTCTCAATCAGGTCACTTGTCTCTCCTTTTTGGATTGCTTATCTTGTGGAGCAGCTATCAATAGATAAATGGCACCCATTCAACAACAGAAGCAGAGTTGAACCCTTGAGTCAATTCCTTTCTGGAAGCCATTTGGATGAAAGAACTGGTAGTGGAGCTCTGGAAGAGAGAAATCAAAACAAGCCTCAATTATATTGATAATAAAGGTCTTTGCAACAAACTCAGGAAATTTGGATTCAACTCTAAGACTCATCACATCAACATCAAAACCAAAGCCCTACAAGAAGAACTCTCCCTAGGCAATCTTATCATTAAATTAATCTCCTCCCTTGAAATGAAAGCCAATGGCATCACCAAGGCTCTTCCTTCCCACACGCTGGCAAATCTACTCAATCTTATCAACCCCTCTTACTCCTTATGGTCTTCAGTCCTACCAGCCACAGGGGGTGTTAAACAAACTCACACTAAACCTTAATTCACACCTGATTGGCCTCCTGCTTCTTCTTTTCTTTTTCTTCCCTTTCTCTTCCATGTCACAGGAAATTTTCTGAACCGCAATTCCTGACTCAGTCACCTCCTCAGCTGAATCCTCCATCAACTCTCAAGGGACTTAAATCCACTCTACTTGAGTCTAAATTGTGCTTGCTCTTTATTTCCTATTATTCTTTGTCAGTACTCTTCCTTTTCTTTGTTCTCCTGCTCTTAATTTCTCTTTCAACGTCATCTCAAACTTCAACATACTCAAAATTACCACCTTGTATCCTTGGCCTTTATTCTAGTCATCTTTGTCGGGTAAGACTCACCACAATATCTCTCAATTTCTAACTGATTGCATATTGAATCTGATAGTTTTGATTCTATATAAAAAGTCATTTTTCTTCCACCAAATCTTTTTGTCCTCTCATGGCCCTGATCAAAACTCTGTCTTGATGTTTGTTTCTGCTATCTCTATTTTTCTTATTATTAACCTTTCTTCTTGTTTACCATACTGATTGTTGTCCTGTTCCAGCCCTCTTAAAATCTTATTTTCTTTTTTTTATCTCCTCAATCTCAGTAATCCAAAAAAAATATCTCACTCTCTTCAACTGAAGCTGAATAAAAATCAATGTCTGAAGCTTTAAAAGAAGCATTTTGACTCATTGAATCACTGAACGTTTTCAAGTACAGTGTGATTTACCAGTCACACTTTACTGTGACAATCTCAGTGCTATTAATCTTACTTCAAAATCAATCATTCATGCAAGAACAAAACACATTGAAATTCATCACCACTGGATCAGAAAACTTGTCAAAGCTTAAAATCTAAAAATAGAATACTGTAAAAATGATGGTGAATATTCTTAACAAAACCTTAAATAAAATAACATTTAAATATCTCAGAGATAAAATAAAGCTAAAATCCATGATCAATTTAATAAAATGAGTGGGGGGATTGAAAGTGTCAATCATCATTAAATCATCATTAAAATTTTTGATAAGAACAATTTTCTATTTATTTTAAATTGAAGTAAGTTAAATAAAATATCAGTGACATCATAAATAATACAACTCCATCATTTGTCATAATGGAATCATAATTTGTAGAGTGGATTAATCATAAAGTTAAAAAAAACTATTTAAAGGAGACCAAGGTTGACAGTAGCAGGTTCCCCATCACTTCCATCATCAATTTTGGGGAACCTGCAACTGTAAACCATTTAAATAAAAATATGTTCAACACATTAAAGCACATATTTATTGAAATATAATTATTCTTTATTATAGTCAAAAGGTGTCCAACTATAGGAGTTGACCCAATCTTACCAGTCAACCAATATTGTGATCATCAGTTTCACCATCAGGTGTTAGTTGTTACATCAGAAGCCTACCATAAATGTATTTGCAATTAACCATTGCTTCTACCATCCATTTTGGGGAACCTGCCACTTCAAACAGGTGCCCAACTATAGTAGTTGATCCAATCTTACCATTTAACTAAGATTGTGATCATTATTTTGATTTTTGGGTGTGTCCAACTATAGGATTTGATCCAATATTACCAGTTAAATAAGAATTTGATCATCATTTTGATCATCAGACACACAACCATTCAAAAATATCAAAATTTGACCTGAACCTCTGATGATATATTACTAATCTGCACATACACCATCCCTCCCCCCCATTGTTAGCAAAACCTGCTGTTTAAAAGTACCCATATACTGTGTATGTGGGAGTAAACATACCAACTAGGATGGCCTAGCGGTGGTTTAACCCTTTTCCCCATCTTAGGCCCTTTTTGGGCCCACAGGAAGCTTCATAAACCATCATTTCACAAACAAGGTTAGCAACATGTTCAATTTTAGGCAAAATGAAATGTGACACAACTTTATTTTTGGGGCCAATGTGTTTGGTGTCCCAAATTTACATGTAGTTGTCACAGGTTTCTTGTTGCTTGTGTGTTCAGTTTCTGCTAATCTGAAGTCCCACAATTTCCTCTGTGAACCACTACACAACTGTTGGCTAGTGTGAATTCCCACAATTCCCACCTTGAACCACTACGGGACTACCTCCCCCTCCAGGTTCTTGATCATATCTACATTAGAGATACAATAGACCTATATAATTACCCAAAGCAAAAAAATACTAACACAAAAGCAAAATTATAGGAAAATTTTTCAACTGCTTTCCCTCCACATTATCCTTTTTTATAATCAAAAAATCCAATTTCCCTACAATGATTTGCCTTACTCAGTTTATGAGTACACCCAAGCACTACTCAGTTGGAAACCCCACTAAATTGTTTCTGTCCTACATCTATAAGCCTCCAACTTCTGCAAACTTATAGAATAATTTAATATACAATGAAAATCAATCCATGCTCCAAGTTGAGCTGTATAGAAGAACAACTGGCAATTTCCTTGTAAATTTTTGGCCAATCTGTGTCAAACTGATAAACTCAAGACCAATTTCAAAACTCTGGGGGCTCTATTTCAAAAAAAAAATCCATCACATCCTGAGCCTACTCATCAACCTAGCTCCCTGCTAATGGAAATGAACTTCAAGAAAAAAAATTTGAGGATAGAGCCTCAGTGATACATGGGAAGGGAGCAGCACAGACAGACCTTCAAGAAACATACAACATTAGGATAGAGCCTCAGGGATATGTGGAACAGGAGAAGTATGGAAACACCTAGTGAGTTATGGGGAAACAAGCACAAGTTGGGGAAAATGGGTAGGGAGGAGGGGGGTTTGGGTGGAAATAGTTCTTTCAGAAGAAATTGATGATGGAATGAGTGAGGAGATTAAATTGGATATAAAGAGAGACTTTGAAATTTGTATGAGTCTGGGTGTTTAGGATGGGAGAGAATTAAATGGACAAAGTGGATGCAACACAACAGATGGACAGCACATAGATATTATAGGAAGAAATTTTGAAATAGACAATGCAAAGTGACACCTGCTAGACAAAGGCAAACCTGTGGATTTCCCAACCAAGCCTGTCTCCAGAATTTTGCTTGCACGTCAGCTGAAAGCCCTCAACATTGGGAAAAACAGCCAGGGTGGGTGTTTAGATTGTGGCTTGAACCTTCCTTTTTCTTTCATCTGTGTTTTATCCATTTTCTTTGGCAAAATGCTGGGGCAGCACTTCTGTCAAAGCCCTGGGCCACTTGTTGGCATCAGGTGCAGTTGCATGACACTCACCAGTGAATATGCTTCCCTCACCAGTGAAGACGCTTCAAATCCAAGCTGAACTCACTTTATTAGCAACACCAGCTCAGAACCTGAGATTCTTCTCCTTGTACAACTTCTACCTCATACCACTAGCATCTTGGGAACCTGAGACTGGTGAGTAAAACTTTAACTGTTTATTTTTGCTTTCATTCTGTCTTATTCCTATTCCTTTTTTTCACTCAATCTTGCTCATGATCATCCTCTCATTCTCAGCTCTGTTAACCATTTTTTCCTTCTTCCCTTCTGGCTCACTCAACTGTCTCCCTTGCTCATTCTCACCTGTTGTTGTGCTGAGTCTTCTTTTGAAGGTGATCCCTGCTGTTTTCATTTCATTTCATTTATTCTTCTTCTTACTGAAATCAAACTTCTTTTGAAGCTTGAACTCTACAAAGAACCTTCACTCAGAAATAAAATAAAATATGTCAAAACCATTTCAATTTTTAGTTTTTTTTTCACACTTCAAACTCAAGGCCATTATTTTAACACAAATTTTACATGAGTCCTCTCTTCATTATCTACTTTTAATCTAAAATTTTTATTAAATTTTGAGAATTTAAATTAAATTTTGAACCAGAAGACTGAACAGAGAATTTAGAAATTTTATTCAACAAGGAAATAAGTGAGAAAATAAATTATGAAACAGAAAAGAAAAACCAACAGGACTCTTAAGAGAGATAAGTTGAAGTGGGAGCAAGAATGATGAATTAAATGATAAATATGGGACTTAGAATTGGCCGCAGCAGCTGGAACAAAAAAGGGTCAGAGATTTATAATTTAGATTTAGACAATTTTCAATCACACCATACAAAAGAATAAGAAAGTTAAACTTCAGTTAATGAGACTGAGAGAGGTGAGGGTTTACCAATATTGAGACAATGAGATCAGAGAAAGAAACAGTAAGATAAAATAAAGAAATGAAAAAGGAATGAAAGAAAAGAGAATTCAAGAACCAAAGAGAAAACTTATGAGTTGAGGAATTGAAGATAAATTTTTTTGAAAGTTGACAAGTTGATTGGAATATAATTTTAATGTTTGAAGAAATAAAAGTTGATTGGATTGATTATTAAATAACAAAGGAGCTCACCTCGGAAGAGAAAGTGTGGGTAAAATCAACAGTTTTGAAACTCAAAAGAACTCCAACTACTCTGTCAATTCTGCTTACTTATTTTTTTTTTGGGCTATGGAACATATTTTTTGGGAAAATTGGTCAGAACTTGCAAGCAATCCATTTATTTTTTGGGTTCATCTACAAATAGTACCAATCAAATCTTTACTTTATCCTGGAATATCTTGCATATTCAATCTTCATTAACCATGTACTTTTTACCTGCTTTAATTCATCCAATCAGACCACTGATGGTCACCTTTTGAGAACTAGTTTTTTACTTTCCTGTTCCAGTTTATTAAAAATGAATTATCTAATTGAAAAAATAATTGACATTATAAAATCCCTAACTTTTTTAACAAACTTGGAATCAATTTTGGCACCTCATCTGCATTTCATTCACACATTTCTGTAAATTCCCTTGCAGTCTAGTTCTTTTTTGTCAAACTTGGTGTTGCATTCCACCTTATACCTGGATAAATGCACTTCATTTATACCCTGCTTTTATTTAGTTTAATTCTTTCTCTCAAATGATTGAAACTGTATTTAAAATTCCTCAGGTTTTATCTCTGCATTTCCACTAGGATATAGATTACCTTAAAATTTCCAATATTCCTCCTGATGATTGTTCCTCCAGTTATTTAATATCATATTTTTTCATCTTGATGTCTAAAATTCATTACATCATGCTTGCCTCAGTTGACTTATAAAAATACTTAATCTCAACCTTTAAATTTTCTCTGAAGTATCAGCCTTTAAACTCAAAGTTAGAATAATATGCTTGAGGTTTGTAATAGCATTTGTCTCCTCTTTTTTCACCCCCATCTATCTAATCCTTTGCTCCTCTTCTGTAGGTGGGTTGTGTATGTGAAACTTTTGGGCCAGATTAGAATCATTTTTTCCAGTGCTGGGGTAACTTTTTTTTTTTTCTTTCAATCAATTTGATCATAAAGTTCTAATTTTCTTAGTTTCATAGAGCTAATTGAGTAATCTCAAATTTGGATTAGTGTATTTATATTTAATTTTTCTTCAGATATTATGTTGGTGTGCTGACTTGGAAGACCAGGAAAAGAGATACTTTTTATTCACATGAACAGCAATGAGTTGAATTTCTTATGGGCTTTTTTATAGATGGTTGGATTCAAATTAGATTTATTAATTTTTAATCAATAATTAATACATTTCTATTGTTCTCATAATTTTCAAATCCCAAAACTTAGCCAATGAGGCAATTACCAAGAAATGAGCCAAGGTTTCATGAAGTTTTATTATTTGCAGTTTGGAGATTTTACAAAAGACCAGTTTGATTTCCCTAAGGAAAATATTAAATTTTCAATATCATGTTGATAGATTTGAATTGGATAGTATTTAATAGGAAGTTGTAAGTTTTGATTCCTCCAGAAGATAGTTTGGTGTTCAAAATCAATAAACTGTTTCCACTTTGGATTTACTGGAATTATAATTTTACTTAGATTTAGTCACATTTAATGTCAAATTATAATTTCAGCATTGCGGCTATTATGCAAGATACCTATTTTTTATTGTTCAAAACTGAAATTTCATTGGCTGAATTAAGTGGGTGATCAGTAAAGAAATTCTTATAAGATGTGTTTTCATAATGGTTGGGTGAAATTTGGATCGGAGAGGATGTTCTGTGGATGGAAGAATGATCCCAATACTAGTGCTGAGCATTTAGATTGTAATTGGACTAAGTAAGAAAAAAAATCTTATGTTTTTTTTTTTTTTTTTTTTTTTTTTTTTTTTTTGGATACTTGCAAGGTAAGCCATGCATTATTTAAATTTCAAAGACTTCATCTTTGAGCCTTTGAGAGAAAAGATGCTCCAGGTTCAAGCTTTCTCCTCTTTGAATTTTATTATTCTTCTCATAAATTCTTATTAGCATCTGATCCAAATTTATCCTTTTTAATTTTTTTTTTTTTTTTTGCTTTGAGATTTCATAAAAATTTTGCTATTCACAAGTTCACAGTCTATTTTTTGGGTAGTGCATTCAACCCATATCATTGGGTTACCCATAGGACAAAGAATGTTTGTTTTCCCCTCTTTTCCTTATGTCAAATGAGACCTATTTTTCTTGGATATACCTGTGCGTTGGCCATTTAAAGGCAAAATCCAAACTTAGCCTGCACTGGCCAAGGTGTGGGAGGAGTATTACTCAGAACCACAAAGAATAATTCTGTGCCATTGGAGAAGCACTCCAGGATTTCAAACAAGGAAAATTTCAAGAAATTTACTTTTATATTCCTTTGAAAAAAAGGCTTACCATTGGTTGTTCTCAAAGACAATTTAAACCAAACAAGAGTGTGTGAAAAGGGCAAGGTGTGGGATAGCACAGGAAAAAACATATGCATGAAGAAATAAAACTATGGGATAAGGATTTAATTTATTTGTGCAGTTCATTTTTGGGAAAATGGGAAGGGGATGTTGAAGATTTTAGGGAAACTGGATAAGTCAAGGTAGATCAACCAAGGGATTTATCTCTGATTTATATTGGTTATTAAGAAGTTTTATATGACAAACAAAAGTGGATCACCCTTAGTGTGATGATTGGGACTAATCAAGTGAGGTTTTTTAGCAAGTAGCATTGCAGGTGGATTGGAGGTATTTCTGAATATATTCTCTTGTATTTTCTCCTGTTGTGATTACTATTCATGGAAGGTATCTGTGAGGGGACCAGGGGGGGTGATCAGACAAAGAATATATAGGGGGAATAGCAGATACCTAAAGAAGAATTGATACCATCATACATAGACAGAGAGACAATTGATTGAATAAATTACCCTTATGTGTTCTATTTTTGGCGGATATAATTCTACTTTAGTGCAGAGGTCTATTGGCTAAGAGGCTCAAACAGAATTTCTTCATGGAAGACAAGGCTGTGGAATAAGGTAGTGATTTTGGGAAAGATAGTTAGTGTGGATAATTTAGAGTATCATTTTTAAATCAGTATTGTAGCAGGATTTTCAAGATATTTTGTAATGTTTGTTTGACTGTGCCAAATCAGGTATGGAGAAAACCACAATATGCCACACATTTCTGGAATGTTGGAATCTGGATTTTGATTAGAAGGGAGGATCAATCAAACTTTGAGCCATTCATCCCCATAGTTCTTCTCTCTCTCCCATTGAGCTGGAATCAAGTAACCTCCACAAGAATTGTGTTAGGTACCCACTTTTTGAAACAAGATTTGGAATATCCTGAGCTCCTTTTCCAATTTTCATCTTTGACTGAGCTTTAATTTTTCACTTATCTCTCTAATTTATCTGTTTCTAGCCTGTTTGAGGGCAATCTGGAAAATTACTGAAAATCTTCTTTTGAGATCCAAAATTCTTCTTGAATCAACCCTTGACTTTGAACCCTGTTCTCACAGAGTATGATGGAATAGAGTATTTGAAAATCATTGGAGTCTTCATTACCAGTTTATAAGAACTTTTCTGTTTTCATTTCAGTAAGAAAAAAAACCAATAAACTGATTCATCTTTAAACTTATTACCATAATATTGAACTTGTGGGTCTATATCCACCACCAGGTCCAGTTCAATCCCTCTCATAGCAATGATTTGTCAAGCTTTTAGCCTACAAAGTGGAAGATTTAGAGAAAGGATTTCTTTCACCAACCAATTCAAATCCTGGTTCTCCTGTCCTGTTTTTTTCCAGGAAAAAAATTTAGGAAGCCTTAGTTTGAGTATTGACTATAGGAAACTGAATCAGGTCAACCAAATGACACCCTTTCCAGTATGACCAAGGTTTGACCCTTTAAGTTTTCTTCAAGTGGTTAATCATTTCTGAAATTGAGAACTTTGAGGAGTATCAAACCTAATATTTGAATAGCTGAAGGATATGAACCTTTGACTGCTACAAGAACTTGTTTTGGAATCTATGATCATACTGTCATGCCTTTTGAACTCCCAAATGCTCCTTGAAGCTTCCTACATTCTATTGATGAAACTTTCTCTAATCTTGTAGAGGTACTCCTTTTGATGTCTATTTGAAGAACCTTGACATCTGGGATGTGTAAAGATTACTTCCAACTTGATCAAAGCAAAAAATTTTTATACCAAAATGTTTGAAGTGCAGTTTTCATTCTGAAACTTTGTACATGTACACCACGGGCCCAATTTGTTGTTGAGCCACCATCTCGCGCAACGCTGGTTTGATGGCACGCCCTTAGTGGGCGGAAGCCATCAAAATAACGTCGGCAAGCAAAAAAGTCGACGCTGGTCGAGAGCCTGCCAACATTTCAACACAAATTTGACCCTTGGCGCCGCGGAAACGCTGTCGATTCGCTCTCAGAGTCAATTTGACAGTCCTTTGACTCAATGGTCAGAAGGTCAAATATTGGTTGAAATGTTGTCAACCTCAACAAGGCTTTGACCTTTTTTTTTATTCCTTCGGTGGCTTGCTTTTTTGAGCAAATAAATTAATTTATTACTTTATTTTCATTGTTGCTTTTTTGTAAGGCATAATAAATACTGCATAATTTATCTTTTTTTGACAAGGGAAAAGCTATAATTGTTTATTAAAATCATTTTTTAACAATGAAAAAGATAGAAAATGATAGATATTGAAAAAAAAAATTGTTTTAATTTCTTGAGAGTTCATTCCAATTTGAGGATTTTGGCACGACTGATGACTCAGTTGTAAGATCATTTGCCATGGTCTTACCATCAAACAAGTCCTCATCCTTTTTCAAGACTGCTTTGGGCCAGCTGTGATGAATTTTTGACAACAATTCAAGATTAATATCAAATAATGCAAACAAAAAGGGAAAAAAAATGCTTACGCTGTGATAGTAGACAACGGCTGTTGTTTTAATTGTTGCAATTCTCAATCGATAGTCTTCCAGTGTACAGCATCACCACGTATAGGACTGGAAAGATGAATTGAGATTCTGAGTCATAAGAAAGCAAATCTGACCTTTGCTTGGAGAGGGTTTTTGCGGATGAAACTGTTTGCCAGGTTGTGTTTTTTTTTTGGTTCCAAATGCGTGGTAAATCTGTAATGAAGTCATTAATCAGTTCAATTGAAAGTGATTCCCAACTTGCTTTGGTAAAAGAAAATCACATACCTTAACTAATAGTTTGGACAACTTTGGAATGGTTCCGTTCCTTGTGTGGGTACTTGTATCTGTAATGTTATAGAGCAGCTTGGAACCATTATGACCATAATATAGTTAGTAATATACAAATTGAATCTTTTGAATCAAAAATCAACCTTACAATGTTTCTTAAACTGGATTTTTCGTATTTTACCAGTTTGCCAACAAACAATGCAACATCTTTTTGTGCAGTTGCGTTGTTTGTGTCATAACCAGGGGGCAGGTATTTTTTTTTGACATGGCCTGATTGTCTTGCCAAGAAATCCTGACTGACCAATTTCAATTGATCTGAATATTCAATTTTTTTAAAAAAAGGAGGAAAACGTACAATTGTTGACAGTAGTAGTGAGCCTTTGATTGGCTCACCAAGCAAATTGTTTGTCTCTCCATAGGTCTCAATGTTGCATTGGAGGATCTTGGCTCAAATCTCCTCTCAAACCATCAACTGTTTTCATATGCTTGACGTAAGTACTTCATTTTGATGATATGAGACAGAAAGAGCTTACCTGTATGTAGTCACTGTATTGATAACATTTAATATCATTCAATTTTTGTAATCACGTGTCCGAGTTGGTGGCTTTGTTGGATGGTTCTGAGATGGAAGAGGTTGTCTGGTGGCCTTGATGGTAGAGGCTCAGGTTCATATGGATGAGAACCATCAGGAGTTAATGGTCAGTCATCTCAATATGCAAGATTGAAATTAGAGACTGATGGAGATAAGAACAAAAGGAAGTTTGAGTTGGTGATGGTAACATTGGATTAAGCCAATTAACAAAAGCAAGAAACTTACATCATTATATTGGTCCAAGAGTTCTTTGAGCTCATTCAACAGTGGAAACATGTTGATCATTTTGCTTTGAAACAAATTGGCTGACACATCCTCCAGTGAACTAGTTGATTGGTGGAGAGATTGATCATCTGAATCTGGGGTGGTATGACGGGATTCAACGGGTAAGCTGGGAAGGCTGGGGGAATCAGGATCATCATCCTCAGAATCATCAAGATGTCTTTGCTTGGAAGGATTAAGTTTGGAAGAGTGAAGGGCAGTGGGTTGGGCCAAACAAAGTTGGTTTTGGAAAGGGTTACGGAATGAAGGGGGCATTTCAAGATTGGTTTTGGTTGGGGGGGTGAGAAGGGAGTGATGTATGAAATAACAACGGGGAGGGAGGTAATGACAACAGAGTTTGAAATTGAATTTGAAAGGGGAAAACGAAAATTGGTCAATCTTGAAAATCCTGTATCAGACAAGGTTCTCAGGGAATAATGGGACCGACGGAAAGGGGATTAGGTTACTCAATGGTCATTGGGTCCACAACGGTTTTCACTTGATGACGTCATAGGTTTTTTTTGCTGGTGGGGCCACTGGTTCTTGCATGCAACTAAGTTCTCCGGTCTATCCAATCATCCAGCACGAAACAACTGCTCCTTCTCAAATCAACTGAATACTAAGCGAGTCAAAATGGATGAGCTCAGTTTTAGATCTTACTCATTTGCAGGAGGGAATTGATTGTGGACGTTGGTTTTTTTTTGAAAGAATGGTTTGAGGTGATTCCTACGCCAAATGGATTCAAATATCAATGCAAAATATGCCAAGGGAGGCCAATGAATAGCCAACATTGTCAAAGACATGTGAAAACTCCCACTCATCAAATGAAACTTAGCAATGTTGCAAAAGGGACTCACTAAGAACCTACGGAAATGGATTCAAACAATGACTTCAGGAATGTCAAATTAAATGACAACTTTTGGATTGATTTTGATCAAGTCAAATTACCAGTTGATATGGATGAAATCAGTGAAAACTTTCAGATTGATCCTTTGGGGATGCGGTTGGATTTGAGCGACGATGGTGATTCAATGGAAAATTGAGATGGATGGCAAGAGTTTGTCCATGCAGAGTTGAATCGAATCCTTAGCAATCCTTCAACCCCCGGGAATTTTGAACTTGATGATGAACAGTCGGAGCTATCACGGCAGGGGGGAGATGATCAATGGTTTCCTGTTACAAATAAGGAGGTCAGTAAAATTTTTAGATAAGAAACCAAAACTGAGTAAGAAAAAAATGATTGAGGAAAACTGACCTTGGATAACGGTTTTTTGGTAGGATTTAGTCGGATCAATGCTTGTGGGTTATACTCACCACATGGTCTTGCAATCTCTCTATGGACAGATTTGGGGGATTTTGGGCCTATGCGGGGTGAAATTGCCATCGTGGAATTCAATCCGGCGCACACACGCCCGTATCTGCAAATTTTTGGACTTTGCCACACAATCACAAATGTCCGTGTTGGGGATCCCATGATTCTCCCTCAAGTTGAAGGGGATCATATCCCGTGTAGGCTATTTTGGAGAAGTTTCAACTTTTTAAATAATTTGGAATTTAATTGTTACTATTTTTTTTTAATGGTTTTTTTTGGTTTTCTTTGAACATTCCAGGAGCTGTCCAATCCGTATGTGGCCCCTTTTTTGGACTTTTATCCAGAAGAAACCCGTGGATTGGATCATTCCAAGCTATCTCAATCCAAGAAATGGCGGGAACTTCTGTCACCCAACCTAAGAAACCAAGTGTTTATTCAGAACTCTCAACATTTTTATATATTTGAACATGCACAATTGATTTCTCAAGAAATTTTGGTTCCTCTTTTTATTTACTGTTTTGAATCAAAAAAATACACCAAATGTGCCCCACTGGAATTTTTCATGCTCAATTCCACCACAGTGAAGATCATCATTCATGCTCAAGGGAATTTCATGGATGCAAATTTGATGGACATTTGTAGTGGATATCAATTTCTGAAGGAGTACACCAAAATAGAACAAGATGGAGTCTTCTTATCAGACATCTGTGGCAACAAGTTGTATGGTGAGTTGATTGATGAAAATAAAATGATCATGAGGATTTAATTTTCACATTTTGTTTGATTATATTATGCCATTTTATTACAAATAAATTGATGAAGAAAGGGAAAATATCATCAGTCTCCCTAATCCATGGCGTGTTAAGGCTCATGGAAAGATTATTAGACATTTAACAATAAAATTATATTCAGATGATACTTCAGGAAATATATCAAAGCAATTTAACAAACACCAATCATTCTACTTGACACTATCTGGTCTTCCTCCTCATTTATCCAATCAAGAATACAATTGTCATTTTTTGTCAACATCCAACAGAGCTTGAGTACTTGAAATGGCAGATCAAATAGTTGAAGAGATTAAGTAAGTCCCAAAATTAATCATCCATTGAGAAGATATTGAAATTTCAAATTTGAAAACAGTCAACTGGCCACCCAAGGATTTTCTTCTTTTGATATCACCATTTCTGAACCAGTTTTAGTGATCACCACAGTCTTATGTTTCTTGGCAGATTCCCCAATGCATGCAGAAGTTACCAACACTCCAGTTCCTGGAATATCATTCAACCCATGTTGGATTTGCAAATTATCTTTCCCCAAGAGGAAAAATGAGCAAACAATTTCTTATCTTAAAAATTTCCTTCAACTTGATAGGAATTGCTTTGAGGTGAATTGTTTAATTCTTGAAATCAAATTGATCATCATTTTTAAAATTTTTTGTATATTTCTGGCCTCCTAATCCCACCAGACTTTGGAGTGAAACCATTGAAAAGACCCATCATCTCTATGAACTTTCCAAAATAAACCAAAATTCTTTTCAAATAATGTCTTCATCCTATGGTCTTGTGGATTCAATCAACAAGAAATTTATTGAACAAAAGAGAGAACCATCAATCCTTCAAAAAATCCAGGAACTAGAACAAACAGACTACTCCAAACTATTCAATCCATTTTTGAAGCTTGAAGGTGTTTTCCTCATTAAATTAATGAATTTTTTATGATAATCAGAAATTGATATTTTTTTAATTTTAAATTTTTTTTAAAACAATTTAACAGGATTTGATGGCTGCCTTGACACTCCAGTTGAAATTCTCCATGTGGTTCTCCTTGGTATTGTCAAATACTTGGTCAGAGATTTTATTCAATCATTGAAGAAATCTGAATTCCCATTACTGAGTGGATACATCCAGTCTTTCAACACCAATTCACTCAACATACGCTCTCTTCAGCCAAACTATTCAATCAAATATTCACTGAGCCTGGTTGGAAAAGATTTCAAAATATTACTTCAAGCTGCACCTTTCACCTTTTTTCACTTTATTAATGCTGAACAAAAAATTCTGTGGACCTCCCTTTGTCAACTTTGCACCTTCATATTTCAGACTCACATCAAAGACATGAATGAATACCAAACTCAACTGAAGGCGCAAATAAAACACTTCTTATATCATTTGATCAAGATTTCTGGCCAATGGATCAACAAACCCATGGTTCACATGCTTCTTCACCTCCCAGGCTCAATTTTGCGTTTTGGGCCAGCTAGTCTGTTTTCAACTGAAAAATTTGAAAGTTACAATGGAATTTTACGCCAAGCATCAATTCATTCAAACAAGATCAGTCCAGGACGTGATTTGGCCATCAGCTTCAGTAATTATCAGTCTCTACGTTTTCTTCTATCTGCTGGTGTGGTATACAATCCAGAGACTCAAACAACATTTCAAAGCAGTTCAACAATTACCAGTATATTTGAAGATAATCCAGTCATTCAACATTCCATGGGTTATAATAGCAAGATTTATCATCCCCTCAACCAATATCCCTTTGCTAAACAAAAATCTGTTCCCAATGTAGAAATAGTGCAAGTTCCTCAGATACTCAGAGAAAAATTCCCTTCAAATATTGAACAAATTAACCAAATTCAACTAAACAAACATGATATCATCCAAAAGAATCACCATATCTTGTCAAGTTTTTGGCTTTACTTGAAGAGAACAAATTCAAAACATTTACCTTTTTTTTTCTTTTTTTTTGGCATCAGATTGAATCTCCCAACTCAGTGGATTTTATTGGAAAGATCACTTAAACATGGCAGACTCATGGAATTAGAACCACCAAATATTTTGTCCAAGTAAAAAAGCTTGAACCCATGGGAATCAATCCATTCTACAACATGAGGGAATTTGTTGAAACAATCTCTGAATTTACAGTGAATTGTCAGGTTAGCAATTTCTTCCTTTCAATTTCAGATTCCACATATTCTTGCTTAACAAAAATTGATTTGAATTGAATACAGGCCATCAAAGGCTGTTTGAACTTGCAGCACAATTGCCATGATGGTAGTTGCCAGCTTCAAAAAACCTACATTTCCCAAGTTGAGCGTCAAGATACCTCTCAAAGAACCATGGAAGTTATCCATTCAAGCTTCAATCATTGGATTCTTAACTCAGGTGCATTGCATGCAGCTGAGGAGCACAGGTCAGTAGCCAGGTTGATCACTCCAACCATTGAACCTGGCCAATGGGTTGAGTGTATGACCTCAGCCATGGCCAGGTGGGGTGAGCCAAGACAAGGACATCCCTTGACTCTTGAGGCCAGCACTTCACAAGTAATGCTTTGAATTTTTTGTATTTTAAAAATGACATCCCTTGAAATTAGAGCTACTATAAAAAATCAACAAAATAATAATTAAAATCAACTGGAGTGTAAAATTAATAAAAATGAGAATTTTTCAAAATTTTTTTTTAAAAAAAATTTGTTTGGAAATTATAAATTGATGAATTTAAATTTTCTCAGTCCTGAATTTTGTTCTGTATTAATCTTTTTAAAAACCCATCAACTGTGGACTTTATTGGTTGTTGGAGGTTGGTGATAAGGAAGGATGAGATGTTTGAGGGAGAAGCGGCAAGAGGGGAGCTGGCAGTAGTCACAATGAAAAAAAGGCTGCACCTGCCGGCAGGTGTAGCACCTGAAACTTGTTTTGACTTTTTTTTTACTCTGAGAAAACTCTGTTTCTAACTTGAGTTGAAAACTGAGAAAAGTTGTTTGTATCAGTTCTTGAGGATTCCAAGTAATTCTAGTGCATGCATGGAATACAGAAGATTTAGAATTATGCAGAATGTTAAACCTATTTAATAAATAAATTTGAGGATACTATCAAGAAAATCATTTTTATTTTGATTAATAATTGGATTTAATCAAATTTTTGGGGTTACTGTGAAATATTAGTGATAATTACCATTTTCATTACTTAAATGGTCAAAAGGGAGAATGACTTATTTTGAAAATACCAATTTTTTTTCTGATTTTTGTAAACGTGTTCATTTCAAAAATTACACCATTCATGACCCATTCACAACCCAGGGTTGTCAATTTAGCACTTCCCATGATTTTTTATTATTTATTATTTATATATTTATTTGTTTGATTTTTGATTTTTTTGATTTTCTTTCATTTTTGATTGTTTTTTTTATTTTTTTTTTATTTTATTTTTTTTATTTTTATTTTTGATTTTTAATGTTTTATTTTTGATTTTTTGATTTTTTGAATTTGTTTTTTTTTGAATTTTTTTTTTTTTTTTTTTTTTTTTTTTTTTTTTGGCTTCCTGTCAGCATGATGGTTGACTTAGCACAAGTTGACCACCACACTGGCAGTTGCCGATTGCATGGTTGAGCCCCAAACGGTCCCTGCTGCAAAATTGAAGGGGACGCGCAGGGATCAACTCTTGGGGAGGTGGACGACTTATCATAAGTTGTCCATCAACCCAACAGGGTAAAAAAAAAAAAAAAAAATACAAAATACAAAATTGGAAAAAATCAAAAAAAATACAAGAAATTGGCAAAAAGTAAATAAAAATTTTGAAAATTCCAAAAAATATAGAAAGATATGAAAAAATACATCAAAATACAAAAAAATATACAAAAATATACAAAAATATGAAAAAAACACCTAAGAAGTGGCTATGTGAGGGGGAGGCCCCTGGACCACATTTGAGTTCTGCCAGCTCAATTTCTGGGTCCTGTCCTAATATATAGGAGGTCACATCAGTGATATGGGTTGGAAAAAATTGAATGTTTGATGATGCTTCACAGGTGACGTTTGTAGTGAGGATGAGCCCTTGTCTGAGGAGTAACATCAACATTCTAGAAGACTCTTCAATCATTAACAAAATAACTCTTTAGGATTATTTTAAACATACTCTTTGTGACCCTTCAAAGAATAAATTTGTATGTAAAAAAAAAGTAAGCATATATCACAATATAAAAAATTATCAAAATATCAGATAATATGTAAAAATGTGCAGAAATATAAAACAATATAAAAAAGATGAAAAAAGATGTAAAAGATATACAAAAATATACAAAAATATAAAACAATACAAAAAAAAAAAAAAAGTAAAAAGGTATAAAAATATAACCATATAGAAAGTATGAAAAAATGGAAAAAAATGTAAAACAGTATAAAACAATATAAAACAAAATATAAAATACTAAAAGATGTCAAAAAATAAATAAAAATATAAAAAACATACAAAGAATAAAAAATAAAATACAAAAATGTAAAAAAATGAAATGAAGAAAAAAATTGCAAAAAAATATACAGAAATATAGAAAAATATGGAAAAATACAAAAAAATACATAAATATATATAAAAATTCAAAACAAAAATGGGTGGGGGGGAAGGCCCCCAAACCAAATTTAAGTTCTGCCAGCTCAAATTCCCGGTAATGCCTTACTATATAGGAGTTCCCATCCCTGAAATGGGGTTGAAAAAATTCAATGTTTTCTGATGCTTCACAAGCACCGTTTGTAGTGAGGATGAGCTAGTGTCTGAGGAGGAACATCAACAATGTAGAAGAGGTTTCAGGCATCAAAAAAATTAATCTTTAGGATTAGTTTGAATTTATTCTTCCTGAACCTTGAAATAATTAATAAACACAATAGAAAAAAATACAAAACAATGAAAAAACATAAAAAAACTTACAAAAATCTAAAAAAAATGAAAGAATATAAAACAATATAAAGAAAAAATATATAAAAATAAATACAAAAATATGTACAAAAATATAAAACAATATAAAAGAAAATGTAAAAAAATATACAAAAGTAAAAAAAAATACAAAAATATATTAAAATAGACAAAAAATTAAAAATTAAAAAAATTAAAAAAAGATCAAAAAAATTCATAAATATACACTGATAGCCCATCAAAAACTCAAATGGTTAAATAGTCTTAAAAAACAACCCATTGTGAGTTGTGAGCAGGTTGTGAACTGTTTCAAATTAAGCACTGCTCAAAAATAAAATACATCAGAAAAATAAACAATGAAAAAATGACAATAATAAACAAATCAAAAATCAAAAATCAAAACAAATATAAAGAATTTAAATTGAAAATTAACCAATTGATTCAAAGCCATATTAAAGATACCTAAAGAAAAAGGAAAAGACAAAGAAAACAATAAGCAGTAATTTTCTTTTTGAAAAAAAGGCAAATTTATTCGGTGAAAACACTGATTCATTCTCACATGCAGGTTATGGATCTGAGGGCATTCAGCCCTTGTTTCTTGCAATTTTTTCAATATAATTTCCTAATTTTATTTTTTCCAAAATCAGATTTATATGTGCCACCAGGATGAACTTTCTTCTTTGGGGAGGAAAAAAACAAACAAAAATTAGCCTACAAACAATAATTGAATTTAAGCTTTTTCAATAGAATTGATATCATTTCATTTTGAAGCTTGATACCATTCAAAAAAAATTTCCTTGTCACATAGCTCCAAACCAATGTTCTTAACAGCAGTGATAGAAATATCAAATTAGAAATAAATACATAAGTTCCCAAGTATTCCTGTTATGTGAAGATACTCAATTCAATCCATGCATTACATAAATGCTTTGCAGGATTATTCTGAGACCTTCCAGGAATCAATTTGATGTTTGACTCAGAAACCACAACAAAGTCAAAACATGTTTCAATCACAAACCCAGGTGCTACACCTGCCGGCAGTTGCTGCCTTTTTTTTCATGGTGAGTCGCGCGGGAGTTGAGTAGCCGCGCGACTACTGGAGTGGCCTTGATCAGGCGATCCCGCCCTATTAAGAGTATGGTTATAATATGCATATGGAATAATCTAGAACAACATAGTATGGATATAGAATCTTCTGGAAACATATGTATATAGAATATATAAGAGAGACTATTCAACATACGGGTGGTGGAACCTTGGGGGAATATACATTATTGATTTCTTACTATATCCTCTCCACAGGCTATGAGCCTGCGCATCAATTTACACGCTTCCCTGAACTTCCTTGACGCCTCAATCGCTTAAGCCAAACGCACTGTCTTACTCTGAAAATCCATGCGCAGGTGACGGATCTACACAATCTGGCCGGCAATATTTGCAAACGGACAAAAGAGAACGTAATCCAAATATGTCCTCCTACGCCAAGGAATCTGGAGATTCCACCCTGACTACCTCAGCAGCTGGCACCCAAAGTGCATCCGGACGAGCAAAGAAAGACACTATGACCGGACTGTCAGCCAATGACCTGGCAACAATTCTAGCGGCCCTCAAGACGCAAGCAGCAACACCCACTCTTGACTCGGTGGCGCAGACAATGATCCATTACGAGCAGGTGGGACAAAGCCTACGGCCCAATCTACTTGCGGACGGCTCCAACTTCCCCGACTGGGCCCAAGCTCTCAATCTGAAGGTACAAAGCCTATTCAATGAAAGTGACTATTACCTATATGCATCCCATGAGGATAACGCTGTGAGGGGAAAGATAACTGGAACAATTGTGGAATACAGTATTGACCCATCGCTCTCCCCCTTTGTAGCCGCAAAACCGGGCCGTGAGGCTTTCCGCGTCCTCAAAGAACGATTTGGCTTGGTATCCTGGACATACCTCATGGAAAAGTGGTCACGCTTGTTCCAAGCCCAGGACATCACGGTCAACCCAAACAAGACCTATAACAACCTCAAGATGGCTCTACTAACCATTGAACAGCATTTTGGAGGATTCACCACGGACAACATACTTGCCTTTGTCCTACACTTCAATGCGCATCATGCTTTTCAAGAAATAGCAAACGCCCTCAATAGGCAAATTTCAATCAACAAAACTGTTCAAATTACTTTGAAAGATGTCCTTGAACTGGTGTCTCAACATTGCAATTCCCACACGGACATCCCGTCAAGTGCTCTCCTAAGTTATTCCACTTGGCCTGCCAGACCAGCACCCAACCGGGGATTACCAACCAAGAGGACTAGGAACACAGAACATCCGACCACGTACATGGACAGAAGTGACGAATGGGCCCGGACATGGCTCACTTTTAAACACCCGTGCAGTTACTGCTTTGAATCCGGTCACTGGGCAGTTGACTGCCCTTGCAAGAAAGCACGTCTCCCAGCCATCAAAGATCCCCGCATTGAGAATCGTTATGCTCAAATCAAACTTTTGTCTCACGCGCACCCTGCCTTCAAACGCAAAGCTCCTCCCCATGTAGCTTTGATCAGCAATGACTTGGGCAAGGTGGAATCCGTTCTGCTGGACTCCGGGGCCACAGACTCTGTCACCAATAATGTTAGTTTGTTCACTTCTCTGAAACCTACCCATCTGACACTATCTGTGGCATCCTCAGACAAGTTTTCCGTGAAACATATTGGCGACATTGTTATCCCAACACCCTATGGCCCGCTTTACGTGAAAGACACCCTATTCTTCCCCAATGTGAACGGAACAATCATCTCCATTGGAAAATTTGGAAAGAATGACGGATCAGTAACTTTTGACGGACAGTGGTACACATTAAAACAGAAAGAGGTGGATTTCCCGTCATTTGAATGTCAAAACCGGTTCTTCATTCCTATTTGTAAACCCCCCGCTACCAGTGTGATGGCAACAAGTGCTACTGCTTATTCCACCCACAACCTTGTAGGAAATTTGTCCCTCCAAATGCTTAGCAATACAATAAAGTTGAATGCTGCCAAACATTTGCCCCCACTGCCCAAAGGTGACTTACCAACCTGTAACTCATGTTCACTGATGAAAGCGCAGCACATCTTACCTGAGTTGGAATCTCGGCACATCTGTAAGGCCCCTGGAGATGTTGTTGCTGCCGACATCATTGGACCATTCCATGAGAGCATCAACCACAAAAGGTTTGTCTTGACAATTGCGGATCTTTTCTCTGGGATGTGCTCAGCTATACCACTAAAAACCAGGTCCAAAGCACCAGGCAAGATTAAGCGATGGATAAACAAGTTCCACATCTACTGTCCTAGCCGTGTTAAATGGTTTAGATTGGACAACGCATTCAAATTTGTGAAGTCCAAAGATCTTTCCAACTTCTTCAAGCAAGAACGCATCATACACGAAAAAACAATACCATACGAGCACCACCAGAATGGATTGATTGAGCGCCTAAACCAGACTCTAACGGAGATGGCACAAACCATGCTTCACGCGTCAGGCCAACCAACGGACTTGTGGAACTACTCATTCAAGCATGCGGCATGGATCCTAAACCGGCTGGTACATGCAGGGGCAACAAAAACCCCAATTGAGCTTGCAACTTCAAAAAAACTATCTCTAGCAATGCTGCAACCCTTCGGCTGCCGGTCCTACATATACGACCACACCCACCTAAAACAGATGTCTCCCTATGCGCGACAAGTTTACCACCTGGGTGTATGCCCGGATGCGAAGGGGTGGGTATTCTATGATAAAGAAACGAGGAAAATTATACAAGGAGTATTGGCAAAGTTCATACCCCCAGAAGCTTCCACTAACGCCATAGAAACAAATTCCCTTGGGGATTTTGCACTTGGTGACGAACTGGACAGACAAGAAGCCCTGGTCCTTGCCCTTCAGAAAAATTTTGCGCGTGAAATTGATAATCCGACGGTTGACATTGCACTGAAGTCCGAGGAACGCGAGGGTTGGTTACATGCAATTGATGAAGAGAACCAGTCACTTTGGGATATGGGAGTAATCAAATACGCGGATCCACCGGATGATAAATTGAAAATACTCGGTTCAAAATATGTCTTAACCACGAAGAGGGGGCCAGACGGTGAATTCATCCGGAAGAAAGCTTGGTTAGTTGCTAAATGGTTCACGCAGGTCAAAGGGATTAGCTTTGAGGAAACGTTTGCGCCAACACCAACTTTTGCCGCCTTACAACTTATCCTTGCAGTCTCTGCAAAAAACTCCTGGCCTATCCGGTCCTTTGACGTGAAGACAGCATTCCTACACAGCAAGCTTGAAAAAGAACCATATATCAGGCCGCCCAAGGGGCTACGTTGCCCCAACGGTAAGGTCATTCGTCTACTGAAATCCCTATACGGTACGAAGCAGGCGGGACGGTGTTGGTGGCTACATCTGAGGAAACGACTAGAACGCGTAGGTTTCAGATCAAATAATGAGGACAATAGCACTTATATATTTGAGGGACAAAAGGGGCGTGCTTTCCTCTGGATCCATGTGGATGATGGGATCATGACGGCCGACAGCGACAAACTACTGGAGGAATTACGGACAAAACTGAGTGAGGCAATTACACTGAAATGGGATGGCACCTTGGCATTGATAGTGGGAATACAGATCAAGACTGTAGAGGGTGGCTACAAACTCCAACAGCCTGCACTCATTGAAAAGCTCACCAAACTCAAGAACTGCGCGCCAATGGCCAAGACCCCGGTTTTAAACACCAACTTGCTGTCAAACATCTCGACAAAAGCGAATGGTGATTACCTCAGTTGAGTTGGAATGCTTTTATATCTAGCCCAGGGAACGCGACCGGACATAGCTTTTGGGGTCAACTTCCTGGCTCTCTTCGCACTCAACACAGACAACACTCATTGGGAAGCACTTTGACGACTCATTCAATATGTCTATCACACAAGACACTACGCTGTGGTGCTGCAAAACCTAACCTATAGCCATCAGACTCACTTTTCTAGTATCAGGACAGCTCCAATCATCAAACAGGACTCAAAAATGGATTCTACACCAAAAATAACCCCTAG
The DNA here is from genome assembly GCA_025617555.3 of Puccinia polysora. Taxonomy (NCBI): domain Eukaryota; kingdom Fungi; phylum Basidiomycota; class Pucciniomycetes; order Pucciniales; family Pucciniaceae; genus Puccinia; species Puccinia polysora. The sequence goes on along the minus strand of CM062622.1, from coordinate 32,558,939 downwards.
TCACTCAGCCAAAGTACCCCTCTATCTCTCATGGTTTAGAAGATACAGCTTAAATCAACCCTGGCCTACCCACACCCCTACCAGGTGTCACAGACCAGTGAAGGTTCATGGACATACCCTGGATGCCTTCAAGTACATACCCCATACATTAAAACCATACAGCACCAAACAAACCTGCAGCAGTATACATAATTAATATATGCAAGGCACTGCATGAAGAACCAAACAAAATCACCTGTACACACAGCAATATATGCAAGACACTGCATGCAGAGGCATTACAGAATCATACAGGACATAATAAAGAAGCAATATATGCAAGGAACTGCATCCAGAACCAAACAAGCAGCTGTATACAGAAGAAATATATGCAAGACACTGCATAAAGGACCAAACAAATGACCAACCACCACTAGACAGAAGTAATTTATGCAGGGGGCACCTGTATCAATGCAGCACAGCAATACATGCAAGGGTGTACATGCATGTAGATCCTGCACAGCCTCCTCCTCTGACCAGCAAAAATGCCTCATGAACTGTATTCACTGTATCAGGGAGACCCTCAGGGGCAGCCCTGAGGGCAGGATTTTCTATAAATAGAGGGCCTCTCTCCCCCATCCAGGTCCCATCAGTTCCCCCCATCCTCCCCTCCAGGGATCACCATGCCTCCTAGGCACCCTTAACCCATACTTTGACCATACTCAACCCATTATCCCATAACCCATACTGTAAAAATCATCAATCCCATAACCCATACCATCACCATCACCATCCACCATCAACCACCACCATTACCCTTGACCATCCACCATCAACCACCACCATTACCCTTGACCATCCATCATCATTACCCCATATTTTTTTGACCATGGGCCAACCCAATAACCCATACTTTTGACCATCCACCACCACCATTATTTACCCAATACCCCATACCTTTGAACATCACCACCATGTCCCCATAACCTAAACATCATCATCATCATCCACCATCACCATCATCACCATCACCAATCATCATCATCACCCATCATCACCATCATCATCCATCATCATCATCCATCATCATCATCCACCATCACCATCATCAACCATCATCATCATTCATCAACCATCATCAACCATCATCATCACCTACCTCAACCATCATCATCATCATCAAGCATCATCAACCATCATCATCAGTTATCAAGCATAGTCTCAACCATTTCAGCTTTATCACTCAACACCTGTAACATCAAGGGAGTATTCATCAGTAACCAATAAAACAACATAAAGAATATATAAAGGATAAGACTAGAGAAAGGATTCTTCCCTTACTCAGCTTCTATCCACCAGGTCACCTATCTGTTCCACCATTTCTTCCTTATCAAGCTTGAATACATTGATCCTAGGTCTGATAGAGACTACTATAGTAGCAACTCTATTTGAAAATCAGCCACCAATCTCTTTTCTTTTATTGTTGTGAGACTACTATAGTACTTAGAGGGGCAGGCAATTCAAAACCACCCTTAGTCTTCATCTATCTTATTAGTAGTTTTAGTACTAAATTCCCCCTCAAGTGACTGCAAGCAAGCTATTTGCTAAACTTTACCCAATCCCAAAGGAGTCTCCACAACGCTTTACAAATAGTTCCTTGATCATCGAAACCACTATATGTGTTTGTTGATGCAAACTGGGGTGGGGAGGGCTAGCGGTCCACCCACGGTTTTATCTGTACAATTTGGGATGTCCCAATTCACTGGGGTTCCCGGTGACAGCTCTGCGTAGCCCGGTCCACGTGTCAAGCGGAATACATGGCTTTGTCATATGCGGCAGTAGAAGCACTATGGATCTCCTCGCTATTAAAGAAAATCATCCGGGGGCTACCATGCCCAATGCTCTTCTCTGACAATCAAGCGGCAGTAAAAATTGCATCCAATCGTTCAAGCATGAAACGTACAAGACACATCGACCGCGAATTTCATTTTGTGAATGAACACCTTTGGCATGGCAACCTGAAGATCTCCTGGATAAAGGGTGCGGAGCAACTGGTGGATGTCCTCACAAAAGCACTTGGGAAAATCAAGCACAATGACTTCTGCGGACGCATCTTCTTCTGACCCACCACGATCACCTGCCTCTTTAACATGCTGCGGTTTCCTTTGGTTCCTTTCATCGTTTTTTTTCTGTACCCCCTTTTTTTTTTTTTTTTCTTTTTCTTGTATTCTCTTCCTTTTGTTTACTTGCGATCTCCCTTCATTGCCCGTGCTTCTCTCTTCCATTTTCACTCCTGTTATCCGACTGTATTGGCTCTTCCTTTTGGTTTTTTTTTCTTCCTTGCTTCGCTGCCCCACCACCGTTTTCTCTCTGGCTGCCTCCACAATTCATCACTCGTCCGCGATAAATTGTGGGGGGGAATATTAAGAGTATGGTTATAATATGCATATGGAATAATCTAGAACAACATAGTATGGATATAGAATCTTCTGGAAACATATGTATATAGAATATATAAGAGAGACTATTCGACTTACGGGTGGTGGAACCTTGGGGGAATATACATTATTGATTTCTTACTATATCCTCTCCACACGCTCCGCTGATGATTCGACGGCGGGGTCGAGGTGACGTCGCCACGACACTGACGGCGGGTCATCGGGGCCATCCAGCTGTCGATTCGACAAATGGGTCGGTCGACCGTCATTCGTCGGTCAATTAACCGTCGACCGACCTAGCCGTCGATTTGACAGTCGGTCAACGCGTGCGACGTCGAACAGGCCCCTGGCGTCGGATCCGCGGCACCCAACGGTCCAAAGTGGACCCGTGGTGTATGTACACACATACTTCCTAGGGGTTAGATTGTCAAAACAGGTGATATCGATGGACCCAGTCAAACTTGAGCGCCAGGACTGGAACTTGATTCACACCATTCAAATGTTTGTTGACTCTAGTGAGTTCTATCCTAAGTTGGTTAGGGGATCACTCAACAGACCACGGTTGGTTTGACTGATCATCTCCTTCGGAAGGAAATACTTTGGGGTTCGTTTTAACTAAAACAAGCAACTCGACAAGTTCAAAGCTCTCAAGAAGGTGGATCACACTTTTACACCTATCACTTGGGTGTTTCCCAGTCCATATGAACTTTCAAACTTGCTCATCTGGAGGCACTCGAAACACACCACCCTTGGGGAGGGGGTGGGCTTGTGGTCACTTGAGGATTATTCGCGTGCTTTCGATCCGGTTGACCATCCCCTGGTGTGTGAAAGGGAGAACTGATGAGGACTACTGACCGGTCATTTTGGGCTCGAGATGGGCTCGATTGTTGTTGGATTCAAGGCGCTTGGTGGATTAGGTTTCGGAGGTGATTGTCGGTTGATCTCAAGCCAGTCCGTGGTTTGTGTTGGTGTGGATGTATTGCATGGGGCATACATCGATTCTAAGACAAGACTTGACGAGATAAGTATCTATCTATGTAGAGATACATAAATGAGGTAAATGAGTTGTGAACTTGTGGATGGGAGTGACCGAGGAGATGGAAGATGATCCCTAGGACAGTGAATTTGAAATACGTCTTTATTTAATTCATCATCGCCCTCTCGAGTTCATAAATCCAAGCCTTAATTCTCGATCGAAGATCATTAGTGATCTCTCGAGTGAATAGCCAACATTGGTCAATCTTATGATCCCTCAAGTGAATCTCAATCGACTCGACTCGACTCGACTCGAGCGAGTTAAAACGATAATTGAGCTAGATAAGTACGACTACGTCTACGTAGACAGACCGAGACCTTTACTCGACTAATATAACTTACTCGTGATGGATGGATGGATGGATGGATGGATGAACTCGGGTTCGAGTTCCAAGACTCCATCGAGACTAGCCACAAGTTAAGATCAGAGTAGATAAGTACTAGATATCATGAGATTTCCCATAAACGATTCGAAACTTGAACTTGGCAACCATTAAGCTGTCCATAGAATCCTCCTCCTCCTCCTCCTCCTCCTCCTCCTCCTCCTCCTCCTCCTCCTCCTCCTCATCATCATCATCATCATCATCATCATCGTCATCATCATCGTAGCATTGACTCCCGATTCGACAACCATCGTTTCTCCCCCCAAGGCTTGGTCGGATCAGTCTCTGTTTTTTTTTTTTTTTTTTTCCTCCTTTCCCTTTCCCCCCTGATCATCGGCTCCTCTTGAGCCCAGTCAGACTTGGCTTGCCGACATTCGTCGTGCTGGTTTGCCCGAGCAGTCCCATCCCATCCAGGATTGGGGATGATGGGATTTTCAATGGATTCCGTCCTGAGCTCACTTCGGTACATACTCCCCCTACCCACTCCATCTCGATCACAACCTCCATGTTGCTCGTGGCGTTTAGTTACGGTTGTTAGTCATCAAGCTTCGATGGGCATTTCATTTAACACTTCAAGCCCATCCCATCGACCGATCACACCTACCATCAACTACTTAAGCCTTGGTTAACTATCCATCTATCTCTCTTACTCGTCAATCCTTGTGCCCCATCGATCATTAACAAATCTTCTCATCGACAAATCTGGTCCGAGTCACACCCAATCAATACTTAATCTACATCCCTACGCAGGTGTGTGGGTGGGTGGATACGTAATACTCAGGTACGTAGAACATACCTAATACTATCTATAGACTTCTTCTCACCTCTTAACGAATCCTCTCTCACTCACTTAAATATAAATCGCTTCGTCCCAGGTTCACTTGGAAAAATCATCCAGCCCCGATTCGTTTCGAGTTTCTCACCCGACGCGATTCGTGATTGCAGCCAGGTCATTCGATCCAACCAATCAGTTCTTCGGATCTGTGCTCCCTGCCCCCATCTATCCCCCCTTATTCGAAACCCTGGGTTTGATCAACAAATACTGCTTCATCCCCGTCACACACACCTTAGAAATCTCCTGGGTTGGCGATTCTCAAAACCATCCAACGAAAACTCAAATCGAAACCTTGGGACGACTCAAAGCTGATTAGAGAATAATCAAGTCCCTACTAAAATTTATAGATATTAAACCAAACACGCAATGCCGCACCCCTTCATCCTTGTCACCGGAATGGTAATCATCGTTGGAGCGGGATACTTCATCTACAAGGAGTTAACTCAACAATCAGAAGAAGAAGAAGCCTATCAAAGTTATCTTAATACGATGAGGTTGGAGAAGGAGGTGAGACGGAAGAGGTTGAATGAATTGGGGGGCGATCATCCAATCGAGAAGGAGCTTGAAGATCGGGAGGAAAAATGCACCATATCATCAACCCAGTCGTTCCAATCACCAAAGCCTCGTGACGGCGCTGACGATCCTATTCAGGATCCCGGGTATTCATTCGGTCAATATACTTCCAATCTAACGGATACTCGAGATTCGAGTGGATTGAGACATCGCTCACGTGGCACTCTTCAATCTGATGTGAGTCTGGAATTATGAGTTCTCCCTCTCTCCCTCTCTCTTTCAAACCACTCCCCAAAGATGCCCGTAAGCCGAAATGGGCCTTTAGTTATCCAGACACTCAAGCTTCATCTCACTTTTTTCTGTCGTTCTTTCAACAGGAACATCCTCCACTAATCGACCTCAGACAGCAATTCTACCCACCGATGCCGATTGTCCAAAATCGGTCAAGAAGCGAGACATTCACCTCTTCAACGTCCAACCTTGTCACAAGCTCGGGCAATCAATCAACTTCCCCGGTCTTGAGTGTCCCATTTCCCGGTCCAGTGGTATTCGTAGCATCAAATCAGTTAATTGATCCATTCGATTCAGAAGTCTCGACGGCGACGATGCATTTGATGGGCAATGTGAGGGCCCAGTCGCCCGTCGAGCGCCCATCTGCTTTCGTCGACCATCACCTATCACCACCACCATCATCATCACTCGATCTCGGCGACAAAACTCGGAGCTCCAGTGTGGTTGATCTTCCGGCTTTGATTGATTTAGGACCTAGTAGCGGTCAGGAGATCGATCAACCGAGATCATCATCACCATCCGATTGGACTCGATCCCAAAGTTTAGATGAAGAAGAGGCGCACAAAACGATTAGTCTGATGAGATTCGAGCAAACCGAATCCTTCGAACCGCTCGGAGAAGAATCAAGAGGCGGAAGAGCCTCAACGCCAGAATCGGTGAACAAGTGGGTTGAGGAAGGCGAGCAAGCCCAGGAAGTACGAGGGCTAGAGATGGTAGAAAATCCGTTTGAGAGTGATGGGATGAGTCATTGTTCCTCGCTTGATCAAGACTTTTCGAACATCGACACCGATCAACCAACCGATGATCCTTTTCGGCACGATCCATCTAATGACGACCCGATCCAGGCTGTCGATCATTACCCCCGACTCGATCTGAGTTCGACGGATGAGAATTGGTCCGATCTGGGCTCGGAAACCTTTGAGTCTATCTGATGGAATCCAAAGCTCCAAACGAGCTCCTCAAATCATAATCCTCCCACTAAATCCGATCTGTCAGCTTACCCCCCTCGCTTCATGTCCAAACTCATCAACTTCTTCTTCATGCTCCTTTGGGGCTCATTCACTCGTCTTCCTTTCGATGCGTCGTTTTTTTTTTTTTTTTTTTTTTTTTTTTGGATTTCTTATACACATCCTTGATTTTTTTTTTCTTGTTACGAAGGAAAAGAAAATCATCGTGTTGAATCGTTCTTGCTTGTTTGATCCCTTCTTCCTTTGCATTTTTTTCCCCCCTACGTTTTTCTTTCTTTCTTTCTTTTTTTTTTTTCAAAAAAAAAAAAGAGCAAAATTTACCCTACTTTCTTCTTCCTCGTTTTTCTTCATGGATATGGTTGTTCTTTGCCCGCCTCTTCTTTGAATAAGTTCATAACTAATGTCATCATTGACTCGTTCATCTCTCGTTCACTTCCTCCCCTCTGCCCACCGTGTGTTCCGCACCCTAACTTTTTCACCGGATCCAATGTTGTCCCTTGTTTGTTCGATGATCCTCGTGTTCTTATACTTGCTTTGCTTGACTAGCCTCGATTCAGATCCCCGCCCTTCGCTTCTCTCGCTTTTCGTTGTACATACGTATGCATCTTTGCCATCGTGTGCATGTAAAAAAGAAAAAAAGAAAAAGAAAAGAAAACAGAAAATGTAAACATTTTGAATCATGGTTCAAAACCTGATTGAGCAGACCAGCTTCACATCTAGGAAGACCGTTTTCTTCTTCTTCTTCTTTTTTTTTTTTTTTTTTTGTGCGTTTCTTTCAAAAGAAAGGCAAGATTTTCTTTTGGCTGGGAGTAGTCACCCCCCTACCAGCTTCCACTTACTCAGCCAGAGATACATCTGAGCGACACACTGACATCCATAAAAAAACCATCAGGGCCATCGATGTGGATCGATGGAGTAAATAGTTTTAACTGAACATCAAGAAAAAAAAAAAAAAAAGATGAGGTTGGAATCTAGAGATAAGGTATACCGTAAGGACTAGAGGCTTATGAGGTCTCAACCTGCCTTTCCGAGGATCAAATCGTGGGGTTCAAGAATTGAGTGCAAGTTGGTCGGGTGGGTGTCGACCCTGAGTGAGGTTTGGATCATCAGAGCTAGACATTTCTACGGTTGGTCTGGAAGGGAAAGGTATGTAAATAGAAGGAGTGAGGGGTAGGGCAGAGAGGAAGCTGGCGGTCGGAGCTTAGTCACCATAAAACAAAAAGTGGTCAGGTAGACCTGCTGCTGGAAGGTGTACCAGTTCGAAGGAATTTCGAATCTCGTGGGGACTTGATCGAGATGGGGATCGAAAAATTGTGAAAGGTGAATGAATGGTTGGTCAAATTCTGATGATTTTTTTTTTTTTTTTTTTTTTTTTTTTTTCTTACATCAGTTAGAATTTTTGAGAATTCTTGAGGAGGTTTTTGTTAGATCGTAAGCTTTCTTATATATATATATATATATATATGTTTTTGGGCCTCTTGGGAAGCTACTTCATGCCCCTACATGGCCTTCTGGTTGCTCTAATCTCAGGAAACCATCAGATCCAAAAAAAGAAGAAGAAGAAGAAGAAGAAAAAAAAAAAGAAAGGTGAAAATTTTCAATTGAGAATAAAGTCAAGTGTAAAATTGTGGATTTCATGTGGAAGATATCATGAGTTTGTTGTTTAACCAAATATGAACAGATAGAAAATCCAAAAGAAAAAAAAAAAAAAAACATGGATATTTTCCAAAATAAATTTAATTTTATATGAACTCATACATTATCTATTGATCCTTTTGAAGATAAAATTGTTTAAAAAAAATTGAAACCTAGAAGTCTTTGATTTTTTTTTTTTTTTTTTTGAAAATGACTGGTTTTTCCCAATCAAATCAGGAAAATTTAAGATGAATTTCTTTCAAATGTTGAATTTTCTAAATTAGAGTGGAAGATTGGATTTGTGAAGGAAGAAATTATTGAATTTTAAAATTGATTGTATCTTTCAAAGACATCAATTCTTATTCCCAAATCATAACTTAAATCAATACAAACTCTTGATACAAAATTCTTACCGTTTCAATCCTTTCATTTTCATTTTTCTCATTTTTTTTCTGTGGATGTGATGGTTTTGTCAGCCTAGAATAAAACATCATATAAGTGAGAGGCATGCCCAGGCTGCATAGTAGGTACAAAAAAAAAAAAAGAAAGAAAGAAAAAGAAAAAGAAAAGAAAAAAGAAAGAAAAAGAAAAAGAAAAAAACTTGACAAAAAAAACATTTCCTAAAAATTCTAAACAAGATTTCAATACTTCCAATGTACATAAACTTGGGGCATTATTTTTCTCATGTCCCCTAGCCTTAAACTAATGGTTAAACCATCTCTTTGCAATGTAAAACCTACTTTGGAAATTCTTTAAACTCATGGATGATTCAAACATTTCAAATTTTGAATATTTGATGCTGTTTCTACATACCTGGATTTCAAGATCCCCCAGAAGTATGCTGCAAAGCAATCAGTCTTTCAAGGCCTCCAAAAAATCCAAAAAAAAAAAAAAAATTTAAAATCAATCTTTTTCAATGCATCTTTGGACCATATCCTTTGGACTTTTGCTTAATTTTTTTTTTTTTTTTTTTTTTTTTTTTTTGAGGGGGGGGGGGGGGGAAATGTGATATTTGCAACCCTACACAACCCATTTACAACTATTCCCAACTCATTTTGAGTCATGGTGTGCTTTTTGAAAATTTTTAATTTTGTTCATTGATTTATTGTTAGTTTTTTATGGCCAGAAAACTTTTTTTTCTACTTGTTGAGTTGTGAACCTCCTTTATCTTTTGAATTTTGATAGGGCATTGATTTTCTCATTCCCCAAATCCATTAAATCACAGATTTTGACATCTCTGGGACATCACTCCCACACCAACAAATCCTTTATTTCACAGGTTTTCAAGAATTAATTTCTTTTTGATAATTTGATGCCACAGCCCTCTTGCTGGGTCTCTAAAACCCTAAAGAAAAATCTTTGGTAGTTTTGGAAGCATTGGAACACCTTAAAAAATTCATTCAAAAAAATCAAAAAAAAAAAAAAATCAAATTTCTCATTGCATTGTTGAATCCTTTTCTTTGCCTTTAAAATTAATTGTTTTTGGTGATCCAAGCTTTGAAGAATTTGTACAAACAATCAAATAGCTTTTTGAAATTTCTTTGGGATCTTTTTGATGTATCCTTGGCTTCCAAAAATTGAATCCAACTTTAAAACAATTCAAAATAACACATCCATTTCAACTTTTTTTTTTACATCTGGTACCAACATTCCCTTGAGTTCTTTTTTACAAAACTTTAGCAAAGCATCCAAACATGAAACTAATGATCATTCTGACTGCTTGTCACATTGTGTACACCAAAAAACAAAGCAGTGAATTTTTTTTTTTTTTTTTTTTTTGAATCTTTAGATGCTTTTCTAAAGTTTTGTAAAAGAAAATTGAAGGAAATTTTGGTGCCAGATGTCAAAAAAGAGCATTGAAATGGATGTGTTATTTTGAATTTTTTTTTTTTTTTTAAAAAAAAAATTATGGATTTGAGTTTTGGAGGCCAAGAATACATCCAAAAATTCCCAATAAGTTTACAACACTTCTTGATTAATTATACAACTGTTTTAGAGCTTGAATCAAAAAAAAAAAAAATCAAATTGATTGAAACGGCCAACAAAAGGATCAAAAAATGCAATGAGAAATTTGATTGTTTTAAATTCTTGAAATAAATTATTTAAGGTGTTAGAAGAAATCCACAAAAGAACCAATAAATAATTAAAATATCTTTCAAGATTTTATTAAATTTCTGAGAGCTTCATTCACCCAAAAAATCAATTGAAAATTTAAAGGAAATGATCCAAATATACAATGAGATTTTTTTTTTTTGACTTTTTTTATTTTTTTATTTATTTTTTATTTTTTTGACTTTTGAATGAATGATTCAAGTTTTGATACTCAAGATGAAAAATACCAAGAAAATAATTTAAATATCTATCATGTTTTTTTAAATTTTCTGAAAGCTTAAATCACCAAAAGAGAATTAATTAAACATGCAATGAGAAATTTGATTTTTTCCAAATAAAATTTTCAAGGTGTTATATTTCTTCAAAAATTACCAAAGATTTTTCATAAGGGTTTTAGAGACCCAGCACGAGGGCTGTGGCATCAAATTATCAAAAAGAATTTAAGTCTTGAAAACCTGTGAAATTAAGGATTTACCTGTGTGGGAGTGATGTCCCAGAGATCTAAAAATCTGTGATTTAATGGATTAGGGGAGTAAGAAAAATAAGGACCTTTTTATTTTTGATTTATTTATTTATTTATTTATTTATTTATTTATTTATTTATTTATTTATTTATTTATTTATTTATTTATTTATTTATTTATTTATTTATTTATTTATTTATTTATTTATTTATTTATTTATTTATTTATTTATTTATTTATTTATTTATTTATTTATTTATTTATTTATTTATTTATTTATTTATTTATTTATTTATTTATTTATTTATTTATTTATTTATTTATTTATTTATTTATTTATTTATTTATTTATTTATTTATTTATTTATTTATTTATTTATTTATTTATTTATTTATTTATTTATTTATTTATTTATTTATTTATTTATTTATTTATTTATTTATTTATTTATTTATTTATTTATTTATTTATTTATTTATTTATTTATTTATTTATTTATTTATTTATTTATTTATTTATTTATTTATTTATTTATTTATTTATTTATTTATTTATTTATTTATTTATTTATTTATTTATTTATTTATTTATTTATTTATTTATTTATTTATTTATTTATTTATTTATTTATTTATTTATTTATTTATTTATTTATTTATTTATTTATTTATTTATTTATTTATTTATTTATTTATTTATTTATTTATTTATTTATTTATTTATTTATTTATTTATTTATTTATTTATTTATTTATTCATACATTCACTTATTTATGTTCAATTCAGTGTTTATTTATTTATTTATTTTTGTTTGTGACCCAATTTTCTTTTGCAACTTGTTGATTTGTGAACCTCAGATCAAAAATCATATGGGTTTCAAACCGCTTTTCACCACTCACATGGGCTTTCAATGGCTTTTCACACCCATTTTCAACCCAGATTTGCAAATTTAACATTGCCCCTTTTTTTTGGGGGGGGTACTTTGAATTGCCAAAAGGTTTTAAAATTAATTGAAGAGCTTTAAAATTTCTTTTGGTGATTTTTTCAATGGAGTTTTGGCCCCAAAAAATTGGAACCAATGCAAAAAAAAGATAAAAATTAAAAACTAATACATTCTTTTGAATATTTTCTTTTTAAACATCAAGCTTCAATATTATTTTCTATTTTATTTTTTTAAAATTGTAAAATAGAGAACATTTGTATTTTTTTTGGAGGGGTTTTAACCCCCTGAATATTTCTCACCATTTTCATAATTCAATACAAAAGGGGGGGGGGTCTGCACTTTAAACTCCATTTTTTGATTTTTCCTGCTGAAAAAATTTGTTTTATTTTGAAATATTCAATGCTCTATGTTTGATGATAGCCCGTAAAATGTTTAGAAATTATTTTTTTGGAAATTTTTGAGACAGTATTTGTGCCTCAAAAAATCAAATCAAAAAAGGAAGGAAATAAATCCCTTTTAGGCTGGGGTACACTGTTTCAAGCCCTCTTGCATAATACCATATTCAATATGATTTTCATGAATAATTTCCAGGTCCCTTCTAAAATTTTTAAGCACTTCCATTTTCTCCTCAACCAATAAATCAGATTTTAACTCCACTCACCACCCAAACCAACATACCTCCACAACCAATCAACACCGCTCACTGTTGGAATTTTGGCAACCAGTGACCTTCTCCTTTCTTACAAAATGAAAATTCTATTAAATTTGTTCAAGATTAAGTCTTATTGAGTCTGAAAGAATGCCAGTTCAAGTAGCTTTGATTTTCCATTACTGGTCAACTCCCATAGTCTTAGAACCTTGAGTCATCAGTTCTCTTATGGACTTCTTATCTCCACAAAACTCCTTTCATATCTTGATTTATCTTAGTTCTAGTGACTGATAAATGACCAAATCAGTTGAATTAAGGCTTCATTTTTACTGTGCTGTTGATCTTCTTTTGATAGCTTTTATTTCCTGGTCTATGGACTGTTGTGTCTCTGCCTTGTTGCATACTGATTGGCAATGAATTTGTGATAGTTCTTTGGTTATTTCTCATTAATTATTCATTAAATTTCTCATTATCAAAGCCACCAGTTGGTCTTCAAAAGATGGCTTTTATCTAGACTGTTTAACCATTCTCTGGTCCAGCCAATTAATCACCATCAGTTCTTCAAAACAAAATTGCCCCCTTAAGACTTTTAGTCTGATCAATTATCTTGACAATAAAAGAACAAAATCCTCCTTCTCTCACCCACTCCCATACTTCCTGGCTTACTCATAAAATTCTAATACTTACCACACCAGTAATCATCACTAAACACACCAAAAAACCATCATCACTCACAAAACCAAAATAAAAAAAACTCAAAACTCCAAAAATATCAATTAAACCCTCCTGAATTCAGATATTCTATCAAAAATCAAGAAAATTTAAACCTCAAAATTTTTTTTGGAACTTTTCAGCTCAAATACTCAATCAATCAATATTACTCAGTAAAACCTCAAAACAAGCATATTTTCACTCTATATCAAGTACATTAGGGTGTATTGGAGTTAGCAAAATCACCATTAGAAACCTGCCATTTTTTTGACCAAAACCCACCATTTTGAACATTGCATTCCTGAAATACACATACCCCCTAACTGGTGTGTTTCATGAAAATGGCGGTGTGGTGCCCCATCCTGGACACCCTGACCGCCTTAAGACCTCAACCCATAAACTGTTGCGCAAACGTACCGTCCGGCATCAAAAAAAAAAAAAAAACCAACTTATCCTCAGGCTCATCCAAACCATCCTTTATCCGCGCCTTGCGCGTTGCGCGTCCTTCATCCGCATTGCTCATCATCCTTGCCGTTGCGCGTTGCTTGTCATCTCTGCTGTCGTCATTGCGCGTCCTCATCTTTGTTGTTGCGCGTCCTCATCTTTGTTGTCGCGTGTCCTCATCTTTGTAGTCGCGCGTCCCAATCTCCTCATTGCTACCGTCGTGCGGCGCTCATCCATGATTTACCAAATCCATCCCAACCGCACCCCCAAGCATTTGGCAAATCCTTGGATCTGTCAAATCTCCCATCTAACTTGATCTATCAGTTGTGAATCTCAAGCCTGTCAGGATTTACTCAACCGTCTCAAGCCAATCTCCTATCCGCCCATCCACGCTCTCACGGACTTCATCCGTCACCTTTCCTGGGGCTCTCCCACCCACTTCCGCCTTTTGACAAGGGTTGAAGAGTGTCAACTACCGCCCGCGGACATCCGTGGTGGTTTGGTTCATTTCCCTTTCCCACCCCGTCCGCCTTTGGACGAGGGGTGGGTGATTCTGGTATTGTTGCGTGCGCCCATCCACGGACGGACGCAAGTGACCACATGATTTCCTTTCCTTTTTTTGCTCTATTTGTAGAATCAGTTGTACATAGTCTAACAGGGCCTCCTACCCATATAAGGAGGGGCTCTCCCCTGCCTTTTGGATCAATCATCAAAGCATGGAATGATCCAGCATGAAATCAGCACACCCTTGATCCTTGAGCCTCTATACTCAAACCCTTGATCCTTGATCCTTATCACCAACCAATAGCCTTGCTGGTTGAAGAAAAATTCTGTATGTTGGAATTTTTGAGTGTGTTATACCACTCCTTGATCCTTTTCTCTGACCATACTGGTCCTGATCCTTGATCAGCTTTCTGGAGCAAATCACAATTGATTGAAGAGGTCTTATTAAGCTTAAAGACCTGGAGTGTTATACCTCCCCTTATCTTCTTTGGAGTTGCATTCTGCCAGCCTACTCTTGAGTCACTTGAGAAGTTTTGAGGTTATCCTTGATTCAAATCGGTTACTGTTTGCTTGAGAGCTTCTTAAACATTGTGCTTTGTCTTGTACAGCCACCCTCAGTTATCTGGTACCCTTCAAGCGCTTGATTGCGGAGAGTTGGGCAGGTTCATTGAGAACCTGGAGGTTGCTTGGGTTTGAGTTGATCATCCCCAATCTTCTGCTGACGACCAGAGTTATTAGCTTGTGGGCGTTGTTTACATTCAACAGCTTTTGTTCCTTGAACTCTAAGCAGACTTTAACTTCTTTTGTTCAAGTTTTTCCCTGCCTAATCTTGTCTCAGATAGTGCTGTTCCATCGCTACCAAACTATTATCATCTTTATCCTCTACTCCTTGATTCCTCATTTACCAGGTTCTGGACCTTGATCTTGGTTACATTTAAATATTTTTGTAACACTTAGGAGGGCAGCCTAAACCGCACCTTTCCCCTCCACAGAACTGCCACGGCCTAGCACCGTTCGAAGTCTTACAGCGGGCTTCAAACATCAAACCTGCCATTATCATCCATCCACCATGCATTGTATGCAAAACACCCATCCACACCTCCACATCAGCAAATCCATACCAATCCCATCTCCATTGCATCACACACATCTCATCTTCATTGCTTCCATCTCCATTTCTTTGCATCTCCATAACATCACACACAACCCATTTCATGCAAAACACCCATCCAGACCTCCACCCCACCAAATCCCTACCAATCCCATCTCCAATACATAACACACATCTCATCTACATTGCTTCACATCTCCATTGCATCACACACATCCCATCATTATCTCATCACCATCTTTCTCAACATGTCCAATCAAGCTTCCTGGTAACAAGTCAAAAATGCAAAAAAGCTGACTGAAATTTTTTTATTATTTGACTCTGATTCAGACTCTAATTTGGAATCAACTTGTTTAGCTTTGAGTTCTATATTGGAAAATCAATAAATTTTTCCAAGAAGAAAGACTCTCCACAAACCTATGTATGAAAGGCAAAAGATTCATCTACTCCCCAACTTAATCTTCTAGCAACTTTTCAAAAATTTATTGCCTTCATTCATGGAAGTTTTGGAGATGATTGAAGACCACCATGTCTTACAGAAAAATTCTTGGAATCCTCAATGAAATGCAGCTATCCAAATAGCTGTTTCTCTTTGTATATTGGGATCAACTGGAAATGGAGCAGCCATTCATCAATTAGAAAATCTATTCTCAGTTGGTTATGGAACCATTGACTTATACACCAAAAGAGTCATGATTGCTATCCTATCTTTCCGTCTCTCAGTCCTTTGTTGGCCCACCAAAGCAGAATGCAAGGAGATATCTCAATTGATGGAGACCAATTGCTTTCCTGGTTGCATTGGTTTTGTTGATGGAACCACTATCCCCTTGAGTCAAAAACCCAATCTAGATGGAAACCACTATTTTGATTGGAAAAAAGGCAATCAATTCATTTCTTTTCCAAAGTCTTTGATAAAACCTTTGATAACACACTGAAGAAATATTTTTTATCTTTCTGTATAGATATTCTATGGCACTACATCTTGTTTTTGATAAAAAAAAGAAGTTCATATCCCTCCATTCTGGCCTTCCAGGTTCATGTCACAGTTTGTATGTTTTCCATTGGATGCGGATTTCCCAACAACCAGAGAACTACTTTGACCAAGATCAATAACTTCTGGCTGATTCAGATTATGCTAGCGGGAAATATGTGGTTCCAGCATACCACAATTTTTCATCCAATTTTCAAGCCAAAACTGATTCCAACTATCATCTTGCCCAATCACAAGTTTGGATTGAGCATGCCATAGGAATCCTGAAAGGAAGATGGGCCAGCTTAAGCAAAATGCAAAACCAGCTTCAAAATTCCAAAAACATGAAGATCCTCATAAACTGGATTATCACTTGTTTAATCCTTCACAACCTTCTGGCCAACATCAAAGATGATTGGGAAAAAACATTTGAAGACAATATTCCCAAGGGTGATGCTAAATTCACAACTCCAACCATGTGGTATTTGTGTAGGGCCCTACATGGCTCAAATGAGCCATGGCGGCCCAAAGACAACTACAAAGGGCCGTTTCAAACATGTGCAACCCCCAGGGGGTTGTGTAGGAGCCGTGTACACCCGTACACAGCTCAAATTGGCCGTTTTGGGGGGTGCACCACTCCCTGGAAGCTGTGCCAGAATTTTGGGCACCCCCTGGACCACACTTAGGTTCTTTCAACCCAAATTTGGGATTAACGCATACTTTGTGGGACTTTTGTTCCACACCTAGTGATCCCAAAGAGACATTAAAGTGAAACACAAGTGAAATTAAAGTGAATAATCATAAATCATATAAAAATCTGTGAAAAATTCTTTCTCAACTTGAAAGTGAGCAAAATTTTTTTGATCAATTGAAAGTTGGATTGAATACTGAAGTATAACATTGCCATTTTTTGCATGGGAACAGTGGCAAGCCCTCCTTCTTCTGACATGGCTGCATGGAAGGTCTACATTGATAGTTCCATAAAAAAAGCTTTGGAAAAAGAAAAAAAGGATTTGGGTAATGAAGCATTGAAAGCCCCAATTGCATCCTCATCAAGGGTGACAATTGAGGAACAAAATGTTCCACAAATGGACATGACCGCTGGTGGTGAGTAACATTTTATGTTACTGGTCTTTGCCGTATTTAATTTGATTGAAACTGATTGGTTCATGTAACTATGAAACTAAGACTTAACCAATGAATGTTTACTAGATCCACTTGACCCACCTCCCTAGAGTGCTTTTCCTACTAGGGACAAGGCAAAAAACTATTGTCAAACATGGGCAATGAAGCATGGTTAGTCTGTGGTAGTCCAAACCTGTCCTATAGCTATCAGACTCCCTTTTCTAGTGTAAAAACAGCCCAAACCCTCAAATTAACCTCAGAAATGGATTCTACACCACAAATAACCCATAGTCACTCAGCCAAAGTACCCCTCTAACTCTCATGGATTAGAAGATACAGCCCAAGAAACCCTCAACTGTGGCAAAACCCATACCCAACCAGGGGTCACAGCTCTGTGGAAGAAATAAGGCATACCTAGTAAACCCTCAAGTACATACCAGTGGCAGCTTAACCTCAACACCAGGAACATACACCAATCCAGTCACCTCATCAGCATACAAAGATACAGGTACAGGAGGCAGTGCAATCTGTCAGACCCTGTCACCTCAGCCAGAATACATCAATACAGAACAAGGAGGAAGTGCAATCAGTGCAGATCCAGTCAACTCATCAGCATACAGAAATACAGATCCAGGAGGCAGTGCAACCAGTCCAGATCCAGTCACCTCATCAGCATACAGAAATACAGATCTAGGAGGCAGTGCAACCAGTCCAGATCCAGTCACCTCATCAGCATACAGAAATACAGATCCAGGAGGCAGTGCAACCAGTCCAGATCCAGTCACATACAAAGATACAGGTACAGGAGGCATTGCAAGAAGTCAGACCCAATCACCTCACCCAGAATACAGGAACAATATGCATACAAGAGGCTGTGCAGAAGTATACAGGAGCAATACATGCAGGAGGAAACCAAACCAGCCTCAGGAAGAACCAAACAAACATGCAAATACACATACAGGAGGCTGTGTAGAAGTATACAGGAGCAATATATGCAGGAGGAAAGGAGAGTAGTCTTAACAAGAACCAAACAAACCACCAGTATTTCACAGCAATACATGTAGGTAGAATCAAGTAGCACTGAACAAACTAACAGTACAGCACAGCAATACATCTTATCAGCACTACACAGCAATTTATGCAAGGATGTGCATGCATGAAACCCCTGTAAAAGCCTTTTACAACCAGCAGAAATGCCTCATGTAACTGTAAAAGCTTTTTCCAACCAGCAGAAATGCCTCATGTTTTTGTATCTCACTGTTCCTCACCAGGACAGGGAGAACCCTCAGGGGAAGCCTTGAGCACCCCTGGGGGCAGGAATTTTCTATTTAAGGAGGGCCTCTCTGCCCTATCCAAGTTGTATCATCAGCACACATCCCATCCACCTCATGATATAAGCACCCATCCCCATCCACTCATCTCATCATCCATCTGTGGTACCTACCCAGATAAAATATTATTAGTGATAATCAGTCATAAGAGGAAAACAAGAAATCAGAAACCAAGTTATCACCCATCTTTTAGCCAATTAAACCATCCAACAGGTGCTTGAATAAGGGTTCTTCTTTGACCTAAATATTCAGCACCAGATTAAAGAAAAACCACCCCTTATTCAATAAATAACCCTTAAAAAGAAAGAGAGCACAACAAAAAGCAACTAACAACCTTTCCCCTACCCAGCCCCCTGTGGGTAAACCAATCCTTGGGTCCTCTCCTGAACCATTCCTTTGATAAAGCCTTGAACCCTTTAAAGTTGGGATATTGGTTAAGATCACATATATCTGATCAATCAGTGACCAATAACCCTAACACATCTGGTCCACTCTTCAAAAAAAATCCTACAAACCCACAGCTGATAATTAATCATAGGTTGATCTGAGACCTATATTAAGTCTAAAAACAAACAAGCCACCAATAAAAAAATATTGGAAGACTTAATATAGTTTAGAGGGGCAGGAAATTCAAAACCACCTCAGTTTACTAATACTCTAAAGGAGTATAAGTAATACTGAATTCCCCTTCAAAGACTGCCAGAAAGTTATATGCTAAATTAACCATTATCCCATTAGGAGTCTCCACAACGCTTTAACAGTTTTCAAATCAAAGCATGACCAATATGTGGATTTAGCCTGTGATAAAAATGGTTCCTATTCAGGAAGTCTTCTTACCAAACGGTCTAGACAAACTCACACAAGGAAGGTTGGGTCAAAGTTTTTAATCCATGCAAGTCAAACAAAGGCAGATCCCTTGTGGTGCCTCTCCTACAAAGAAACCCAACATAACCATCAACCATCTGAACATCCCTCTGTGCATGCTCAACTGAGGAGCATCTCAGGGGTGGCCTTAAAAAATCTAGTAGAAGGCATGAATGATGGGCTCAATACGTTAAAAATGAAGAGAAAATTGAGCAAGATTGATGGTTGGTATTATGTTGATTACTGAAAAATCTATTACACTAAGCAGAAGGTCACACTTGCAGAACTAAAGGGAAAAAGTGTTATGAAGGTACTATATGAACAGCTTAAAGAAACAAGTTGGATTCACTGGTGAAATTTCAGTGGAGAGGTTCATTTGGAGGCCCTGTACCTAGCACATCCAGAGGCAGAAAAGCTTTCAAAAAAATTCAATCATATTGCTATGTTGGATTGTACTTATAAAAAAAATAAGTACAAAAATCCACTATTGCATGTTGTAGGAATGACAGCCAATTGGAAAACTTTCACAAAAGCTCTTGTTTTTATAAACAAAGAAACATTTGAGTTCTACAGTTGGTCTGTAAATGCATTAAAGGAGTTGGCTTATGATACTGAGAGACTTCCAAAAGTCTTTGTGACAGACCGTGAAAAAGCTCTGATTTGTTCAATTAAAAATAGTTTCCCAGAGTCATCAAGACAATTTTTCACTTGGAACTTGTCTAAAAACATACAAGAAAACTGTAAAGTGCACTTTGTTAATGAATTTGAAGGATGGAAAAGCTTTATGAATCTGTGGGCAAATTATGGGGCCTCAAAGACCAAGGAGGAGGCAGAGGTCAATGATGCGGAACTCAGAGTAGGTCCAAATTACTGCTTCTTATTCTTCCTAGTTTTGGGTTCTGACCTTTTGACTTGTAAAGTGTTTCTTGAAAGACTATGAGGATGTACTCAAATATATGGAAAATTACATTTTCCCTATCAAAGAGATGTTTTTAACAGTGTGGACTTGTATAAACCCAGATTTTGGAAACAAAACAACTTCTCAGGTTGAAGGGGCCCATGCAACTCTCAAAATATTTCTTGCAAACTCTTTGGGAAACCTGTTGAAGGTTTGGAAAAGCCTTGAAAAAACAGTTTTGAATCAAATTAATTCAGTTCATGCATTACTTTATAACTCTTGAATTAAGTTAGGGACAGTTCTTCCCCCTGAACGTTTACAATTGGGTTAAAAATTGTCTTTAGAGGCAATCCATCTTGTTAGGGAGCAATTCAAGAAGTTCAAACATGATCATGATGGCAAAGTATGCACCAATTCATATTTCAAGACTATGGGTTTGCCCTGTTCCCACCAAATAGGTGACTGTCTTGCATTCAGAGGATCTGTGATACCTGAAGATGTTTATCCTCAGTTTTGGTAGGACTATGACCCTTGCAGTTCTAGTTCTGTAAGTTGGCTTAAGTTGTATTGTTCAAGTTGGATTGTTCAAATCACTATGTGATTAATGATTTTTGATTAACTAATTCACTAATGGTTGATCCTTTTGAATTTTTCCAGTGCAATGTTGATGAATTGCTAAGCATTACTCAGTTATGTGAAAAATTCAATGCAATGATCTTGGAATCTCAAGATCATGAGCAAAGAGGACTATTGAAGTATATCATTCAGAAGATTACAAAATATCAATCCAAGCCAAGACTTGAACCTAAAGTCTTAAGATCAAGTAGGGGCAGGCCAAAATTGAAAGATAAGTGGCAAGAACCATCTCAGTTTGAGCTTGTTGACAAAAAACTCAAGGGGGAAAACAGAACTAGAAGGCCTCCAAACAAGAAAAGACAAAAGATTGTAAGTCTTTTCTTTTGAGATATGTTCATTTTTTTGGGTTGAATGAACTTAGTTACTAACTAATGATGAATTGTTAGTCAAAGTTGGCAGAATCTGAATCTGAATCTCATAGTTTAGAGGAAGAGACTGAAATTGAATTGGGATCACTTAATTTGGAATCATAATCCTCTTCAGAGCCTCTTCAGAGGAAGAGAACATGCAGCAAAGCTCAACAAAAAGCTCATCTTTGGTGAGTTTTCATTTCATTGATCCAATTAAAGAAATGAATACTAAGTTAGTTTTAATGATAGGAACCAAACGTGAAATACCTCAATCAAATACTGAAGAAATTCCACAAGTTCTTGGGTGAGGTTAGGGATCTGATTGGAGATGGGAATTGCAAATTTAGAGTCATTTCTAAATCTCTTGGTTATGAAGAACATGGTTGGTTTAAAGTTAGGAAGGAAATGATTGAAACATTAGAGAAAAATAAAGCATGCTACATTAAGATGCTTGGTGGTGCAAAGGAGGTTGAAAATATTAAACAAAGAATTGATGTTGAAGACATCAATGAAAAGATTCCCTTCTCAAAATGGCTGGCTAAATTGGACATGGGTCAAATCATAGCAGACACATATTCCAAACCTATAAGTTCCATTTCATTGGAGTCATGTGATACTTATACTCCAATGAAAAGTGGTTTTACTGATCAATCAGATCCAATTTTCATTTACTTTGTAAACAATAACCACTGGGTTCTATTAGTACTTGAGGGAGAAATGATTCCAATCCCGCCCATTGTAGCAAAACCACATTCCTTGATTTCTAAAAAAGCCTCTGGTTGGGTTGATCATCTCAAAGATCAACTGCAAATGAATTCTAGATTGTAATAGACTGTGACTTCATTTCATCATTGGGTTTCATATAAATTGTAATTCTAATGCAGCTAACAAGTTCTATTGATATAAAGGGTTATCACATTTTGAACATCATTATGTTGATTGTTTTGAGTTAACATCATTATATTGAGTGTTTTGAATGAGAGTTTAATGGTAAGTCAGTTCAACTTGTGTTGGGCTGATTCCATCACAAGATTAACTGATGTTAACCTTGGGATGGGATCAGCTTAACACAAGTTGAACTTTTTTTTTGTGTTTTTACTTTGGGGCTTGTCAAAAGACTTGTCTTTTGACAAGCCCTAAAGTAAAAGTGCCCAAAAAGGCCCTTTTACTTTGGGGCTAGTCAAGTTTAAATGACTTTAGGGCTTCTCAAGTTAGTTTTCTTTAATTTTTGGGAAATTTTACTTTAGGGCTAGTCAAGTTGAAATGACTTTAGGGCTTGTCAATTTAGTTTTATTTTTTTTGGTGTTTTTACTTTAGGGCTTGTCAAGTTAATTGTCTCTTTTTTTGGTGTTTTTACTTTAGGGCTAGTCCAGTTACTTGTTTTTTTGGTTCTTTTTACTTTATGGCTAGTCCATTGGATAGTACCAGTTTTTTTTTATTTATTCATTTATTAATTTATTTTTTATTTATTTATTTATTTATTTATTTATTTATTTATTTATTTATTTATTTATTTATTTATTTATTTATTTATTTATTTATTTATTTATTTATTTACTTATTTATTTATTTATTTATTTATTCATTCATTTATTTATTTATTTATTTATTTACTTATTTATTTATTGACTTATTTATTTATTTATTTATTTATTTATTTATTTATTTATTTATTTATTTATTTATTTATTTATTTATTTATTTATTTATTTATTTATTTATTTATTTATTTATTTATTTATTTATTTATTTATTTATTTATTCATTTATTTATTTATTTATTTATTTATTTATTTATTTATTTATTTATTTATTTATTTATTTATTTATTTATTTATTTATTTATTTATTTATTTATTTATTTATTTATTTATTTATTTATTTATTTATTTATTTATTTATTTATTTATTTATTTATTTATTTATTTATTTATTTATTTATTTATTTATTTATTTATTTATTTATTTATTTATTTATTTATTTATTTATTTATTTATTTATTTATTTATTTATTTATTTATTTATTTATTTATTTATTTATTTATTTATTTATTTATTTATTTATTTATTTATTTATTTATTTCTTTATCTATTTATCTATTTATTTATTTAGTTAGTTAGTTATTTTTTTTTTTACCAAAAAATGAACATTCTTTGTTTTTTTGGTTGATTTCTGTTTTTTTGGAAGGTTTATTTAGTTTATGGGTTGTGTTAGTACCCTTTTATTCCTTTTCCTTTTCCTTTTTTTTTCTCACTGTGGTCCAGTGCTGTGTGGAAGTCCACTCAGCCGCGGACCAGGTTGGGTGGGCTGCACAACTCCGTGAGCCATGAGGGGCTGTACACGTCTCAAATTGGACAATGTGCCATGCCACACGGCCCATTTCAAACCTTGTGCACGGTGTGGTGTTGTATTTATAACCTTGGATTGGGAGCTGCGTCGCGGGCTGCGCGCTCAGCAGTTGGGTAGGTTGGGCTCAGCATTTGGGGTGTGCGTGGTCTCAGCAGTGCCTGTTGCGGGCTCAGAAGCAGCGGATGAGGGCTCCAAGGCAGGGATTGCGGGGCTTGGCACCAGGTGCAGGTTGGGCCTACTCTGGGGGGCGCCGGGCCGCAACCTGCCCAGCAAAGGCGGACCAAGTGATGGAGCCGGCCCGACCAAGCTCGCGGGTGGCTAGTCCGGAAGGTGAGGGCGGGGCGGTCAGGGGTTATACGCGCTGGGGAGGTTTGGGCGGGCATAAGCACGGGCCAACTCACGGATTGTGGGATCCAAGGTTTGCGCGGGCATAAGCACGGGCTGACTCACAGATTGCAGGATCCGCGGACGCGGGCAAACGGATAAAACCTGGGGGACTCCAAGTAGGGCACGGCAGAGGGCTGTTCCATGAGAAGGACAAACCGGACGTACGTGATATCAAAGGGGAGGGTTTTCAGATGGGGTGGGTGGTATGGGGTAGGGTTAGGGTGGAGCTAGGGTTCTGTACTTGGGGTCATATTTCATCTATCTTGTTGCTTGTGGTTGTACTTAGGTTAGGGTTGAGAGGGAGGACTCAAAAATACCCCACTCTCAACTCTGGGTTGGATCAGAGGATACATCATATCATCACCCTCTCTATTCTGAAAACTCATTGCATCCAATGCCCTTACAGACGCTTAGACCTATAACTTCCGGAACCTGAGGACAACTTAGAGGGGTATCACCTCTCTTGTTTCCACATCTGGGGGTCTGGCCAGGAACAATCTTTTGTCTAGGTCTCTCAAAGCTAGTGGGTGCAATGTTGCCAACAACTAATCCAGGATCAAACATCCCACCTTTGTTCCCTCTTGGGTTAGGAGCTGGCGGGCAGACACCTCCACCACCACCGACTACTTGGTCCGGCGGTTTTTCTCCTCCTTGGTCGGAGCCTTTGGAGGCGGCTGAGGTTCCGCAACAAGTGTGGCTTAGGCCACAGAACTTCCCTCATCTCTGGTTCAACACTGCAGATATTGGGCGCTTTCTGACAAGGTTTGAGTATATTGCGGACTCCAAACATGCAACAGGCAAGGATAAGGTCCGTACGGTTGTTCTCTTTATCACAGACAAGAATAAACTCCGGGATGTGGAGGATATGTCTGGCTACAAGGCTTGGGACTGGGAGAGGCTCCAGAACAAGATGATGGCAAGGTGGGGGAAGCGTGAGCCCTGCTTCCGGGAGACATAATTTGAGCGGGCGGCGGCGGAGGCAATTTTGCAAGGTGGGGTGCGGACACGGAGTGATTTTTCCAAATACAAATCTACGTTTGACCGCATCTACAGCTACCTAGAGAAGAACCAGGTGGTAGCGGGTCAAACAGGGGCAATGAAGCGGGCGTTTCTAGGCGGGCTTGTGCCGCAACTTTGTGCGCAGGTCCAGCGGTATCTATTCAAACACGGGTTGGTATTGCAGTCAGTGGATTGGAGTGTCACGCTTCTTCCAAACCTAAGCGTGATCAACCAGGCGGTAGAGAGAAAGATCAATTTGGAAGAACCAATTGAGGATACAGCCAGGTTGCTCCCAATGGTTTCAAGGCAACCGGCAGCCTCTTGCACTCCAGCTCCAACGCAGGTACCGCCCGCGGTCTCATCAGCGAGGGAGAGGCCGGCAGCCCCTTTGCAGTCAATGGAAGTACCAGTGAACAAGGTAACGGATATGTTATGGGACCTACGGATACTTCTGAATTGGATAACGGCCCCGCCAACAACTCCGCCTCCTCCTCCTCTGTGCGGAGTGCCGCCTCACATGGGGGGGGACTTCCAGTTGAGTAGCGGACCGTTGAGAGGGTTTTTGGTTTGCATTTGCACCTATTGCAGCAATAAAGGCCACTGGAAGTCTGGTTGCGCGGAACTGACCAAGGACATGGACAAGGGGTTGGTCCGCACATCCAGGGCGACTTACATATTCCCAATGGGCAAGCTGGTGGATCTTGGGGCGGGTCAGCCACCCCTGGTGGAGCAGGTTAGGGCAAGAGCCCGGCCCACAGGGGCCGCTTGGGTTTCACTTGGGATTGTCACTGGGCCCAATACGTGGCAAGCTCCGCGTGTGGAGGCAGAGGTTAGGGCATTGGCGGCAAACGAGCGGATTGTGTTGGAGAAGATGGATTTGGATGTCAGAGAGCGGACATAAACCCAGGCCCCAAAAACTGGTATGCAAGGGCCGGTAGGCAACACAATGTTGACCAGTTCTGCAGGAAGGAGGAAGGCCGCAGAAATTGTGCAAGGGGTGATGGGGAGCAAGGCACCAATACCCCTCACGCTACGGGAGCTGGCAGCGGTCTCCCCAGTGGTTGTTGAGGAAATGGTTCAGGCGCTGAGGGAGCACGGGGGCGGCAGGGTTCCGGCAACAGTGCAGCGCATGAACACGGTGGGGGAGGAAGGGGAACACAAGTTGTGCCAATCCAAAGCAATGTTGGTGCCGCTTGCCTATGTCCCAATGAAGATTGCGTGCAGGAACGTGTGTGCAATGGTGGACAGTGGGTTGATGGTCAATCTGCTCCCATCAAAATTGGTGGATGAGTTGGGGCTGGTTCAAAGGAAGTGCGCTATGGGATTACGGGGGCTCAATGGAGGGGAATTTTGGATGGATGGGGTGGTGGAGGAAGAGGAGGTGGAGGTTGCAAAGGTCCGGAAGTTGCTGTTGTTTCTCTTGGTCGAGTGCGGTGACATAATTTTGGGTTGACTTTTTATGTTTTGGTTCCGGGCCCGGATGGTGTTTAACACAGAGGAATGGACAGAGGCACTGACAGTGGAAGATGCGTCCAGGGAAAGGTTCAAGACAACAATCTGCGACCATGGGAAGGGGAAATGGGTGCAGTCAGCAGCATCCGGCAAAGAGGCAGAATCTGACGGAGGGGACAACCGTGAGGGTTTCCCCACGGAGGATTTTGCCTAGTTGACTGTGGGCACCCCGTGGGACAGGTTCTGGTTTTGTGCGGGCGTTCAACTAGGAAGGAGCAGGAGGGGGAAGGAAGCGGGCGGAGGGGGCGGGTGGCAGAAGTAATTCCTCTTCCTCAGTATGCGTCATTGGAAGGTACTGTGTTTCAAAAACCCTACCATAGTGCCACGCTTGCGAGCAAAGGCAAGAGCCGCAGGTTGATTATTGCCAGGAATCACAAGGACAACGGTGGACGCGTAAGGATGGTCAGGTGCAACGCGGGACGTTACAAGCCCATCTCACAAAAGGTTTGGCCCCCAAACAAGCAAATGCTGCAGGGACTGAAAAGGCCTCTGAGGCTGATCTCCTGGTCTTGGGACCCCTGGGTAAGTCCGTTGAAGAATTCTGGATGGGTAAAAAGGTTGGTGCGGATCACGGATGAGCGGATTGAGGCGCTTAATTTTGGGCCAACAGAGTAGTTGAGTGCGGAGGAGAAAGATTTTCTGGCATTTGTGTTGGTGCTCCGCAAAAAAGCCCTTGCCTATGGGCCTGACAAGCGTAGATTGCTGAGGAACAAGGTTGGCAATCCCTATGTGATCCCCACAGTGCCGCAAAAGCCCTGGCAGATCAAGCCAATTCCGATCCCTTGGACTGTGCAGGAACCCTTTTTGGAACTGGTCCGGGAGCGCATGAGGACGGGGTTGTACAAGCAGTCCGTGTTGAGCTACTCTAGCCCGGTCTTTGCGGTTGTTAAACAGGATGGAAAGTTGCTTAGGATTGTTCATGACCTACAGCGGCTTAACTCATTCACCATCCGGGACGCGGGACTGCCGCCACGTGTGGACAAGTTCCTGGAATTGATGGCAGGGCCCACATGTTATGGATTGGTTGATGTAATGGGGGGTATGATCAGCACAAGCTCCATCCCAACTTGCAGCCATTGACTGCCTTCAAGACAGGATTAGGGAGGATTCAGCTACTGTGGTTGCTGCAGGGCACAACAAACTTGGTGGCGGTTTATCAGGCCCAGATGACGTGGATTCTGCGGGACAAAATTCCGGAGGGGTTCTGATTTTCATCAACAAGGCGGGCATCAAGGGACCAAAGACGGATTACGGGGGCGCGGTGTTAGAGGAAGCCCCAAAGATCCTCCGCTTCATCTGGGAGTACACGCAGAGGTTGGAGTGGGTCTTGTTCCGAATTGAGGAGGCAGGGCTTACAGTGTTGGGGAGTAAGTTGGCAGTTTGTGTTCTGGGACTGGAAGTGCTAGGACATGTGGTGGCTTTTGACGGCAGGAGAATTGCGGCAAAGAAACAGAACAAAGTCCTTGAATGGGCAACCCCGCGGATGCCTTTACATATCCTCCAATTCCTGGGACTGTGAAGTTACGTCCGCATGTTCATTGAGCGGTTTGCAGAAGTAGCAAGTCTGCTGCGGGCGCTAACACAGAAGGGCGCAGTGTGGGAATGGACGGCAAGGTGTGATGCTGCCTTTGCAAAGCTCAAGGAGACTGTGGGCCATGACATTGTCCTCCAGGACCTTGACTACAACACGGGAGGGATCCACCTGGCCGTCAACTCTAGCAAGTTTGGCGCGGGCAGTGTCCTGACGCAGGAAGAGGATGGTAAGGACAGGCCGGTCCTCTACAAGTCCGTGACGTTTACCGTGATGGAGAGTTGGTATTTGCAGCTGAAGCTGGAATTATGCGGAGTCACCAAAATGGTGCGGAGGCTTTGGCACCTGCTTTGGGGGGTACACTTTGAGCTGTTGGTTGATGCGGAGGCCCTGGCGCGGATGATCAATTCTCCAATGCTGCTGAACGCTCCTAACACTAGGTGGGTGGTGTTTCTTCAGCTCTTCACTTTTGGCGTGGTTCATGTTCCGGGGAGGGTGTTCACAATGCCCAACGCACTGTTGCAGTATCCGCAGGAGGACCCGTTTGAGGGGGCGGAACCCCTGGACATGGAGTCTCTGGTTATCCGCGTAGGTATGGTGGAGGAAAAGTTCATCCTTCCGCTGCAGCAGTCCGTGCAGTATGCAACCTTGTGCTCCTTTTTGCAGGATCTTTGGTTTCCCAAGGGTACGTCAGGGGCGGTAATTTGATGGGCAAAGCAACGGACAACCAACTTCTACTTGCAGGAAGGGCAGCTGTGGCGGCGGAGTACCCCAGTGCCTTTGGTGGTTGTGACATCAAGGAAGGACCAGGAAATGATTCTGAGGTGTCTTCACCACAACCTTGGCCACCGGGGCAAGATCAAAACGCAGAGGCAGGTGAAAGCAAGGTTCTGGTGGCTGGGTGTGGTGCGTGTGGTGCGTGAATGGGTGAAGTTGTGCAAAGAGTGTCAACGGCAGAGCTCAAGGCTGCCCAGGGAGGTGGGTCACCCTATGGGGGAGGACGCGCTGTTTGGGCAGGTCTCCCTTGACGTGGTCCACATAAAGGTGGGAAAGTTCGCGTACCTGCTGGTTGCGCGGGAAGATCTATTGGGTTGGGTCGAGGCTTGTCCTCTGGTGAAGTTGTTGGCGGAGAAGGTTGCTCAGTTTCTAGAGGAAGATTGGTTTGCGCGGTATGGTTTGCTTTTCCTGGTCACCGTCAACAGAGGCGCAGAGTTCCGGGGTTGTTTGATGACGCTGGTCCAGAATTGTGGAGCTAGGTTTGGGCGGGTCACGGAGTACTATCCGGAGGGAGCCGGGATGATCAAACGCGGTCATCAGCCTATCAAGGACGCCCTGATAAAGATGTGCCGTGAGGATGGCAAGCGGTGTCAGGAGGACCTTCCGGTGGTCCTCTTTGTGGACAGGATCTTGGTCAAACGCTCAACGGGCTACTTGCCTTATGAACTTCTCTACGGACAGCATCTGGTGCTTCCGGTTGACATTGAGCTGGAAACCTTATTGGGCGTGGACTGGTGGAAGTTGAAGACCTCTGAAGAGCTTGTGGAGGCGCGCGCCAAAAAGCTTCTCCAATGGGAAAAGACCCTGGCAAAGGCCGCGGAAAGGTTGCGGAAGACTAGGATGGCGTTGGTCCGCTATTGCAACAAGTGTTGTTCTCATTGCCTCCAGGATCCATTGCGGAAGGGGGACTTGGTCTTGCTGTACAATTGGAGTCTGGAGTCCCAGTGGGGTAAGCTTTTTTCCAACCAATGGAACGGCCCCTTCCGCGTGGCATCCAAGTTCAAGGGCAGGAGTTATCAGCTTGAGGAATTGGACGGGGCGCCGCTCAAATGGAAGGCCGCGGCTTTGCACAAGGCTCCACCTCCTTCAACAAGAGGGCCGGCAATGGCACGGACGCAGGGGACGGTGCCGGTGGTTCAGGATTGGTAGACAAAACGGGCTTTTTGGCTGAGGAGGAGCCCATGCGCGACGCGCGGCCTTGAAGGAGCAAGAGGCTACAAACCGCTGGGGAAAGCCGTCAAGCTGGGGGGGACGCGAGTAGGGTAAAAGGTTGATTTGGTGAGGGGGTGCTGTAGCCGGTTCACAGCCAGAATAACTAGACACCCCAGAATGTCTGTTTTCTTATTTCTTGAATACATTGCTTTGCAAGTTGGTACTGGTTTTGGTTATGATTGGTTGCAGGGACGCAAGCGCGGCGCAAGCCGGGTCCGTAAACGCAAGGACGGGCCCTGTGGTGGGGTAATGCAGGACAAGGAGAGGAGGCCCGGTGTAAGCAAAAAAAAAAAAATTTCTTTTTTTGGTTTTGGTTTCTCTTTTGGGGTTTTGTTCTTTTCTCTGTCTTCTCTTTATCAGTTGTCTTCTCCTGCAACGTAATGGGTGCGGAGTATGCGTGGGACACGTACAGGACAGGTCTGATTTGGTGAGGGGGTGTCCTAGCCGGTTCACAGCCGGAACAGCTAGACACCCCAGAGTGTTTGTTTCCTTAACTTCTTTCCCTCTCTTGGATGACTGTGTGCACGTGCTTGTGGAGGGTGGTTGTGTTTGTTGCAGGATGGGTACGGGGAACTGTGTGGCAGTTTGTCTGGGGCGGTCCAGGTACCTTTTGGGGAACTTTGTTGGCTCAGGACACGGGTGCAGATCTCAATCTCACTCTC
Source organism: Puccinia polysora (assembly GCA_025617555.3). NCBI lineage: Eukaryota > Fungi > Basidiomycota > Pucciniomycetes > Pucciniales > Pucciniaceae > Puccinia > Puccinia polysora. Next base: position 32,528,318 of record CM062622.1, on the reverse strand, counting down.
ATTCTCACCAGGATGCGGATGCGGATCTCAATCTCACTCTCATTCTCACCAGGACGCGGGTGCGGATCTCAATCTCACTCTCATTCTCACCAGGACGCAGGCGCAGATCTCAATCTCACTCTCATTCTCACCAGGACACGGGTGTGGATCTCAATCTCACTCTCATTCTCACCAGGACGCGGGCGCGGATCTCAATCTCACTCTCATTCTCACTCATGACGCGCGGATGCGTAAATTTCTTTAAAAACTCACTTGGGATGGGGGGATGTTTTCACAGGAGGACCTGCTGGGAAAGGACGCGCGCGCAGAAGACGTATTTCTATAAATCAGGGGAAGCGCCGTACAATGAAGAAAAACGCGGAAAGAGGGAAGGGGGGAGAGGGGGGGGAAATGCACCTAAGCCATTCTCATCATTTCCTCCATGTCCACCCGCAACAAGGCCAGTAAGGCCCGGAAAGACACCAAAAGCTTGCGCCGGGATTCTGAGGATTGAGTGCCGGGGGTTGCTAGGAAGTGGCAGAGCATGGAGGTTGACCTTTTGTCAAAGATCTCAAATCCGGCCTCTGGGAGTGCCAAAAAAACAGGGATTTTGGGGATCTTGGGGGGGCTGGGGGGAGGCGGGACTGGTGAGGAGGGGGCCTCTGGAGGACCATCTGGTGGGCTCGGTCCAACAGGAGGCCATGACAAGACAACAATGGGTGAAGCAGGCAGTGGAGGGGTGCCTTGCGGAGCCGGGGAAGGGGCCGGGGCAGGAGCCGGGGCAGGGGCCAGAGGAGGAGCCGGGGCAGGGACCAGAGTAGGAGCTGGAGGAGGAGTCGCGCAACATCAAAGGATTCCAAAAATACACGGGTCCCTTGCGCCTTGCGTAACCCGGACGCGGTCCGCCCAGAATTGCATAGCCGCCCGGAAAGCGGAAAAGTTGGGGAAATCCTCCTTCCGGGGAGGTCCTGCGCGGGGGAACGGTGAGGAGGAGTTGCAGATCAAGCTTGAGGGGGGGCAGCAAAGGGGTGATCCGGGCTGAGTCCACAAGTCCTCCAAGATGGTTTCATTGTCCAATATCACAAATGGGTCCGGACGGGCCTTCTTGCGCGGGCGGGAACAGGAGCCGGATTGAGGGGGAGGCTGGGGCATTCCCTCACTAAGCAAGCAGCGGCGGTGGCCGCAATGGCAAGCGCTGCAGGCGCGTTGACCAGGAACAATTGAAAACGTGTGCCTGTTCCGGGCGCAGAAATCACAGGGGATCATAGCAATGGCAAAATTTGGAAGGAGGGGAGGGGCTAGTAGCTGGGGTGGACTGGGAGCAGGGGGGGTGGTCCAGTAGCGCAGTAGGGTTGAGGTAGTGATGGAAGGACCTCTGGGGACAGAACTCAACTTGGGGGGGGATGTGGTGTTGTATTTCTAACCTTGGATTGGGAGCTGCATTGCGGGCTGAGTGCTCAGCAGTTGGGTAGGTTGGGCTCAGCAGTGCCTGCTGCGGGCTCAGTGGCAGGGATTGCAGGGCTTGGCACCAGGTGCGGGTCAAGCCTACTCTGGGGGGCGCCGGGCTTCCACCTGCCCAGGGAACGCGGACCAAGTCATGGAGCCGGCCCAACCAAGCTTGCAGGTGGCTAGTCCAGAAGGCAAGGGCGGGGCGGTCAGGGGTTATACGTGCTGGGGAGGTTGGCCCGGGCCGACTCATGGATGGAAGGATCAGAGGTTTGCGGGGGCGTAAGCACGGGCTGACTCACGGATTGCGGGATCCGCGGACGCGCGCGGATGGATAAAACCCAGGGGGCTCCAAGTAGGGTGCGGCAGAGGGCTGCGCCATGAGAAGGACAAACCAGACGTACATGATATCTAAGGGGAGGGTTTTCAGATGGGGTGGGTGGTACGGGGTAGGGTTAGGGTGGAGCTAGGGTTCTGTACTTGTGGTCATATTTCATCTATCTTGTTGCTTGTGGTTGTACCTAGGTTAGGGTTGAGAGGGAGGACTCAAAAATACCTCACTCTCAACTCCGGGTTGGATCAGAGGATATATCATATCATCACCCTCTCTATTCTGAAAACTCATTGCATCCAATCCCCTTACAGATGCTTAGACAAATAACTTCCGGAACCTGAGGACAACTTAGAGGGGTATCACCTCTCTTGTTTCCACAACGGCTCAATGAGTCATGAATTTAACATTACCCTATTCCCAATCCTCCTCAATTCATTCCTGTCTCATCTTTTCCCTCATCTTCTGCCATGGGAGAGCAGATTCTACCCCTCACACTTACTCACTTTTATGAGTGGCATTTGGTTTTTAAATAGGTAAAAATTCACTTTGCTATATTTTTTTGATTTGTTTGTTCAACAAACAATCCTAGGCTGACTCCATTTTTTTTTTTCTTTTTGGTGGACTTGGACAAAAAACAGAACCAAAACTTCCAAACCACCCACCTCACCCCACCAAACTACTGGTCCACTCCCACTGGTCCACTCCTACCAGTCAAATTCTTCCTCCACCTCACCATCCACCATCCACCTCACCATCCACCTCCAGCTCACAATCCACCATCCACCTCACCATCCACCTCCACCTTACCATCCACCATCCACCTCCAACCTCAAAATCCACCTCCACCTCCTTCTCACTCTGTTGCTTTAGGACCCCCCCTCCTCCTTTGGTCAGAACCCCTGGTAAGCTCCCCCCCCCCCCCACCTCATCTGTTGCTGATTGTTTGTTCAATCAATGTTTAGGACCCCCCCCCCACTACCATCCTTGCATTGCCTTAGCACTTCCCCCCCTGCCTCCTTGCTTGCTCCTCTAGGTAAGCAACCCCCCTCCTTCTTTTCCCTCTCCCTCCATCCTCAAAAATTGGTTGATTGATTTGCAATTGATTGTTTGATTGATAGCAAATCAATTGATCAATTGACAAATCAATTTGCTATTGATTGACCAATTTATTTCAAATCAATCAATCAATCCATTTTCTATCAATTTTTGCCTCCCCCCTCCTCCTCCTCACACGGACCAATCACTGATCAATGTCCTCCTCTCTTTAGGACCCCCCCCCCTATCCTTTTAGTGTGAACAACCCACCAACCTGCCTCCTCCTCCTTGCTTGCTCAGCAAGATAAGCACCCCCCTCCTTCTCCTCCTCTTCCTCATTGATTGATGCCTATCACAATCAAAACATCTAACCTGCTTTTTTTTTTTAGTTATCATCATTCACTGGTATTTATTTTTCTATGTTTGTTGATCTTCCACAATGATTGAAACATGGCTGATATTTTTTTTTGGATTCTATGCAATGCAACACCGCTTTTGACCCCTTTTTATTTTGATGCCTGCCCTTTTTCTGCATGAACAATGATTCTCCCACCATGATCCAAATTTTATAAAACCAATTAAATCCTGTGTTGATCCTCACCCCAAGCAAATTAGTTGCATGGGAGGGAACAAGATGGAAGGAGATGTGTAGAAAAACATAAAGAGAGGTGGAAAGCAGAGGGCTCAAATGAGAGAATTTGAAATCTCTTTGGAAGTGTCTGAAGATGGTTTTAATGAAAATATTCTATGGTCTATACAGAAGCTGCAACCTTTGGATTTTTACCCTGCTATAGCTGTCCAAAATAAAAAGGGAAATTGACAACCCCTGAAATTTTTTAAAAGGACAAACATAAGATCAAACAGTTCAATTTCTTCACTGCTGGAAAAGTGGCTGTTCTTGACCAAACCAATCATCAAGACTCTCTTGTTGCAATAATCAAATTTTCCCTTTGAATGAAATCTCTGAGAAAGATAATAAGGACATCAACTTTGTGACAACTTGCCTTCACCAATTGAAAAAATTTGGCAAAACTATTGGTCCCTCAAGATCTTGGGGTGGGAAGATGTGGGTGATTGGATGGCAAAAATCAATTCCACCTTCAGAACTCTTTGGAAAATATTTGAAGAACCCTGCTATTCAATCTGTCCTCAAGAGTATGCTTTCCTCAACCTTAAGTTGGAAAAATTCTCTTGAATCCTAGGCCAAATTTTCCAAAAATTAGCCAGAATGGTGCATGATTACAACCATGAAACAATGAAGGACAACAACATCCCCTCATTCTCTGTTTTGTAATTTGGATCTGGCCTGACTCCTTTTGACTGTGCCCCCCAAATCACCTTCACTTCCAATTCCTTCTACAACTCTCCTCATATTGAAAAAGGTGAGATTGCTTCCTATTTTTTTTTACTGGTGTTTCCAACCAAAAAATCCAATCAACAAATTGTTGGAAAAGAGGATGAATATCAAGTAAACAATGGCTAATTTTTTTTTCCTGACTTGGGTTTGGGTATTGATTTCAAAAAAAAGGTATTTTGAAAATGGTTTGGGCAGCAAATAAGTACAACCACTGTACTTTTCCTGCTTTGGAGACTACCAAGACTACAACTCATGCAAGGATGGCAATGTCTATGCAAATCAAAAAAACCACTAGGAACACCTGCAAGGACTTGGCCATTGGCAAAATATACCCCATGAAAAAAAAAAATAAAAAAAAAATATTTCTTTATTGGTGGAGTTAAAAATAGTCTCAAACATTGTTGTAATCAAAAAAAAAATTAACAATATTTTTATCAAAGTTAATTTATTTACAAGCCAAGAAATCAAGTAGTTTACTTTATTTCTTCCACAGCTCTACTGCTGCCAATACATGCCATTGCTACCATTAACCTATCTTTTTTGTCCATCTCCAGTTGTTCCCTCTACTTTTCCAGTTGCTCTTCTAGCTGATACTTCTCCTTCTCCTCTTTTTGAAACTCCTGCTCAGCCTGTTTCATTTTCCACTCATCATCCAACTTTTTTTGATGAGCCAAAGTCTCAGCTTTCTGCTTTTGACCATCAATAGCCAGCTGAAAATCCCACTTCTCCTTTTCAAATTGAAGTTTTTCCAATTCAATTTGTGATTTAAATTTTTTTTGAAGGAGGGGAATAGGAATGAGCTTGATTTTGAAAGCAAGGAGAATCCAATTCACTTACTTGAATCTTGCTTCTCCATGATCTCCTCAAAGCCAGAAAAATCTGAAGTTTTCTCCACTTTTAACAGCTATTGGGGTTGATGTTGATGAAATTGGAGTCCCTTTGCTTTCCCTTTGGAGAGGAGTTTTGTGTGGGAAGGTTGTCACTCTCATTTGAAGGGGATGTGGGAGGACCCATTGGCTTGAGTGTTTGGCCATTCAGGAATTTATGAGGCTGTTTTTTTAAAATCTAAATCAGTCAGGATTGAAAGGAAAGAAGAGAAAAGAAATTGGTTCCTTACTTGAGCAGATGTTGATGGCAATGGCAATACAGAAATAAGATGCTCCTCATTGGCCAAGTTTTCCAGTTCTTCCACCCCAGGAAGAAAGTGGTCCAAAGAAGGAATTGAGGGGTCCAAGGAAGGGTCTGAATCATTTATCAATGCCAATGTAGACATGATTGGAGATGTTTGTGTTGGAATACCCTCCTCCACATCCAATTGGGCCCACTCATAGGTTTCTTTTGGAACATCATTGCTAGGCTGAGCATCCAAAGCCAAGTCCTCAGCATCAACTGAATTTGATTGTTGGCCATCAAAGGCAGCTAAAGGGGTGATGTGGGCCTTCTTTCCAAATATTTCATCCATATAAATATAGAAAGGAAAAATGGAGTCCAAATTATCAACAACTGAGTTGATTCCCTTGGCTTTATTGGAGTTGGTGATACCAAAGCCAGTGGAGATTGACATTGAGTGGGCTTTTTTGTACTTGGCTCAATAGTTCTTGAATCTATCCCACATCTTTTTGGATGAAAGATCCAGCCTAAATTTTGTTTTATTCTTTGGTTCATTTGCCATCAGGAGATATCCATTAACTTTAGAGGATGGAGGTTGGCCAACTTGTGTTTCATTGTTGGATCCAAAGAAAGTGTCATAGTTGGAGGGAATTTTGATCCAGTTTAACAGGATGATGTGATCAGCTCTCCTGAGCTGAATTAAGCCTTTGGAAGCTGATGGGGGAGGATTGTTGATTGTTGAGTTCCCGGGGGGTGTTTGCCTTGGTCCATTGGATTGTTTAGTGGAATTGCAGGGGCAGGTTTGCTGAGGGGCCATGGGGGGAGTTTTGTAAAAAGAGCAAGAGGGATGAAGCAATGAAGTCATAAAGTGATGAAGGGATGTGATCAAAGAGGGGATGAAGCAAAAAAGCAATGAATCAATGAGAGTTAGGATGTGATGAAAGCAGGGATGAAGCAATGAAGTGATGAGAGTATTGATGCAATGAAAGGGATAATGTGATGAGGGTGATAAAGCAATGAGAGCGTTAAAGTGGTGAGAGTGATGAGGGGATGAGGGGATGAGAGTGATGGAGCAAAGAGATGAGAGTGATGGGTCAAATTTTTCCAATGTTTCAAGGCAGAATTTTTCCAATGAGGTCAGAGTTTGAAACCAGGGGTGATGATGTAGAATGATTTGTGGTTGAGGCTGTGAAAGCCCTTAAATAATTTATTTGAAAAAAACCATTTATTTTGAGGTAACTTTGACATGTCTGATGTGAAATGAGTGGCTTTTTTTGATTTTTAATGGCGGATTTGGGTTGAAACCCTCCATTAAAAAATGGTGGGTTTGCTTAAATCTGATATACCCTATTAATCCATTTTTTCACTCAATTTATCCTGAATACCTTTCTGAAGTCTCATTTTATCTCAATTCATCCCATCTCAAATTTCAACACCAATATTCACCTCATTTCAAAAAAAAACTATTATTAAAATGTCTCAAGAAAAAATCCACCCAATTTTCAAGACTTTTATACAGCTCCGTCCTAAATTGAATCATTTAATCAAAATATTGATTCCACCCCTCTTGCACCTACTCCTGAGCAATTAAATTATTAAAGGGAGGAGCTGGTTGAGGCTATCAAATCATGGGAAAAGTTCCATTGACATTCCAAACCTACCAAAGTATCCAATACCACAAAACAAACCTACACATACCAATGTAATAGATCTGGGTAATATCAAACCTTTTCAGATTCAAAAACATTCTCAAAAAAAAAAATACAAATTTCCCTTTCACATTGAGTGAGAATTTTTCCAAATAAACTGGGTGTCTGGAGGGTCAAAATTCAACATCCAGACAACAAACATCCACCTCAAAATTATCATTGAATTCATCCAGTACATACAATTATTCAAGGGATTCCAAAGGAGACAGAAAATATTTCAACAAAAGCTGGTTTTTGCCCTTTAAAAAATTTAAATTATCTCATAAAATCCTCCAAATTCTCCGTCCATACAAAAATAAGCACCATTTACAAAAAAATTTCACAAATTCAGAAAGAATATTTTGATGGGAATTTTCTCATTGAAGCCTTTATAATTGAAATTCACAATTCTTATTTTTTTTTAAAGAATTGAAAATGTGGATTTTCAAATCAGTTCTTTATTTGTTTCCTACCCCTGTTCAATCAAAATTTTCAAAAATTTTCCTACTGTTTTCATGGTAGACTGCACATATAAAAAAATTTAAGTTTGGAATGCCCCTTCTTCAAATTTTTGGGTAAAGTAATTTTCAAAGAAATTTCTAAGTTGCTTTCTTTTTTTTGTCTCAAGATAAAACCAAAAAATATCAATGGTACCTCACTAAATTTCACAATATATTGGAAGATCAAGAACCAAGGGTAATCTTGAAAGACAAAGAAAAAGAATTTATAAGTTCAATTGAAAATTTATTCCAATCTTAAAATCATCTCCTCTGTATCTAGAATGTATTCAAATAAATTCAAACCCATTTCCAGACTCCAGAATCATTTTATCAGGGGAAATTTACAAATATTTTTCTAGACTAAAATCCCAACTTTTGGTTATCTCCTTGAAAATTGGATACAAAACAAAAAATAAATTTTTCTCTTATGTGGTCAACAAATATTTTCACTTTTTAAACACTCCTACTTCAAAAATAGAAGGAATTCATCCTTATATCAAAATATTTTTCTATTCCTCTACTGGCTCCTTTTTCCTTTTAAAAAAAATATTCAACTTCATGAAAAATCTATTGAAGCCTCTCAGAAAAAAATGAAATATATCATTGGCTTGCCCTACTTTGTGGATCATCTTTTTGGAAAAATCAGCCACTTTTCCCTCAAAATTATGCAATCCTTTTATAAGGCCTCTGATTCCTCCACTTCCTATTTTAACATTGATTGCTACTCTTATATGGGTATAATTTGTACTCAAAAATTTAAATCAGGTATCAGAAAGATTGAAATTTTCCAAATTGAGTATTTCCATCCTCAATGGCATGTCAAACCCTCCTTTGTGGTATGTTTTTTTTCCAGTTCAAAATTAATATTTTGCTGATTGATTCCTATTCTGATTTATGAATTTAACTTGTCTCCATAATTCTAATGAAGAATCCAAAACCCCTCAAGTTCCTTCAAAATAAACTTGGTGAAATGAAGCTTTTTGGAGAGGGATATCAAATTTTTCAAATTTAACAGCCTTATTTTACTCAAAAATAAAATGAAAAATGAAAACCAAAAGGAGTAGAAAATGAGTTCAAGAAAATATCACAACCATGAATTAAAAAGGATCAATCTGCTTCTGAATATTTTGATGGAAAAAAGAGAAGAGGAAGCCCAAGGAAGAAATCTTTTGAAAGTTGAATGGTCAGTAGCTTTTTGTAAAAATGAATTCATAAAGTTCCAAAGATGAGCTTTTTTTGTTTTATTAAGTTCTTGATAAAGAAGAAATCAAAAAAGTAAAATTGGAAGGGAAGGAACAAGGATTAATTGGAGGAGGAGGTTGTCTCCTATATATCCAATTTGTTTTCTAAATAGGAACTGATTGATTTGATAAATTTTTTACCCCTTTTGAAATAGGATCATTTCATGAATGAAGATGAATTTTCAGAAGATAAATAGATTCCAGATTTTCAATTTATCAAGACAGTGAGTTTTTGTTTTTAGTTTATTTTATTGATTATTATTTTTTTCATTTGATCTATTTTCAGAGGTCAAGAATCATTCAAAATAAGAGAGTTATTTCTATTGATTACAAACCTGCAACAAGAATCAAGAGAAAAAAAAGACAATGAAGATGATTAAGCTCCTTATTTTCCTCCCAGAAAAACTTCAATTGCAAAAACAGTAACAACCAAAATCAAAAAAGTTAGCAAATTTTGTAATTTCTGAATTTCTTAATTTTTTTTTCAGTTTTTCAGATTTGTTTTTGGATTTTATTCTAGATTTTATTCCAGATTTCCTTCAAATAATCTTATTCTTATTCTAGAATTTTTTCTCTCTTTTTTCAATGGAGAAAATGAGTGAAATATTCCAAACATTTTTTGTTTCAGAAATGATTCTTATTTTTTCTTTCAGTTTTGATACAAAGACTTCATTTAACCTGCTATTGATATCCCTCAAGTTTCCCACTTTCAGGATTTTTTAGGGGATTTTGAATGTGAATTAATAGCAGAAGCTGTTGGTATTGGAGGGAAATCTTAAGATTGGACTGAAATCATGAAATAAATTTTAAAAGAACTATGTATCTGGAGTTTCATATATGCAAAGTTCAGAATTCTTGAAACACCTGTGAGTTTGAGGAATTACCCATGTAGGTTTGACGTCAAGGAGAAATATTTTAACTGTGAGTTTAAGGGTAGGTATTTTGAGAAAAATAATACCTAAACTTATTCAAATAAACAAAAAAAATATCAGAATATCATGAATTCAATAAATTTCTCAAGTTAAAATCAGTATTACCAACAAAATCTACTCAAAAGTCTTGGTGCAACACCCACCATCAGGTGCAGCAGTATTTTTTTCATGGTGAGCATTATCTCTAGAGAAAATCCTCAAATCATTCTTCTTTCCTTACCTCCTGCCTCACATCTCACCAAGATTCCCAGTTGATCAAAGAGGAAATGATAAGGTTTAATGACTTGGAAATCACAAAATGAGTTTGATTATGAAATCTCTTACTATCAATCTGTTAAATTTAAAAGGCTCCATGACTGGATATCCTGTTGGAACTTCAGCCTCTGGGTAATGATGCTCAATAATTGAGTGCATTCCATAGCTCTAAATCATCAAAATTGAGTTTTATTATTCTGATAGTACGTGCTTAGGTCTAGTAATCAACTCAAAATATGATATTATAATGAGATTTCTAGTTGATCATTTTATTATTTCAATTTTTATTCAATCAGTAAAATTTCACTGAGTATAAATTGTTTCACCTAGGCTGATCTTCCTAATAGTGAAAAATCTGTTATTTCATTTTTAAGATTTTTTTCAATCATTTTTATTTTTTTCATAAAAAACAGTTTGACAGATCATTTCTCAGTCAAGTGGAGTGTGTCCTAGCAGAATTCAAGTCATTTTTTTTTGGTTCAAATTAATATTTTTTGAACTCAATGCTAGTGAAAATTCACCTGTGAATCTCCTAAAAAAGCCATTTCTTCTATTAGTTTATCCAGTATATTTCCTCACTCTTCATACCAATCCTTCTACCACTCTCATAGCCTTTGCTTTATTTGAATGTATATTGCTTTTTCTATCTAATATCTTGAATGCTATCTCTGCCATTACTAGATTCAATATTATCAAAATTTTCTCTTTCTACCTCTTCATACAGCTGTTTGAATTACTTGATTCAGATCTTCATTGGTGGGGTAATTCAAAAATCTATAAAATTGAAATGTTCTGAACCATTTTCTCATTGCTGATCAAAAGACCTTCCTGAAGACACAAGTGCTTCAATTTATCAATCAGATTTTTTGTTAAATATGAATTCAATCAAGATATTTTGGATTTCATACAATCCAGTGAATGAAATCAAATCCCACTATGGCTCATCAGAAGGTAGGAATGAATACATTGAAGGGATGATTGAAAACAAGAAAAGATTTATACAAAAGAATGATCAATGTATTTAAGGCTGGTTTTATAATGTGATGAGGAAGATTTACAAAGTATTTGGTAGCTCTTAACTAAGTATAGAAACAATAATAGGGTGTATCAAAGTTAGAAAAACTGCCATTAGAAACCTGCCAATTTTTTTGGCCAAAACCACCATTTTTAATGGCCTGTTTATGAAATACACATACCCCCTAACTGGTGTATTTCAAAATGGAGGGTTTCAAACATCAAAACCACAATTATTGTCCATCCAACATCCATTGCATGCAAAAAAGCCATCCACACCTCCCCCTCAGCAAATCCATACAGATCCCATCTCCATCACATCACACACATCTCATCTCCATTGCTTATCATCTCCATTGCTTCACATCTCCATCACTTCACACACATCCCATCATCCTCTCATCACCCCACATCACATCACCATCTTTCTCAACATGTCCAATAAAACTTCCTGGCAGCAAGTTGAAATCACAAAAAAGCTGACTGAACTTTTTTTATTATTTGACTCTGATGATTCAGACTCTGATTGAGACTCCAATTTGGAATCAACTTGGTTAGTTTTTAATTCTCTATCAGAAAAGCAATGCATGGTTCCAAGAAGACACGCTCTCCACAACCCTATGTATGAAAGGCAAGAGCTTCATCTCCTCCCTGACTTAAGCTTCCAGCAACTGTTCCAAACCATATTGCCTTCATTCACAAAACTTTTGGAGATGATTGAAGACCATCGCATCTTCCAGAACAGTTCTTGGAATCCTCAATGCTATGCAGCTATCCAAGTGGCAATTGCTCTTTTTAGATTGGGATCAAATGGAAATGGAGCAGAAATTCATTGATTAGAAAATCTATTCTCAGTCAGTTATGGATCCATTGACTTATACACCAAAAGAGTTGTGATTGCTATCCTATCTTTCTGTCACTCAGTCCTTTTTTGGCCAACCAAAGAAGAACACAAGGATATTTTTCAAGTAATGGAGACTGAAGGCTTTCCTGGTTGCATTGGTTTTGTGGATTGGACCACTATCCCCTTGATTCAAAAGCCCAAGCTAGATGGCAACCACTATTTTGATTGGAAAGAAAAGGCAATTGATTCATTTCTTTTCTAAAACCTTTGATAACAAACTAACAAAATATTGTTTATCTGTTTGTATAGATACTCTGTGGCAATACAAATTGTTTTTCATAACAAAAAGAAATTCATATCCCTCCATTCTGGCCTTCCAGGTTCATGTCACAATTCATATGTTTTCAATTGGATGTGGATTGCCCAACAACCAGAGAACTACTTTGACCAAGATAAATAACTTCTGGCTGATTCAGCTTATGCTAGTGGGAAATATGTGGTTCCAGCATACAGCAATGATTCATCCAAAAATCAAGCCAAAACTGATTTCAACTATCATCTTTCCCAATCACAAGTTAGGATTGAGCATGACATGGGAATCCTGAATGGAAAATGGGCCAGCTTATGGGAAATGAAAAACAGCTTCAAAATTTGAAAAACATGAATATCCTCACCGACTGGATGATCACTTTTGTAATCCTTCACAACCTTCTGGTTGACATCAAAGATGATTGGGACAAAATATTTGAAGACAACATTCCTGATCCTCCTCAAGTCATCCCTGTCTCATCTTTTCCCTCATCTTCTTCCATGAGAGAGTGGATTCTACCCCTCAAACTTTCTCACTTTGATGAGTAGCATTTGGTTTTTAAATAGTTAAATCATACTGAATTTTTTTTAACTTGGTGTTGAAACAAACAATTGTGGGCTGAATCTGTTTCTTTTTTTTCTTCTTTCTTCTTTCTTCTTTTCTTTTCTTTTTTTTTTGGTTGACTTTGGTCAACTCCCACTGGTCCAACCCTTCCTACACCTCACCATCCACTTCCACCTCACCATCCACCATCCACCTCACCATTCACCATCCACCTCACCATCCACCTCCACCTCACATCCACCTCCACCTCAACATCCACCCCCAACCTCAACATCCAACATCCACCTCACCATCAACCTCCTGCTCATTACACCAGTTTAGGACCCCCCCCTCCTCCTTTGGTCAGAAACCCTGGCAAGATTTCCCCCAACCTCCTCTTCCTACTCCTCATCTGTTGCTCATTGTCTGTTTGTTTCATTTTTAGAACCCCCCCCCCTGCCTCCTTGCTTGCTCCTCTAGGTAATCTAAACCCTACCTCCTTCTCCTCCTTTTCCCTCTCCCTCCATCCAAATCAACCAATCAATCAACCAATTGATTTGCTATCAATCAATTGGTAAATCAATGGCAAATTGATTGTTCAATCAATGGCAAATTGATTTTTCAATCAATGGCAAATTGATTGTTCAATCAATGGCAAATTGATTGTTCAATAAATGGCAAATGGATTGTTCAATCAAAGGCAAATGGATTGTTCAATCAATGGCAAATTGATGGTTCAATCAATGGCAAATTGATTGTTCAATCAATGGAAAATCGATTGTTCAATCAATGGAAAATTGATTGTTCAATCAATGGAAAATTGATTGTTCAATCAATGGAAAATTGATTGTTCAATCAATGGCAAGTTGATTGTTCAATCAATTGACTGATCAATTGCAAATCAATTGGTTGATTGATTGCAAATTTTCCTCCTCCTCCTCCTCCTGACCAATTGATTGACCATCCTTCTCCTCCTGCCTCATGATGAACAAGGGGACTGACTCTCTTTTTTTGAATTTTTTTTTTTTGTAGGACATTGCACCAGTAATGTTTTGTTATTTTCTATTTTTGTTGATCATCTATGTTGATTATACCAGACTAATGATTTTTTGTTTTTTTTTTTTTGATTCCATGCAATCCAATCTGTCATTCCACCCCTTTGACCACCCTTTCTTGATGACCCATTCTTCTCCCACCAAACTCAAAATGTTAGAAAACAAATTGATTTCCATCTTGATCCTCACCCCAATCAAAGTATACGGTTGGGAGGGAAAAATATGGAAGGAGATAGTTTGAAAAACATAGGGTGTAGTGGGAAGAAAAGGGCTTTCCAGAGAAGGAGGGCTCAAATGAGGGATTCTGAAACTGCATTGGAAGTGACTGAGGATACAATTAATGAAGAGGTTGTTTGGTCTTCATGCAAACTACATCCTTTGGATCTGTATCCTTCCAATGTCAAGAAAAGTCAAAAACCCTCCCCTGAAGAGTTGGAATGGGCCAAACAGAAGCTCAAACTGTTCCATTCCTTCAGCTCTGGAAAAGTATATGTTCAAGATTGATTGGATCATGAGGCTATGGTTGCAATTATCAAATTTTTCCCTTTGAATGAACTCTCTGAGCAAGAGAATAAGGACATCAAATCAGTCACAACATTCCTTCACCAATCCAAAGAAATTTTCAACATCATGAGTCCCTCAAGATCTTGTTGGGGTGGGAAAATGTGGGAAATTGGATGGCAAAGATCAATACACCCTTCTGAACTATTGAGATTATATCTGAAGAAAGATGCTGTCAAATCCTCCTTTAAAGAGTATTATTTTTTGAACCTTGGTTCTGACAAGGTCTCTCAAACATTGGGCCAAATGTTTTGAAAATTAGCCAAAGCTGTGTTTGATTCCAACCGTGAAGCTATGATGGACAACAATCTCCCTTGCTTCTCCTCATTAGAATTTGGATCTGGCCTCCTTCCTTTTGATTGCTCCCCTCACATCACCTTCACCTCAGACTCCTTCTACAACTCTCCCCATATTGAAAAAAGGTGATGTCTCCTCTTATTCCATTTTACTTGTGGTCCCAACCAAAAAATCAAATGAACCAATTATTGACAACAAGGATGAAGATCAAGTATCCAATGGCCAATTTGTGTTCCCTGAATTGGGTTTTGGGATTGATTTCAAACAAAAAGGCATTTTTAAAATGGTTTGGGCAGCAAACAAGTAAAAGCACTGTACTTTTCATTCTGTGGAGTCTTCCACTCATACCAGGATGGCCATTTTCATAGAAATTAAAAAAAAAAACACTCAAAACACTAGGAAGGACTTGGCCAGTGGTAAAATATACCTTAGGGGAAAAAAAAAAATAAAAATAAAAATAAAGAATAAAAAATATATTTTCTCATTGGTGGTGTTAAAAATACTCTCAAACATTGTTGCAATCAAAAAAATATCTTTTGATATGGTTTTTATTCTTAAAACTTTGATCAAAGTAAATAGAGTTATGAGCCAAGCAATCAAGTAATTTCTGTTATTTCATCCACAGTTCTACTGCTACCAAAACATGCCATGGCTATCAATAACCTATCTTTTTTTTTCCGGTGGCTAGCCTTTCCCTCTCCTTTTCAAGTCACTCTTCCTTTTTATCCTTGTCCTTTTCCTCTTTTTTAAAATGCAGCTCAGCCAGTTTCAGTTGTCACTCATCATCCAACTTTTTGTTGATGAGCCAAACTCTCATCTTTCCACTTTTGACCATCAATAGCCAGTTGATGATCTCACTTCTGCTTTTCAAATTGAAGTTTTTCTAATTCAATTTGTGATTTAACTGTTTTTTGAAGGAGGGGAATAGGAATGAGCTTGATTTTGAAGGCAAGGAGAATCCAATTCACTTACTTGAATCTTGCTTCTCCATGATCTCCTCAAAGCCAGAAAAATTTGAAGTGTTTATCCACTTTTAACAGCTATTGGGGTTGATGTTGATGAAATTGGAGTCCCATTGGTTTTCCTTTGAAGAAGAGTTTTGTGTGGGAAGGTTGTCACTCTCATTTGAAGGGGATGTGGGGAGGACCCATTGGGTTGAGTGTTTGGTGATTCAGAGGAACGGATGAGACTGATTTTTTTAAAATCTAAATCAGTCAGGATTGACTGGAAAGAAGAGAAAAGAACTAATTGGATCCTTACTCGAGCGGATGATGTTGATGGCACTGGCAATACAGAAATAAGATGGTCCTCATTGGCCAGTTCATCCACACCAGGAAGAGAGTGATGATCCAAAGAAGGAAGTGAGGCGTCCAAGGAAGGGTTTTTCGATGCTGATGTAGATATGTTTGGAGCTGGTTGAGTTGGAATATTCTCCTCTTACTTGAAAGAACCCAGTTAAGTGATACTCTCACTCACTCTCACTCTCAACCAAACCATGATGAGTTCCTCGCCACCAGCAGAATCCAGTAGACTGTTATTGACAAGCACATCGACCGTCATCCAACCTTCCTCGATCCGATACTTGGTCCCTCATCGACCCCATTCATCCCTCACTCACTTCATCCTCCATCGCTCCCACTCCCCCCTACCCTTACTCTCCTCCGTCGCCCTCAACGAGTTCGATCTATCGGTCGAGCCCTTCGGATTCGATCTCCAACTCGATCCTCTTCCAGCCATCCTCCATCCTCCTCCTCCTCCTCCTCCTCCACCTCCTTCCTCCTTCTCCAGCAACCTTCGATCGTCTCAGTTCGCCCATCGGTTCAGGATCACCACTCTCTCCCTACTAGATACCTTCAAGGCAATCCTACTCTCCCTACTCACCATCTCCACCGCAAATCGTTTCATCGGTCCTCGTCCAACTCATCCTCCGTCACTCCACTCCAATCCCTACTACTGGTCCTATCCCCTCCTCCTACCCCTCGACCATCCTTCCCAGTATTCGATCCATCTTCTCACGGTTCGCTACTCGATCCTCCTCTCTCCTCCTAACTTCAATCCTACCCCATCATCCCATCTCTCGTCTGGCCCTCGGTTCCCTGAAATCCTGTAACTCAGCGGCTCTCTCTCTCTCTCTCCTCAATTCGACCTGCAAAAAAAAAAAAAAAAAAAAAAAAAAAAAAAATGTAGTTAGTATGTGTGCCAGGATTACACTTCATCCTGGGTTGTTCCACCGTCTTGGCCATTCATACCAGAAGATCTTTGGGTTGGAGGTCTCATTCGATATTCTTTAGGTCTCTAAAACTTGGATTCACCCTATTGGTTCGTCTCCCCCTTCCTTCCTCATGATGTCCCTTACTCAAAGCTTGATCAAATCCATCCATCCTTATCCTCACCTACTTCCTCCATCACCTTATGTTCAGGTCCTAAACCAATTAATGATGTCACCCAACATCGTTCGGACCCGTGGGAAAGGTCAGTCATCATCGACGATCGGATCACTCCTCGGCAAAAAAACTTCAAACTGGCACAGTCTTCAATACTAAAACATCTCAATCACACCCTCTCGTCCCTCATCGCATACTTCTTGCTCCTCTTCAAGTCATCTTGTCCACTTTACCCATTTGGTCACTCGGTTGGAACCTGATCTTTATCACTACGATCCTCGTCGGACTCTTCTTAAGCGAGCGAACGGCTCTAAACTATCTTCACGGCAAGACGAACGATTGTCGACTAGAACCAATCCATCTACCCGATCGCGAAGAGCAAGAGGGAGAGGATCGAGAGCTCGAGTGGATGCAAACTTGGGCTGATCGTATCAGGAAGTCCATCGATGCCCTACTCATCCTCGCAGCTGGGCTCATCCCGTTTTCGATCGGTTACATGCTCCCCGGGAATCGTCTAGATCCAGACCCGGATTGGTGGATCGAATGGTCCCAAACCCGTCCCTGGTGGTTCTGGTTCTTCTTCGTACCTAGTGCGCCTCATCGCCTAGCTAAGCCATCAGTTCGATTCATAACGTTACTCGTCGATGATCTTAATTCCCACTTGTACCTCATCAACTCAAACCAGCTCCCGAAATGTCTACTCATCCTAGGTTCAAAATGGTCACGAATTTTGCCCCGGTCGGGTTCGTTGAGCCTTTTTTCTTTTTTTTTTTTTTTTGGTTTCCTGACCATCAGGGGTAACCTCAACCCTTCCCTCATATTACAAGTGCAGCTGAGATCTAGATTTGCCTCTCATCCACTCTAGTTGGCTTCCATTTGTACTACTCGGTGCTTATTACGCTCGAAGGTTGCTCCACAAACCGCAGGAGAGACTCGGAATGTTGACCAGGCATCTGGTAAGTCAACACACGATGCCCTACCAAGTCCTATGTTTTGATCGTTCATACGTTCTGAAATTGATCGAGCTATTCTATCTGATCTGTCACCATAACCATTCCCGGCTTGGTAGAAACTATCTATCATTTCCGGTTTAGTTTTCATCTTGATGACTCGAGTCTTGGATTTAGGTAATCTGGCGGTTCCCTACGAAAGAGTTCCGGATTCAGATCTTATCAAGCCGATCGATCCTGGCTTGTTTAGATGGTTAAGAGGATCTTGGGAGATGACGCTCTATACGACTAGCTTCCCACCTGATCTAGGATACCTCTCCTTAGCCTCGACCCTCATCTTTCTCCTCTTGGCCGTCCTCGACCTAATCCCGCCCACTCTCTTGAGCTTGAGTCCTCTCTTACAATTCGGTCGTTCCCCAATCTTCTTCTACTCAATCCAAGTTGAGTCCGCATTTCTTCACTCTATTCTCACCTCGATGACCTTCGATCTAGAGATGATCTATGTGGTGGAGAGAACCATGCAAGATGGCTGATTTTAGATTTTGGGTCGTTCGCCACTTCTTTTTTTTTGGGGGGGGGGGTATACGGACCAGTTGCTATCGTTTCATTATGTATTACCATCCATTTTGGTCATCCTTGATTGGCCGAGACATCTCAATTTGCTTTGGATTAGTATCGTCTCGATTAGTAGTCTACCGGTGCTTTGGTTAGCATGTGAAGCCTGGGTGATCTTCAAGGACTGTCAATCCCCCGAATCAGTTGAGTTTCTCTCCTTGACTACCTTTTACTCCCCCCTCGCTCCACTCCTCCTCTTCTTCTCAGGTTTGGGGAGAGAGAACGAGAGGAGATGATCGACCAAGATCCCTAACCCCAAGAAGAAAAAAAAATTGCTTACTTCTAAAATGCTATCCTCTTGTCTTGACGCCATGCACACCCCCGGCCCCCTAATACAAAAACAAAAAATAGCTTTGGCGATTCTTTTGAAAACATGGTCGTCGTTCGAGGATTGTTTTGATCCTCCCCCCCCGTCCACTTTGGGCCCCAGTCTTGATTCCAATCTCTTACAAAAAGATGTATACAGTAGACTCGAACCATATAATAATCCATGGTTGACTTTTTTTTTTTTTGGCTCGTTGCTCGTTCCCACGTTTTGAGGAAGAATTCTGTCTTGTTGGCTGACTCTTCTCAAATACTAATGCTCCCTCCTTCAAAGTGGGAATTACGATCACCTTGTTTTCGATCTCTTCTTCTAGTTGGTATGAGGTGCCATTACTCTTGTCTTACTAATCTCTCTGTTCGAAGATCAAAGTTACTGTTGTAGTCATGGTAATAACAAGTGTGATCCATAAGATCACATCTAACTCCTTAGACGATGATCTCACCCTCAAGAAGGCCGTGTCGGGTGTGTGAGAGAAGGCGGGGTAGTGACTTGACGTGGTGAAAAAGATGCATCAACTAACTCTTGACGACTCCATAGATGACACACTGCCCAACTAGGCTTGGTTGACGATGCCAGGCGATCAACCTGGCCATTCCGAAACGGACGGGGACGGGCTCCTTGGAACTCCAACATTCCTGATCAAGCTTTGGGTCACTTCCACACCCCCGATTTGAGTCGTGTGTGAGTGTGAGTGGGGGAACATCCCAACCTGGTCGGTTGGACTCGTCAGGCCCAAGTGGGAGCATCGGCTTGGAGTAGTCTCGAGTGAGGCCCGAGAGGGGCGGATGGTCCTGAACGAGGTCGGCCGACAGAGTGAGGAACCGAGAACTGAGGGTGCGGACCTGAAGCTTGGTGGTGGTGGTGGCGGAGGGCGAGATAGACGGCATTCGAGGCTGCCACGAGTCATCCTCGAGTGGGTCATCGGTGGCTTAGGTACCGTTCGGCTACCCGGTGTATCTGTCACCGCTGGTCCAGCTCATCCCCTAGGGTAAAGTCCCCCAAGGGAGAGGGCCTCAATTCCATAAACCCTTGCCTCAGGTGGTACAAATTTGGCGGAGATCCCTGGCGTTAGTTTGTGAGTGTCTTTGTTGTAGAAAAGCCAACCTTTGGAGTCGGGGCAAACTCCTAGGTGATGTAGCTGTCGTGCGTAGGGTGTCATCTGTTTCAGATGCGTGTGATCGTACAAAAACGCCCTGCATCCGAATGGCCGTAGCATGGTCAGCAATGGTCGCTTCAGTGTTGCTAGTTCAATCGGCGTCTTGGTGGCGCCGGCATGTACTAGCCGGTTAAGGATCCACGCCGCATGCTTAAAAGCATAGTTCCATAGGTCTGGGGTCAGCCCTGAGGCGTGTAGCATGGTCCTTGACATTTCCCCGTCAGCGTCCGGTTAAGCTGCTCAATTGCGCCGTTTTGGTGATGTTCATGGGCAATAGTTTTCTCGTGTAGGATTTGTTCCTTCTCAAAAAATTCCAAGAGGGTCCTCAATCTGACAAATTCAAAAGCATTATCCGATCTAAACCGCTTGATACAAAAGGGACAGAAGATGTGAAACTTGCCAATCCATCGTTTAATTTCATCCGGGGCTTCCGACCTAGTCTTGATTGGGATGGCCGAGCACATCCCCGAGAACAAATCTGAAATTGTGAGAATCAAACGATCACGGTCGATGCTCTCCGTGAATGGGCCTATTATGTCTGCCGCAATAACATCTCTGGGCGCCTCGCACATTGCTCTGGATTCAATCTCAGGCAGCAAGTGCTGTGCCTTCATCGTTGCGCACGAGTTACAGAATGGGGGGTCTTCCGTGGGTAAGGGTGGCATGTGATCAACTGCATTGCATTTCAAAGTGTTCCGTGACATTCGGAGGGACAAATGTCCTACAAGATCATGCACGGAGTACGCCGTGGTTGCTATTGCTTGGATGCTAGGGACAGGTCGTGGAATGATTGGAATAAAGAAACGATTCTGGACCTCAAACGATGGGAACTCCACCCCATCCTGGGCCAATTTGTATTGCTTACCATCAAAGTGTACCGTGCCGTCAGATTTGCTGAAACGTCCAATTGAGATGATGGTACCGTTAACCTGGGGGCAGAAGAGGGCATTTTTTATTTGAAGCACCCCGTATGGCATGGGGATTGCGATATCGCCAATTTGATTCACGGGAAACCGGTCTGAGGATGCAACAGACAAGGTTAGATGCGTAGATTGCAGAGAAGTAAACAAACTAACATTGTTGGAGATGGTATCCATTGCCCCCAAGTCCAGTAAAGCCAAACTGGATTCTCCCGAGTCATTACTAATTGATGCCACGTGAGGAGGTGCATTGCGCTTGAATGCTGGATGACAGTGGTCAGAGAGTTTGAGTCGTGCAGATCGGTTGTCCACGTGGGGGTCCTTGACGGCTGGAAGCCGGGCTTTCTTCCTGGGGCAGTCAACTGCCCAGTGGCCCCACTCATAGCAGTGGTTACAGGGATGTCTGAATGTGAGCCATGCACGTGCCCAGTTGTCGCTTCTATCCATGAATGTAGTTGGGTGTTCAACGGGTCTTGCTTGGCTCATCGGTGCGTCTTTGTGCGGCAGAGGTCTTGTTGGTCAAACAGAGTAACTCAGAAGAGCGTTTGAGGGGATATTGTTTTGGGGAGTGCAGTGCCTGGAGACAAGCTCCAGAACATCCTTGGACGTGACTCAAACTCTCTTGTCAATGGCAATCCAGCTATCAAGCGCGTTTGCAATCTCTTGGTACGCGTGGTGGGCGTTGAAATGGAGCACAAGGGCCAGGATGTTATTGGCGGTGAAGCCGCCCATATGTTGCTCAATTGTCTGTATAGCCAACTTCAACTTGTTGTAAGTCTTGTTGGGATTGACCGCTATATCTTGCGCTTGAAACAACCAGGACCATTTTGACATGATATAGGACCAAGAAACTGATCCAAAGCGTTCCTTGAGGAGTCAATAGGCCTTGCGTCCAGGTTTTGCCGCCACAAATGGCAAGAGCAAAGGATCAATACTATATTCAACAATTGTGCCAGTGATCTTGCCTCTATTTGCACTCTTGTTGTGTGCCGGGTATAAGTAGTAGTCAGTCTCATCAAAAAGGCTTTGTACTTTGAGATTGAGAGCTTGGGACCAGTCTGGAAAGTTTGAACCATCTGCGAGCAAGTTTGGTCAAAGGCTTCTTCCTACTTGTTTGTAGTGGATCATTGTCTGGGCCACAGAGTCTAGAGTTGGCGCGGCAGTTTGGGCTTTGAGGGCTGCAAGGATTGTTGCCAGGTTGTTGGCTGACAAACCGGTTGTGGTGTCTTTCTTTGTCTGTCCAGACGCGCTTTGGGTGCCAGAGGTTGAGGTGGTAGGTGTGGCCTCTCCTGTTTCTTTGTAGGAAGACATGCTTGCAATTTGGTGTTCTTCTTGCTGTGGCTGATATTGCCGGCCAGATCTTGTAGATCCATCACCGGTGTGCTGATCTTCAAACTGCAACAGTTTGGTTACTTAGGCAGCTGCTGGCTAAAGAGTCAAATGGGGCAAGCATGCCACGCAGTGGATGTGCAGGCTCATAACCTGAAGAGAGTAATAACAGGAAAGACAATAGTGTATATTCGCATACATGATTCATAAGATAGCGGTCTAGGAGTCGCCTATTTATATCCTGAGTACATGAGTTTCTAGAATGTTCCACAACCATACTATGTGATTTGTTGATACTTAAACCCATACTATGTAGTTCTAGATTATTCCATGTCTATCTTATAACCATACTCCCAATATCCCACGCTAACCCTACAAATAAAAAAAAGGTAATGACAAGTAATTAAAAGCTTTTGATCTTGTAACTAGCTGTAACCTTTGCCTTTCCTGCCCGTTCTTCAAGGTTAGTTACTGTTAAAAAGGGGATAAATGTTTGGCTGTGGGGCCCCAGGGACTTGTCCAAAGTTACAGTTACAAATCCACCCATGGGCAGATTTGTAACCCTTAACCTACAGCTATAGTTACACGTGGCAGTCAAACGCAACCTTAGGATCTACATATGTGTATGTACAGTGGGTGGACAAAAATTGTGGGACTGATTTTTAAAGCACCCACACCCACCCACTCCAAACCAACCTGGCATCCTTGTGTGAGTTTTTGTGTGAAAGGCCTTTGACAATCCACCTGTTGACCACATCAATCAATCTGCCACCATCCTTGATCCCATCCCCCAACTGCTAGTGCAATGACTCCAGTAAGTTCTTTCAGTTTGTCCATCATTTCCCATCAGTTTTCTGATGTTTTTTTTTCTTTTCTTTTTTCTTTTTTCTTTTTTCTTTTTTCTTTTTTCTTTTTTCTTTTTTCTTTTTTCTTTTTTCTTTTTTCTTTTTTCTTTTTTTCTTTTTCTTTTCTTTTTCTTTGATTATAATCTATCAGATGATGAAAAAAAAAATTAGAAAAAAAAACCCCCCTATCCAAAGAGACCCAGGCCCATGTTGTTTGAATGTACAAAGCCGGGTCATCTGGGATTCAAATTGCCTCCAATTTGAAGATTGCAAGGACAACCATTTATAACATCATCCAAGGATTCAACCATCATGAAACCATCAAGCCATTAAAAAGTCCAGGAAGGCCTTGGAAAATGACCCATCACAATCTTTGTGAGCTTGGGGTACAGTACAACACTCACAAAAGTTGAAAGCACCTGAAATACAAAACACAATCTTCAAGGAAGTCTCAACCCAGACCAATTGACAACAAGCTCATGAATTTGGTTTTTCTTCAAGGGTGGTGGTCAGGAAGCCCTTTATAAATGAAGATCAAAGAAAACATCAACTGACCTTTGCCTGAAAACATCATCATTGGACCATCAAGGACTGGAAGAAAGTGATTTGGACCAATGAGTCAAGCTTTGAAATCAGCAACAATTCATAACAAGTCCTGGTCTGGAGAACCCCCCCCCCCAAGAAAAATTCAACTCAGACTGTCTTGCTCCCACATTCAAGAGTGGGAGATCATCAATCATGATCTTGGGTGCTTTCAACCTGTCCTCTTGTTTTTATGCCTCCAAAACATCAAATAGCTAAAGATTTCATTGAGATTGATTACAAAGGTGCTCTTGGCCCCTGGATCAGCAACCTCAATCAACCTCAAACTGCTTTGATAGAAGATGGGGAGCCCCTGTTCACAAGGCCAAGATTGGCAAGGATTGCTGAGGCACCCATGTTATCACAAACCTCTGCTGGCCCGCTCAGTCCCTGGACCTCAAGCCAATCAAGAAATTCATGGGAATTTTTTTTTTTTTAAATAATAATAATTATAATAATAATATTAATATTAAAACGTTATATCAACCAAAATCAATGCCAGAGATGAAACAGGCCCTCCAAATCACCTGGGATGAATTTCCACATCAAATCCTCAAAAATCTCATTGAATCCATGCCTAATTTCAGGAAAGCTGTCATCAAGGCCAATGGAGGTTCTACCCAATGGTAGATTTCATTATGGGTGATGTTAAATTCACAACTCTTTGAGTCATGTACACAACTCAATGGGCCTTGTGGCACCCTACATGACTCAAATGAGCCATGGGGCATGCTACACAACTCAAATTAGCCATGTGGCATGCTACATAACTCAAATGGGCCGTGTGGCAATCTACACAACTCAAATGGGACATGTGGCATGCTACACCTCCCATTTGAATTGTGTGGCATGCTAAACAACTAAAATCAAGTTGTGTAGCCTCCACTGAACAATAAATAATGAATAATAAATCATAAATCATAAATCATAAATCATAGATAATCAATTATCAATTATAAATTATAAATAATTAATAATGAATAATGAATAATAAATAATGAATAATAAATAATAAATAATAAATAATAAGCAATAAATAATAAATAATAAATAATAAATAATAATAAATAATAAATTATCAATTATCAATTATAAATAATTAATAATAAATAATAAATAATAAGTAATGAACAATAAATAATAGGGCGTATCTGAGTTTAAACTTTCAAAAAATTAAATGGCTGATTTCAAGCTCATCCGTTTTTTTTTTTTTTTTTTCAAAATGTTCTTTTTGTCAGTTAAAACCCTTTGGTTCATTGTTTATTTTGATTAAAAAAAATTTTCTCTGAGAAATTGATATTTGTCCTGATATAAGCAATTTAAGATTTTCAGAATTTGAACTCTGATACACCCTAATAAATAATAAATAATGAATAATGAATGATAAATAATGAATAATGAATAATGAATAATAAATAATGAATAATGAATAATAAATAATGAATAATAAATAATGAATAATAAATAATAAATAATAAATAATAAACAATAAACAATAAATAATAAACAATAAACAATAAATAATAAATAATAAATAATAAATAATAAATAATAAATAATAAATAATAAATAATAAATAATAAATAATAAATAATATGGTTGTGTACAGGGGTACAAAAATCAAAAATGCCCATTATGGGGGGTATATGCCCCCCAGGGGTTGCGTGTGTTTAGAACAACCTTTTGGAGTAGTGTATGGGCCCTACACAGCTCCAAAAGGTAGTTTGGGGCCCTACACAACTCCCACATGACTGAATTTGTGAATTTAACATTACCATTTAATTATTCTTCTTTCTTTTTCTTTTTCTTTTTCTTTTTCTTTTTTCTTATTCATCATCATCTTATCCCTATCTTACCCAACTCCCATGAATTTTTGATGGTATAATCTTTTTCTATATATACATTTTTAAAATTTATGCTTGATTAACAGGCAAATTATGCTGTAATTTTTATCTTTTAATTTTGTTATTTCTAATTTTTTTTTTTTTTTTTTTTTTTAAAAAAAATTTAAAGTTATTGTAAATTAAAATTAACATGCTCATCTAGTAAAATCACCAAATTTACAACAGTACTTTTTTTTTTTTTATTTTGTGAGAAGACAAAAATCAAAAAAAGACAATAAAAGTGGGCAGAAATCAGGGGGTCAGTCCCACAAATTTTGTCCACCCACTGTACATACAGTGGGTAGACAGAAATAATAGGGTGGATCAAATTTACAAAACCTGCCATTAGAAAACTGCCATTTTTTTTGACAAAACCTGCCATTCCAAATGGCAGGTTGCTGAAATACACATACCCCCTAACTGGTGTATTTTGAAATGGTGTGTTTCATGGAAATGGAGGATTTCAAACATCAAACCCGCCATTAAACCCACCATTCATGCATCATCATCCATCCACCATCCATCCACATCAGAAAATCCATACCAATTGCATCTCCATTGCTTCACACACATCTCATCTCCATTGCTTCACATCTCCATCTTCACACAAATCCCATCATCATCTCATCACCCCACATCACATCTCCATCTTTCTCACAATGTCCAATCAAACTTACAGCCAGAAAGTTGAAAATTCAAAAAAGCTGATTGAACTTTTGTTAGTATTTGACTCCCATTCAGACTCCCACTCAGACTCTGATTTGGAATCAACTTGGTTAGCTTTGAATTCTCTGTTGGAAAAGCAATACATGGTTCCAAGAATACACACCCTCCAAAACCCTATGTATGAAAGGCAAAAATCTTCATCTCATCCCTGACTTAAGCTTCCAGCAACTATTCCAAACTTTTTTTCTTTCATTCATGAAACTTTTGGAGATGCTTGAAGAGCACCACATCTTCCAGAAAAATTCTTGGAATCCTCAACTTGATCCAGCCATCCAACTTGCTGTTTCTCTTTTTAGATTGGGATCAAATGGAAATGGAGCAGCAATCTATCTATTTGAAAATCTATTCTCAGTCAGTTATGGAAGCATTGACTTATACACCAAAAGACTCATGATTGCTATCCTATCTTTCCATTTCTCAGTCCTTTCTTGACCAACCAAAGAAGAACGCAAGGAGATATCTCAAGTAATGGAGACCAAAGGCTTTCCTGGTTACATTGGGTTTGTTGACAGAACCACCCTCCCCTTGAGTCAAAAACCCAAGCTAGATGGCAACCACTATTTTGATTCCAAAAAAAGGCAACAGATTCATTTTTTTCCCAATGAATTTGAAAACACCTTTGATCACACCACTGACCAAATATGTTTCATCATTTTGTTTAGATACTCAGTGGCCCTACAACTTGTTTTTGATAACAACAAGAAGTTCATATCCCTCCATGCTGGACTTCCAGGTTCTTGTCAGGAGTCATATGTGTTCAATTGCATGAGGATTTCCCAACAACCAGAGGACTAATTTGACCAAGATCAATACCTTCTTGCCAATTGTGCTTATGCTAGTGGGAGATATTTTGTTCCAGCTTACTGGAATGTTTCTTCAAATGATCAACCAAGAACCAATTTCAACTATCATCTTGCTCAATCATGCATTCAGATTGAACATGCAATAGGAGTCCTGAAAGGAAGATGAGCCAGCTTAAGGGAAATGCAAAACCAGCTTCAAAACCCCAAAGACATGAATTACCTCATCAACTGGATTATCACTTGTGTAATCCTTCACAACCTTTTGGCCAACCTCAAAGATGAATGTGACAAAATTGTAAAAGATTTAAAGAATTAAGAAACCTTGACCAGGCTTATTCATTCCAAATCCAAATAATAGGTTAGAAACTATGAACACAAATTGAATAAAGAACAGAAACATAAGATAGAGAGGAAAACAAAAAGAGAATGATGGTTCTACAGGCCCAATAATGACCTCTAAAGAGATTAAGTGGAACAGAGCAGGTGAGGATTTGCAGATGACTGATCCAACCAAAGTATACTACTGAGAGCGCTGATAGATTAGTTCAGGTAAATGTTGAGTTGAAATCTTCAGTGCAGTCTTCAGCGGTTGGTGATTTGGTGATCAAAGTCTAATAGGAAGAGCTGGCTGAGTGGTTTAGACTAAGTCGCAGGTTGTTGGTCATGAGATTCTACTTTGTCTTTTATGTTTGAGTTGGGTGGTTGCTTGAGAGTCTGGAGTGACAGGTACTCCAGGTACAGAAGACAGGTCTCATGAATTTGGTTTTTATTCAAGGGTGGTGGTCAGGAAGCCATTTATAAATGAAGATCAAAGAAAACAACAACTGACCTTTGCCTGAAAACATCATCATTGGACCATCAAGGACTGGAAGAAAGTGATTTGGACCAATGAGTCAAGCTTTGAAATCAGCAACAATTCATAACAAGTTCTGGTCTGGAGAACCCCCCCCCCCAAGAAAAATTCAACTCAGACTGTCTTGCTCCCAAATTCAAGAGTGGGAGATCATCAATCATGATATTGGGTGCTTTCAACCTGTCCTCTTGTTTTTATGCCTCCAAAACATCAAATAGCTAAAGATTTCATTGAGATTGATTACAAAGGTGCTCTTGGCCCCTGGATCAGCAACCTCAATCAACCCAACACTGCTTTGATAGAAGATGGGGAGCCCCTGTTTACAAGGCCAAGATTGGCAACAACTGCTGAGGCACCCATGGTATCACAAACCTCAGCTGTCCAGCTCAGTCCCTGGACCTCAAGCCAATCAAGAAATTCATGGGAATTTCTTTTTTTTTAAAATAATAATAATAATAATAATAATATTAAAACGTTATATCAACCAAAATCAATGCCAGAGATGAAACAGGCCCTCCAAATCACCTGGGATGAATTTCCCCATCAAATCCTCAAAAATCTCATTGAATCCATGCCTAATTTCAGGCAAGCTGTCATCAAGGCCAATGGAGGTTCTACCCAATGGTAGATATAATTATGGGTGATGTTAAATTCACAACTCTTTGAGTCATGTACACAACTCAATGGGCCTTGTGGCACCCTACATGACTCAAATGAGCCATGGGGCATGCTGCACAACTCAAATGAGCCATGTGGCATGCTACAAAACTCAAATGGGCCGTGTGGCAAGCTACACAACTCAAATGGGCCATGTGGCATGCTACACGTCCCATTTGAGTCGTGTGGCATGCTAAACAACTAAAATCAAGTTGTGTAGCCTCCACTAAACAATAAATAATGAATAATAAATCATAAATCATAAATCATAAATCATAAATCATAAATCATAGATCATAAATAATCAATAATAAATTATCAATTATAAATTAAAAATAATTAATAATAAATAATAAATAATGAATAATAAATAATAAGCAATAAATAATAAATAATAAATGATAAATAATAAATAATAAATAATAAATAATAAGCAATAAATAATAAATAATAAATGATAAATAATAAATAATAAGTAATGAACCATAAATAATAGGGCGTATCAGAGTTTAAACTTTCAAAAAATTAAATGACTGATTTCAAGCTCATCCGTTTTTTTTTCCAAATGTTCTTTTTGTCAGTTAAAACACTTTGGTTCATTGTTTATTTTGATTAAAAAAGATATTTTCTGAGACATTGATATTTGTCCTGATATAAGCAATTTAAGATTTTCAGAATTTTAACTCTGATATGCCCTAATAAATAATGAATAATAAATAATGAATAATGAATAATGAATAATAAATAATAAATAATAAATAATAAATAAGAAATAAGAAATAATAAATAATAAATAATAAATATTAAATATTAAATAATAAATCATAAATAATAAATAATAAATAATATGGTTGTGTACAGGGGTACAAAAATCAAAAATTCCCATTATGGGGGGTATATGGCCCCCCAGGGGTTGCGTGTGTTAAGAACAACCTTTTGGAGTAGTGTATGGGCCCTACAAAGCTCCCAAAGGTAGTTTGGGGCCCTACACAACTCCCACATGACTGAAGCTGTGAATTTAACATTACCCTTTAATTATTTTTCTTTCTTTTTCTTTTTCTTTTTTCTTATTCCTCATAATCTTATCCTTATCTTACCCAACTCTCATCAATTTTTGATGGTAAAATCTTTTTCTATATATATATATATATATTTTAAAAATTTATGCTTGATTAACAGGCAAATTATGCCTTAATTTCTATCTTTTAATTTTATGTTATTTCTTTTTTTTTCTTTTTAAAAAAAAATTTAAAATTATTGTAAATTAAAATTAACATGCTCATCTAGTAAAATCACCAAATTTACAACAGTACTTTTTTTTTTTGTGAGAAGACAAAAATCAAAAAAAGGCAAAATAAAAGTGGGCAGAAATCAGGGGGTCAGTTGCACAATTTTTGTCCACCCACTGTATATACAGTGGGTAGAAAGAAATAATAGGGTGGATCAAATTTAGAAAACCTGCCTTTAGAAAACTGCCATTTTTTTTGACAAAACCCGCCATTAAAAATGGAAGGTTGCTGAAATACACATACCCCCTAACTGATGTATTTTGAAATTGTGTGTTTCATGGAAATGGAGGATTTCAAACATCAAACCCGCCATTAAACCCACCATTCATGCATCATCATCCATCCACCATCCATCCACATCAGAAAATCCATACCAATCCCATCTCCATTGCTTCACACACATCTCATCTCCATTGCTTCACATCTCCATCTTCACACAAATCCCATCATCATCTCATCACCCCACATCACATCTCCATCTTTCTCAAAATGTCCAATCAAACTTCCAGCCAGAAAGTTGAAAATGCAAAAAAGCTGACTGAACTTTTGTTAGTATTTGACTCCCATTCAGACTCCCACTCAGACTTTTATTTGGAATCAACTTGGTTAGCTTTGAATTCTCTGTTGGAAAAGCAATACATGGTTCCAAGAATACACACCCTCCACAAACCTATGTATGAAAGGCAAAAGCTGCATCTCATCCCTGACTTAAGCTTCCAACAACTATTCCAAACTTTTTTTCCTTCATTCACAAAACTTTTGAAAATGCTTGAAGACCACCACATCTTCCAGAAAAATTCTTGGAATCCTCAACTTGATCCAGCCATCCAACTTGCTGTTTCTCTTTTTAGATTGGGATCAAATGGAAATGGAGCAGCAATCTATCTATTTGAAAATCTATTCTCAGTCAGTTATGGAAGCATTGACTTATACACCAAAAGACTCATGATTGCTATCCTATCTTTCCATTTCTCAGTCCTTTCTTGACCAACCAAAGAAGAACGCAAGGAGATATCTCAAGTAATGGAGACCAAAGGCTTTCCTGGTTACATTGGGTTTGTTGACAGAACCACCCTCCCCTTGAGTCAAAAACCCAAGCTAGATGGCAACCACTATTTTGATTCCAAAAAAAGGCAACAGATTCATTTTTTTCCCAATGAATTTGAAAACACCTTTGATCACACCACTGACCAAATATGTTTCATCATTTTGTTTAGATACTCAGTGGCCCTACAACTTGTTTTTGATAACAACAAGAAGTTCATATCCCTCCATGCTGGACTTCCAGGTTCTTGTCAGGAGTCATATGTGTTCAATTGCATGAGGATTTCCCAACAACCAGAGGACTAATTTGACCAAGATCAATACCTTCTTGCCAATTGTGCTTATGCTAGTGGGAGATATTTTGTTCCAGCTTACTGGAATGTTTCTTCAAATGATCAACCAAGAACCAATTTCAACTATCATCTTGCTCAATCATGCATTCAGATTGAACATGCAATAGGAGTCCTGAAAGGAAGATGAGCCAGCTTAAGGGAAATGCAAAACCAGCTTCAAAACCCCAAAGACATGAATTACCTCATCAACTGGATTATCACTTGTGTAATCCTTCACAACCTTTTGGCCAACCTCAAAGATGAATGTGACAAAATTGTAAAAGATTTAAAGAATTAAGAAACCTTGACCAGGCTTATTCATTCCAAATCCAAATAATAGGTTAGAAACTATGAACACAAATTGAATAAAGAACAGAAACATAAGATAGAGAGGAAAACAAAAAGAGAATGATGGTTCTACAGGCCCAATAATGACCTCTAAAGAGATTAAGTGGAACAGAGCAGGTGAGGATTTGCAGATGACTGATCCAACCAAAGTATACTACTGAGAGCGCTGATAGATTAGTTCAGGTAAATGTTGAGTTGAAATCTTCAGTGCAGTCTTCAGGGGTTGGTGATTTGGTGATCAAACTCTAATAGGAAGAGATGGCTGAGTGGTTGTGACTAAGTTGCAGGTTTTTGGTCATGAGATTCTAATTTGTCTTTTATGTTTGAGTTGGGTGGTTGCTTGAGAGTCTGGAGTGACAGGTACTCCAGGTACAGAAGACATGTGACAGATAGACACTAGAAAGTTGGACAAAATATAACTGGAGGTTCAGAGACATGCAGGACAGAA
Source organism: Puccinia polysora (assembly GCA_025617555.3). Classification (NCBI taxonomy): domain Eukaryota; kingdom Fungi; phylum Basidiomycota; class Pucciniomycetes; order Pucciniales; family Pucciniaceae; genus Puccinia; species Puccinia polysora. The sequence continues at coordinate 32,496,328 of CM062622.1, read as the reverse complement.
AACTCAAGAAATGCAATAAAAAATAACACAACAACAAAGCTGACACAGAGATGAAATCAGATGGAAACATCAACACGCCGGATCAGCTCAACATCCAAGGAGCTCAGCCCCCTACATACATGGTAAGTCTGAGTACATAGATGGGATTTTCTGGTTTGGTTAGGGAGTCTTCCAGCATGTCATGGAAGGAAATAAGTTTAACACTAATCAGTCCATCCCTCCAGTCGTTTCTCATGCTCTTGAGATTGATATCTATGTACTTTGCATGTGATTTGCAACCAAATTTCTTAATTTTGTCAAAGAGGCCTTTGTTGTCAACAAGGCGCATGGGGCTTCCTAGATATGACATCTTCCAAATTTCTGTTAGAAGGTGGTGAAGCCAAAGGCCTTTGAGGTGACTAGCTGAGAGGGGGTTACATTCTGATTTGGTGGAGGACAAGGCTATACTGCATTGTTTTCTGCTGGTCTGGTAGATTGGACATCCCTTGAAGAGGGAGATAAAACCGGTGTGAGAGAGTCTGGTGACAGGGTCATTGCCTCAGGTTGCATTTATTTAAGGATCCAGATGATTTGCAATGGACTTTGACTGAAATTCAAGTTTTTAATCAATTGTTTTAATAGGTACTGCCATACATAGATTAACTCTCTTCAGTGTGTTATCCCTGGTCTTTTGCAGAAGCAAGCAAGGTTTGATACAGCAAAACTGATATCAGGTCTTTCCAATTTTGTAATGTAGTTCAGCCTACCTATTGGAGACATATAATTTTTTCCCAGTTTTTCAAATGCTTCAATTTCCTCTGGTGTTGCAGGCTTCAGTTGGAGACCCAAGGTGAATGGATTATTTAGAGGCTTTGCATAAAGGAGATTCAATTCTTCTAACACTTTTTTGATGTGATTGGGTAGTGAAAGACAGATTGAGTCTGGGGTCACCTCTAGCTTCATTCCAAGTAGCGTGTCAACCTTGTGCGCTGAGGAATCTTTGAGTTTTGTGAGGAAAAAACTCTTAAAGTCTTCAGTGTTCCCCACAACAATTAAATTGTCTACGTGAAAAAAGAGAGCCATGATCTGATCTTTCTGGAGGTAGAGACATGGATTGCTTTTGCTTTCCTTAAATCCATTTTCCTTGATCCACTCACTCAAGGTATTATACCAGTTCAGTGGCACTTGTTTCAACCCATACAAAGATTTCTTCATCTTAAGGTATTTTGAGGTTTGCTTCAAGCCAGCTGGTTTCTTGATGAACACTTCCTCAATCAGCGGAGCATGAAGAAAGGCCCCTTTCACATTGAATTGGAGAATATTGAGTTTTTTGTCCACTGAGTAGCATAGTAGTGCTTGTAGAGAGGCCAAATTAACTGTGGGACCAAAAATTTTGATCAAGTAGTCAGTTCCAAATCTTTGGTTAAACCCCTGCACACAGACAGAAGACTTGAGAGTGGTATCACCAGTGTGCAGATCTTTTTTGCATCAAAAAGCCCAGGTAGTATCAAGGGGATTTGTGACTTCTGACTCATAAGCTTCTTCCCAAACCTTGAGTTCCTCAATGGTGTTGAGTTCTTTGTTGATGAGAGGTACCCAAGTTGGATTGTTGAGTGCTTTGTGTATGTTCTTAGGTATATCCAAGTGATAGTACCCATATTGTTGGGGAGGTTTGAGTTGACTTTGGTTTTGTAGATTGGGTCTCAGGGTTTCCAATACCTTGGAGTCTGAACCATCCAATTCCAAGAGGTCTGACTCCGAAATGGATTCAATGGCTGGTTTGATATCATCTTTTAGTTCAGCAATTTTTGCATCTTTTATGACTTTGGGTCCCTCATTCTGTGTTGATTGAGTAGTAATCACGGCTGATGACTTGTTTTTAGGGAGTTCAAGGATGGTTGTCAGCTAGTCCTTCAGTAACTTGATATGTTTTGTCTCAATGATTTTACCACTTCTGGACAGAATTTTGTAGGAAAAGAGGCAAGGATTATATCCTAGGATGATCCCCTCTTGCCCTTTTCACTCAATTTCAAAGGTATTTTGGAGTTGCTGAGTAGATAGATTTCCAAGTTTCCTATTGGCTGGAGGTAGTTTGCGGGTAGGTTGTTCTTTTGGAGCGTTTTCCATGGCGTTTCTCCACCTTTTTTGGAAGGAATTTGATTGAGTGAAAAGCAGCAGCTGTGAATAACTACATACCAGTAGTTTTTGGGTATGGATGTGGAACTGAACACCAAGAAAACTGACTCCATGATGGTACAATTTGCACGTTCTGCCTTCCCATTGTGTTGGGAGTGGTATGGCTCACTAATTATGTGTTGTATTGATTTAGACCTAAAGAAACACCTGAGATCTTCATTGAAAAATTCTCCTTCTATGTTGGAGACAACTTTGGAGGGATATCTGAGCAGTTTCTTGGCTTTTTTTTCAATGAAAAACTTGATGGTGTCAGAGGCCGCGTCCTTGGAAGGTAGAGGAAATGCAGAGAGATAGCCTGACTTGTTATTGACAATGGTGAGTGCAAAGCGCATCCCTCCTTTTCTTGTTCAATTCAAGGGTCCCATGAGATCTAGATGAAGTTGGTCAAAGACCCTGGATGCAGGAGCTTGAGTAATGTCAAAAGGATTCTTGGAGATTTTTGCCTTGTTGCATGCTAAACACTCAAATTTACTTGCAAGAGTTTTTCCAATACTGTGACCCAGGTGTTTTTCTATTTGTTTGATTCTTGCATGACCTAGTTTTTTGTGAAGCTCTGTTAATTCAGTTTGAGTTAGATAACACAAGAGGGGCTGTGATCCATTTTAGGGGACAAACTTGCTGAGGAGCAAATTGTTCTCTATCACACCAGTCAGGATGGGTTTACCATTGAAGCAGAGGGAAAAAGAAGAGGGTTTGGTTTTGAGATTGACTTGCAATACACATCCTTTGTTTAGCAGGGCTCCCAGGGAGATGAGATTGACAGTGGCTTCTGGAACCCATTCTGCGTTGTCTAGACGTATTCTTTCAGCTTGGTCTGAGATTTATATGGTACCTAGGACTTTGATTGGTAGTCCTTCTCCTCTTTTTCTGGTTTTGATGGTATTGTCTCCTGAGTGTTCTGTTAGAGAGGTGAATAAATCCTTGCTTCAAAACATGTGAATTGAAAAGCGGCTATCAAGAATGTATTGGTCCTCAGGGTATGACTTTGCTTTGTCAGTTCCACATAAGAACAAGTAGAAATGAGATCCTGCTTGTGGTTTCTTATTGGGTCCCCATCTGGATTTGTTTGGTGGATTGTCTGGTTTCAGCTTGGGAAATTCAACCCAACAAGAGGATTGAGAATGGGAATTCACCGCTGGGTTGTGTTTCCCATCCTGACATCTTGGGTGATCTGGTTCTCTTTGATGGTTGGAGTGATACAGAGCTGAGTTGGTGTCTGCCACCTTGGGGAGCTTGGCCTGAACTTTGTTCTTGTGTTGGACCAGATGATTGAGTACCAAGGAGAAAGAGAGTTCAAGTCCTGAGTGCATTATTTGAGACCATATGGCTTTGAGGTACTTGGGCAGTTTGAATAGAATTAAGTAGCTTAGAATATTGGCTGGGAGCTCAATTCCTACCTTGTCAAGATTCCCTAGATGGGATCTTACAGAGGTTACAAAGCTTTCAATGTTTTTTTGATCAAACGCGAGTTACAGAAAGTTAAAGAACCTTTGAGCCCAATTGGCTGCTTGACTGGAGGCAAATTGATTCTTAGTGGCAGCCAGATCAGTTTGGTGGAATCTTCATTTTTGGAGTTTATGATATTGGTGTGAGTTGCAGGGTCTAGCTTTGAAATGATATATCCAGCCATCTTGTCATTGTAAGGGATTTCTGTATAGGGATTGCTTGAATTGACAAGGTCAAGAATTCCTTGCATCTTGAACAAATGTTCCATCTTTTTTTTCCAGATTGAATAGTTTGTCTCTGTGAGTAAAGGTGTTGATTCCATGAGAGACTTCAGCACCAAGGAATTAAAATTTCCCTCTCCTCCTCCTGGTCCAGGTGTTTCTGTAATTCAATTTCTGCCAGATGAGCTGGGGTGATCCATATTTGGCTTTTAACCGTGTAAAAGATTTAAAGAATTAAGAAACCTAGACCAGGCTGATTCATTCCAAATCCAAATAATAGGTTAGAAACTCTGAAAACAAATTGAATAAAGAAAATAACCATAATAAAGAAAGTAAAACAAATGGAGACTGATGGTTCTACAGGCCTAATAATGACCTCTAAAAAGATAAAGTAGAACAAAGCAGGTGAGGATTTGCAGATGACTGATCCAACCAAAGTATACTACTGAGCGCGCTGATAGATTAGTTCATGTGAATGTTAAGTTGAAATCTTCAGTGCAGTCTTCAGGGGTTTGTGATTTGGTGATGAAAGTATAATAGGAAGAGCTGGCTGCGTGGTTGAGACTAAGTCACAGGTTGTTGGTCATGAGATTCTACTTTGTCTTTTATGTTTGAGTTGGGTGGTTGCTCGAGAGTCTGGAGTGAAAGGTACTCCAGGTAAAAAAGACATGTGACAGCTAGACACTAGAAAGTTGGAAAAACTACAACTGGAGGTTCAGAGACATGCAGGACACAACACTCAAGATATGAAATAAAAGATAACACAACAACAAAGCTGACACAGAGATGAAAGCAGACGGAAACATCAACAAAAATATTTGAAGATGATATTCCTGATCCACCTCAAGTCATCCCTGTCTCATCTTTTCCCTCATCTTCTTCTATGAGAGAGCAGATTCTTCCTCTCACCCTTGCTTGCTTTGATGAGTAATGTTTGATTTTGAAATATGCAAAAATCCCTTCAACATATTTTTTTGGTTTTGGTTGTTCACCCAGGATTCCTAGGCTGAGTTTTTTTTTTTTTTTTCCTTAGTGGACTTTGAAAAAAAACCAAAACAAATCTCCACCTCACCCCCCACCACTCACCAAACCCACCAACCTCTCCCCTCCACCTCACCACTCCAACCCTTCCACCTCACCCCACTCACTCACCAGTCAAACCCTGCCTCTTACTCACCAAACCACCTCACAATCCACCCTAACCACACCACCACCTCAAACTGAGCTCCACCTACCACCTAACTGCCATCAACCATCCAAGGTGAGTCCCCTTCCCCTCATTCAATCCATCTTTCTGGTTTGTACTTGCTCATTCCCTTCCTTACCTTACCCTTACCAACCTCCCAGCTCCAGCCAGCCCCATCATTCAGCCCAGTCCCCCTCTTCATCCTCTTCCCTCTTCTCTTGGTGAGTCTACCCCTCCCCTTCATCCTCTCATTGATCAACCAATTGATTGATAAATCACGCTCTACCACCACTACCCACACACCCCTAATCATCTATTTCAAGCTTATCATCCACTTCATCCATCAAGATCAATTCATTATCTCATCATCCCCTCAACGCCTTTGATCAACACCTTTTCTCTACCCATCATCTCTCCTTGCCCCCGTTAAGATCTCAACTTGAGCACACCAAGAACCAATTTGGTTGGTCCCTATCATGAATCCTCCCTCAATCCGGACCAATCCCTCCATCCTCCACCAGGAAAAATCAGGCATCTCTGGCGGACCAGAGACTTCACTTCACCATGATGGTTTCCCCAATTGCTTCACAGTTTATAATCAGTTTCCAGAGGAAATCACCATGATTTCTGTTTTTTTTCTGGTAGAGTTCACAAAGATGGAAACACAGTTGATCCATGATTGCTTCTGAGACTCCTCTTAAATTCTCCAAAAGTGACCAATGAATTCTCATTTGATTCTTCAAATTTTCCACTGTGTTTCTAATTGGGTTCTGCAGGACTTATCAAAAGTTTCTTTTGCTTTTCCATTAATTTTCCCCCATGAATCCCCTTGATTTATCCCTGGTTTCAATTTGATTTTCCTCAGATTAATGTTTGATCTCTTTCAGAACTGTATGATTTTCAAATAATTTAACCCCATTTGATCACTTCCAAGTATTTACTTCTTCAATTCACCTTTTTTCCTCCTATGGTGTATCAACCAAGTTTGGTCAGGTGGTCAACTGGGTGGCTTTTTTTTAAGCCACTGTTGGCAGGTTCTCAAAGTTGCATGAAAGTTAATCAACCGCTGCTTGTCAGGTGGTCACCCAATGGGGGTGTTCCATCAAGTGGGGCGTGGCGGCTTTCAACTTAAGCTGCCAAGAGTTTGGCATTGACAGGAGGCCATCCTATTGGTCATGCTGGTCATGAGGATAACAACTGCAGCTAAATTGCTTCTTGTTGCTTTCAGTTGATCAACAACTAGGTCAGGTTGATGACCCAACAAGATTGGACTCCCTTGAATTTTGCCCCATGAGCCCATTTTGTTGGGTGGTAAACTCCAGCTTGTTGCATGACCAGCAGGAGTTTACCACCAATCCAGGCTCAGTGGATACACCATATTTGATTCATAAATTTTCAAAAAAATCACCTACCATTTAATATGGTCCAGAAACCAGGAAAGTGATGGTTGCAATGGATCATTTAATATTGAAGAAAAAATAGGTGAGATGAATGTTTTCTTGAATAAGGATAATGTGAAAAAGCTGAAATTATCTCCCATGACCATTTTTGCAAACCATGTTTTAGCTTCTGCATACTGCTTTCCAAAAATTCAGTAATCAAAAGCTGTTTGATTTCCAAAAAAATCACCATGCATTTATTCCAAAAAAAAATTTAAAATACACATTTTCAAAAGTATACTTTCACCATTTTTGGCTGGCAAATCAGCCGGAATTTAAGGTACAAATAGATGAGGTTTTTTCTTCCATTATAATAAATAATTTACTCCACCAAAAAATGGCAAGAAGCAGCTTTATTTCAGCAAGAATCTGAGTGATTGTCAAGTTTATTTTTTGAATGGGCTAAGATTTAGAATGCTCAAAAAATTGAAGAGCTTAACCCTGTTCATGATAGAAGAACTGAAATTAAAAATATCTTAGATGATGATAGATTCCTTCAAACTTGAGAGCATCAATGGAATGCTTGGATTTTTCACGCATTTTCCATGGGCATGAATGAAACCCAAATCCCTAAGGGTGAGTTTGGACCCACACAAACCATCATGAAGCCTCATTTTGGAAATAAAGTTAGCGTCATGTTTGATTTTGTGCAAAATCAAACATGATGCAACCTTATTTCTGAACCTGATGTGTTTGGTGTCCACAAGCAACATGATAGTCTTGAGGGGAGATGTCTTTGGCTTTCAACAGTGACAGGGGAGATGTCAAGGGCAAAAGTGGGGGATAAGTCAATAGTTAGCGCATAGAGGGAGGAGAGGATGTGTCTATGCATGTACATGATGTTAACATTTTGGTCCGGACCAAAATGTTCTGCTCTGTCCAATTTTGGCCTATGGGTGACCTCAAACCTTGAGAAGAATCAACTACCGTCATTTGGGCTAAAGTTCACAAGTGGACGCCAAACACCCACCATGAAAAGCGACCCAACCATCATATGCCTTCATAAATATCCAGGATTTTCCTGATGGTACATGAAGGTTCATGTGGGTCCAAACGCACCCTAACTTTTACAAACTCTGGACCAAGCATTGTAAGGGCCCCTTTGGAAGATGACTTGTAACTGTAACTGCTGGTTACAAGTTAAAAATCTGCCCATGAGTGGATTTATAACTGTAAGTACATGCTCATATCAGGGCCCCGCAGCCAAACTGATTGGGACCTGTGAGCTCTCATTTTTAGCGCATAAACAGCAAGTTACAGAAAGTTACAAGGGGAAGAGCTTGTAACTTTCTGTAACCTTTTTTTGCGGAGGGCAGCATGGGAGTGTAACTTTGTAGCTTCAATTTGGCAGGGGGGGATCTGTTACAGTTACAGATATGGTGCATCCACTGAGTTTTGTTGGCTCATTGACTCGGTGGGTTTTTTTGTCAAACCACAGTTGGCAGGTGCTCAAAGCTGTGTGGAGTTTAGTCAACCACCCCTTGTCAGGTGGTCAACTGATGGAGGTGTGTCATCAACTTGGCCGTAGCGGCTTTCAACTGAAGCAAACAAGAGTCTGGCATTGACTTGAGGCCACCCCGTTGGTTGTAACAGTCATGAGGATCACAGCAACAGAAAAAATACTTCTTGTTGCCCTGAGTTGATCAGAAACTTTGTCAAGTTGATGACCCAAAAAGATGGGGCCCCTGTGGCTATTGCCCCATCAAGCTATTTGGTCCAACCATCAACCATGTCTTGTCACATGACCAGGGGGAGTTGACCACCTGACCAAACTGATCATATTTCTAAGTCAGATAATGACTTGTAATCTTGGCAGGTCCACCAATCAAGAAGGAATGCTCTTTGAAACAAATGATTCATTTTTACAAGGATGGAATACGCCATGCCAAAGATTTGGTGCTGACTTTCTCAACCATGATACATTTTTGGAATATTGGTCTTTTAAAGAATCCCAGAGTGACGTAGGAGGAAGTGAATTTGTCTGCAGGATGATATGCTCTTGTATTTAGGATATCAAAACTAAAACATGAAAGGTGCATAGGGATGATATTGATATTCTTTTATTGCTTTGTGATTGACTCTGAGAACAAAAAAATCACTACTTTCAATTGAGAATATTTGAGAAATATTATGTGGAATTTTATGTAGAGTGTCTTACCAGAGAGTGTGACGTTTTCTCTCTCTATGATCGGATTTTTTTGATCAAATGAGTATTGGGTATAGAAGGGGGAATAAAATAATTTGCATCCAATATTCAATGAGACAAACAATCAAGACACATGAAAAAGTTTTGAGGATGTCTAATTTTTTCATTTTAATTGAATTATGAGTCATATTGCTGATATTGTCAAGCAGTCCATATTGCTGATATTGTCAAGCTGAGAAGAAAGAAGGATATCTTAACTGATGACTTGACTATTGGTAAGTGAATCCAAGTTCATGAGCACTCCAAAGGTTATCTCAGGTATTCAGGGGGAATATATAATCCCCAGGCTTCCCACCAATACATTCACTTTCCCAGAACATTCATCCATTTATCCCCTGATCCTGAACCAAGTGAAATAGTACTGATCCTGAACAAAGTGAAAAGATGGAACGTGTCTTTGATTGTCAGTTAAACTTCAATTGAAAAGTTATTAATATATATAGATGCTTTAAACGGGTACTCACCCAGTGCATCATGAAAATCACCAGTGATCTCCCCCTATGGAAGATTAGTTTGTGTGTATTTGACTGATGGATTGATGCATTTGTTTTTATTATTCCCAAACCCCTGTGTATTTCTGAAGATTATCCTGAGAACAATTGATATATCAAGGAAGATGATTTGGTTACTCCTACTCAAGCTTTGATTACTGTTGGAAGTTCTGTTCAAAAACCAGGTAATGTTGTGTATTCATCATAGGAAGTTGGATTTGTGTGAATGGATGAAATACCGACCATTTTTTTACTTAATTAATTTATTTTGTCTTGGATGAACAGCAGAAACAACCCCAGGTGATCAGATTCAGCACAGTCAAAATGATGAAGAAAGCCTGGGTCCAAGAATGGGGCAACATTCTCTGCATGACAATATTCAATCTGAAAATACTGGTGAGTGAAGGGTTGATATAGTTGATGGTGTGAGGGGCAACATGTTTTCTGAGTTTGTTTGCCCAATTCTGTGTCAGGCAGGGTGGGCATATGATGAGAGTGGTGTGATGAGGCACAAATGCTGGAGGGTTATCTTGGTGATGGTAAAAAGAGGTTGATTCAGGCATAGTCTGACAAATAAGGGAGATTGCTTGTAAAGATTTCCCAAGACCCATATCATCCGCCAGTATTGAGCCCAAAGCAGTTGGTGGAACAGATGTTGGATCAATTAGAGCCAAGCTTGAGCCGCTGATTTTGTTTTCCCAAATGTGCCAGGCATTAATGTTTGATTTATACCACAAGGCCAGAGAAGAGGTAGAATGTGGTGATTCACAATCAAGCAAGAATGCAAGTCCTTGAGCCTGGTGGGGGAGGAGTTTGGTGGTGACTATTTGTGGATTGGGGTGGATTGGATTGAGATCACATCCACTTGGTATTTCAAGTAGGTTTGGATTATAGTAAGGGTTTTCAAGAAGTGATGGCATTGTTAGCCTTTGGGATGGTAGGTTGGACAGTGGGCAGCCCTGGTGTTTTGAAGGGTTATACTTAGGGGGTCTTTGGATGATTATATGAGCACCAAGAAGCTTATCAAGTATGTCCAATATATGTTGTTCATGACAGAATAGAAGGAGAGCAAGTTTAAATGTGGTAATTGTGGAAACACCAACATGGAGAATGGTTTCCACAAAGAGAATTGGATGAGGAAGTTCCTTCATCATTGCCTGCAAATCACCACCTGTTCCATAGCCTGTGGCCCGGGTAAGGAGGGGTAAAATTAATGAGGCAATTGGAGGGGTAAGGACTCCTACAGGGAAAAGAAGATATGGTAAGTAGACATTTAGCTTATTATTCCTGGGGTATAACAATTCCCAATATGTTCCTTCACTATGTAGCAGTTTTGGGAGAGCTGAGGTATTTATTTCAGCAAGAGGAACCTCAACAAGACCCACGCAGAATGGGGTATGATTAATTGACTGCATTGTGAGTATGGGAGTTTCTGGAGGAATAAGACAGGTGATGTGTTGCCAAGGAAGGAAGATGGTACTAGTGTGGGCAATCTGCCAGAATTTGAAATAGGGCAGGTATTTAAATGCAAATCATGTGAAACATTTGTGTACAAGTTGTGGGACAGGTGTAAAGATTATAAATATATGCATAGAGGGTATTATTTAAAATAGATTCATTTCATCTAAGGGGGAATAACACTGCTTGTGATGTCCGGTTTCTGGAAACCGGGAATCATTTTGGAGCCATGTTATTCCCCCGTAGAGAACATCAAAAACATGCTACCTCCAAGCCACATTATTCTGCTTCATTTTCCTTCTTCACCCCATGCTTTCAATCTGTATAGCCAGTTAAATTTATGGATGTTGATGTCCGGTTTGCGGAAACCGGACATTAACCTTTGGGGCATTTCATGCTCTACAGGGGCATAACCCTCCTAATGATTTTTGGTTTCCAGAAACCAGGCATCACCTTGGAGCAGTTTTATGCCCCCATAGAGCATGTAAAAACCATTAAGATTCATTTCACTTGGGATCATGGGGGTTCTTTCATGCTCTCCAGGGGCATAACACTGCTTGTGATGTCCAGTTTCCGGAAACCGGGCATCACCTTGGAGCGGTGTTATGCCCCCGTAGAGCATGTAAAAACCAGTAAGACTCATTTCACTTGGGATTATGTGGGTTCTTTCATGCTCTACGGGGGCATAAAACTGCTTGTGATGTCCAGTTTCTGGAAACAGGACATCACCTTGGAGCAGTGTTATGCCCCCGTAGAGCATGTAAAAACCCGTAAGACTCATTTCACTAACACCGCTCCAAGGTGATGTTTGGTTTCTGGAAACCGGACATCACAAGCAGTGTTGTGCCCATGTAGATCATGAAAGAACCCACATAATCCTCTTACTGGTTTTTACATGCTCTAAGAGGGCATAACACCACTCCAAGGTGATGCCCAGTTTCCAGAAACCAGACATCACAAGCAGTGTTATCCCCCTGTAGAGCATGAAAGAATCCACATAATCCCAAGTGAAATGAATCTTACTGGTTTCTACATGCTCTACGGGGGCATAAAACCGCTCCAAGGTGATGTCTGGTTTCCAGAAACCGGACATCACAAGCAGTGTTATGCCCCCGTAGAGCATGAAAGAACCCACATGATCCCAAGTGAAATGAGTCTTACTGGTTTTTACATGCTCTATGGGGGCATAAAACTGCTCCAAGGTGATGCCTGGTTTCCGGAAACCAGAAATCAAAAGCAGTGTTATGCCCCTGTAGAGCATGAAAGAACCCACATAATCCCAAGTGAAATGAGTATTACTGGTTTTTACATGCTCTATGGGGGCATAAAACTGCTCCAAGGTGATGCCTGGTTTCCGGAAACCAGACATCACAAGCAGTGTTATGCCCCTGTAGAGCATGAAAGAACCCACATAATCCCAAGTGAAATGAGTATTACTGGTTTTTACATGCTCTACGGGGGCATAACACTGCTTGTGATGTCCAGCACAGTCTGGAGAAAACAATCCATCCAATATGCCTCCAAGCAACTTCAAAGCAATTGATAATGTGGTAGATGGCATTTACTATATGCTCATAGCTTTCTCCAATCTTTGGGAAAAACATAAAATCAACAGGGAAACAACCAATATTGCTGAATATACTCCTCCTTTTTCCAAACTTCCTCAACAACTCACCAAACACCCTGCCTATCACCTTCTAGAAGCATATCTGGTTTCCGGAATACATGGTTTCCTGCTTATTCCAGATGATCAGAGGAGGTTCAAAGTCACCAATTCTCTCCAGCTTATATAATTAATCTCTAAAATAAATCAGCTAGAGCCAAAAGATATAACTGAAAAAATATGGAAAAGAACCAATTTATATGTTGTATCTCTGATTCAACAATCTTTCTTTGATGATAAAGCCTTCTCTTGGCCTTGGACTTCACAATTTACTCTTGAAAAATGTCTTGTACTTGATTTCAGTGATTATTGGCTTCAATTGGTGAATACTGAAGAGAATTTTGTTTTTAGTGTTCCATGTAAAGCCAATGTTGGATCAATTACACTACAGTAATATGTTTTATTCCTTCATGCTGGAAATGGAATTAAACAAAAAAAATTGATTATACTCAATCAGCAATACACACCTCAAAATTCTACAAAAGTCTCACTCTTGGGGTAATGAATTATGGCAAACAAAAAAGCTATGTAAATAATTTTTCATGATAAGTAATGAAATGAAACATCTTGTGATAAGACTTCAAATGTTTCATGATAAGCCTTGAAGTTTTTCATGATGATTGTCTATTGTTTCATGATATGGAATCAACTGCTTCATGATAAGACATCAACTTCTTCATGATAAGCCATTAATTGTTTCATTATCAGTGAAGAAAATCTTTCTTCCAAGTTCCCAAAACATGTCTCATGGAATCAGTTTCAATGTTTCAAGATAAGAACTCAATTTGTTTTCATCTTAATAACCCACGCAAGTCACTGAAACAAAAACATTGAACCTGAAACCTATTTCACCAGTTTTTTCATATAAAGAGACACTTTTCTCCCCCATCATCAATTCATCCACTCATAAAGAACTTGCACCAAAATGGCCCCAAAAAATATCCAACTTATTGTTTGCATGTGTGAAAATTGCTCCAGAAAAACTCATATGAATCCCAATGGGATAAAGCAAGGCATAGAATTTACCCCTTCTGGATATGCTAAGCATCAAAAATTCACCACAACTTTGCTTTCCACTCAAGTTTCTCCACAAACAATAGTGGCTCCACAAGCACTGTCCCCAAAAACACCAAAAAACCATAGATATCCATTAGATAATAACAATGCAAACATGGCCCAATCTCAAGATAATATCACTGCATTTTCACCTCCAGCTGGTGTTCCCATATTTGACACTCAAGACTTTGTCCTATTACCCTGGATACAAAACCAACACCATGTCATCCTTCCAATGGTGATCACAGCCATCATGAATGTGCATCATAAAATCAGTACAGAGGCATCAAGGTTTCTGCTTTGTGCTTTCAATATTCAAAATAAAACAATTTTTCAAAATACTCTTCAAAACCATCAGGCCAATAACAGCTCAAAGATTCCCCTCAGCATTTTGACCATCTTCAAGCATCTCAACCTGGATGCTTCACTGGAGATATATGTCTGTTGTCCAGAGTGCTTCTACTTGGTTGAACAAGAAAAACATGCCACAGACCCCAATATCAAATGCACACAAAATTCAAAAAGATTTGACCAGGGTCCACCTTGCTCATCCACCTTGGGAGCTATGAAGACTTCCATTAAATCCATGCCTAGCAGAAAAAATTTAAAAGAATCAAAACTCTCCCCAAGCAAAAATTTCATTTACCAATCATTTCAACAATTGCTGGCAAGATTTTTGAACTGTCCAGGTATTGAGGAAGAACTGCTCAAACATCTCCAAAACAAAACCTCTGAGATAATGAAAGATATCTGGGATGGGATTGTTTGGAAAAGATTCAGGGGCCCAAATGAAATTTCCCCCTTTATGTCAAAGCCTGGGAACTTGGCATTCACCCTATATGTTGACTGGTTTAATGCTTTTGGAAAGTCTAGTTGTCATGCCTCTCTTGGAACCATTGCCATGGTATGCCTGAATCTTCCACCTGAAATACTTCTCAAAGCAGAAAACATTTATCTGGTAGGAATCATACCTGGCCCCAAAGAGCCTATTGGTCCTCAACTAAATCATATACTCACCCCCCTAGTCAGAGAACTTCAGAAACTTTGGAATGGTGTCCACTTCTCCAAGACCTATAATAATCCTTGAGGAGTTACCATCAGAGCGGCTATACTCACTGCCATAGCAGATGTTTTAGCAATGCGCAAGATCATAGGATTTACCAGTCATTCAGGAAAAAGGTTTTTCAACTTCTGTACCATTGAAAAGTCTGAGATAAATGAGATTGAGCCTTTCAATTGGTCCCCAAGAAATTTATCAGAGCACAAAATTCAAGTAAATTTATGCTTACATGCAACCAAATCACACAGAGATCATCTCTTCAAAGAGAATGGTGTCCATTACTCAATATTAGAAGAACTCCCTTATTGGGATGCCACAAAAATGGCCAAACTTGACATAATGCACAATATGATTCTTGGAGCCTTGAAAGATCATTCTGTGACCAAATTGAAACTTCCAGAATCCTCTTGGAAAAAGATACAGAAAAAAAATCCAGACTCATCAGATGAGGGATCAAATTATGATGAAGATGAAAGTGGAGACAATGAAGATCCCAGCAAAAAACAAATTGATTCTAGAGATTTGTGTTACTTGAAAAGAGATTCCCAGCAAGATATTCAAAATATACAAAAATCCATAGGCAAAGGGAGAGAACAACCTCTGTCTCTAACTCATGAAGAATTCATGGAAGAATCTTCTTTGTTCTCTGACTTAGATTATGTACCTGTCTCATTTTTGGATCCAAGCACCAGTGATATCCCTGAGCAAAGCCCTTCAATTTTGTCAAAATTCAAGTTTGATTCTTTTCTGCTGAAAGATCTTCAACAAGTCATCAAGATTACTCAAATCCCATCTGATTGGACAAGAGTACCCAAAAACCTTGGAGCAGCAAGTCATGGAAGTCTCAAGGCTTCAGAGTGGTCTCTCCTTTATAAAGTCTACATTCCCAATTTCATCATTGCCATGCAATTTGAACTATGTCCATTCCCAGAAATAGTTGTTGAAAATACCTTCCATTTAGTGACCTGTTTGAACATTGCCACTAGTTGGAATACCAGCTCCCAAAATTGTTCTGATTTTACCAGGCACTGGGAAAAATATTGCCAACTTTGTAGGAAGCTCTTTCCAGAGCAAAATCAAAAGCCAAATCATCATCTTGCATCCCATATACCTGAGCTTTTACAAAGGTGGGGGCCTGGCCCCACATGTGCTACCTGGGCTTATGAGCACTTGAATGGGCTATTTTACAAGTTCAACACCAACAATTCTTTGGGTGTGTGAATTCCTTTAAATCAAAGATATACAGAATACAACAATTCTGACTATGATTTACATTAAACTCAGATGAAGTAACACTTACTATAGTTCAAAGGTTCTGCAGAATTTCAAATTTAAAGTCCCTGATCAACTCACCAGGTGCACCACCAGAGGTGAATCAACTTTCAAGAATTCTTGAATCACCCACCAGGTCAAATTCAATCCCACAGCTAAATCCTGTCCATGCAAATCCAGAATCTTATTATAAATTCCTCAATTATCTCAGGAATTCCATCTCTTCTACAAATTGGCAAGATTTCAATCAAATCAATAGTGCCAATGAACCAAACACTGTTACTCTCTCACCATGGTGGAACTATTGGAATCATCTCCATTGGAATAAAATGGCATTACCCACAACAGAATCAAATTAAAGAAACAGTACTGTGTCATATAATCTGGGTAAAGTCTCCTTCTTGGGTCAGATAAAAACCATATTCAGTGTGGTGGATCCATATGGGAGCATACCAGGTTACTTCTTGGAAGTGAATCCATTTCAAACTGACAGGAATTTTTTAGTTGATTGGAAGCATCTCAATGTGTACAATGTTAAACACGGGATTGAACAAAAAATCATTTCTTGTGATGCTGTTGATGGCCAGTGTGCATATTTCTCTCAAAATCGAATCATAATAGTAACAAAATTATATCTTCCTGAAAGTGAAATTTAAAAATTATGCAATATCCCAAGTGTTATGAATTGTTTCCATCTTTTTTATTTGAATTATTTTTGGAGTGAATTTCAATTAAATGTATCAAGCATTACCTGTAGATAGAACAGAAATTGCATGAGAGAAGGAATTGTATTAATGATGAGGATAAATTTTGTTCAAAAAATGCTTTTATTTCATTTCAGAAAATTATGAGGGATTATCCTCATAGGGGGAAAAATGGATACTTGTGGGAAATCAGTGAGAAAGCGAGAGAAATCAGGGAGAAATCAGGGGGAAATAAGGGACAAAAAAATTAGAAACCACGTGGAATCTGTGAGGAAGTAAAATAGAAAACTTGGAGAATAGCATTTGAAATCATAGGTAAGACAGGAAGAAAAGAATGAGAAAGCTATGATATCAAAAGGTGAAACAGAATGGAATGAAATCAGAAACAAATGTGAATAATTGGAGCAATTGTGAAGAAACTAATTGTAAAATGGGGGTAAGCTATGTTTCCAAATGATGGAAACATTCAAGAAATCCATTGGATTCAACCATCTCATCAAAAGGATGTGATGTCACTGGCTGACCAGATCCACCAGATTTTTCCTGGTGCTCTAGACCCAAGCTCCCTCTCTTCCTCCTCCCAGATCCCCTCCAATTCCAACCATCTCATCCATTCTCATAAAACTCCTACCAATCCTACCATCTCCTTAGCCTCCTATCAAAATTTCCCGTCCCCTCATCCAACGTGCTCTAGGTCAATACAACTCATCTCTCAAAACAAGGCTAGCCCCTCATATCTTCTAATTTTCTCTCTTCAATCTTGAGTGGTCATCCAAAAAATCCACCAAAATCCCACTACCTCATGGTACACTCCAAAATCTTACCTAATCTTGTCAATCCCTCCTACTATGTATTACAGCTCACTCCACTTGGTTCAAAACCCAAGGTTGAACCTCAGACAGCTTCCCATAAACTGGATTTACTTTGTCATCACAGCAATCCATTTGCCGGGAGTCAATCAAGCCATGTGAGCTCTATTATCCAGCCTTATGACCATCTTCCATATGAATCTTGTACTTTTCAGATCAGCACACTCAAACATCATCAAATAATCAATGGTTTTATACTTTTCTCTTCTCAGAACAAACTAGAAACCAAATACTATTCATCATCCTATCTATTTGACAGTCTGTTTGGACTGGACCAATCACTCTATTGACCTCCTGCTGTTAGGTTTTTTTTCATCTTTTTTTTATTTTTTAAATCCCATCATTTGTCACCAATAATGTGAATGTTGCTGACATTTTTTTTTTCAATCATTTGACCGCTATCAGTGAACAAACCATTCTTCCCATCCCCCCTCATAATGTTACATAAAAAATCAAATCTCATCTTGTTCCTCACCCCTATCAGAGTATATGGCTGGGAGGGATAAAGATGGAAAGAGATGGATTGAAAAACATAAAGAGAGGTGGGAAGGGTAGGGCCCATCACCAAAAGAGAATTCTGAGAGATTCCAAAATGTCTTTGGAAGTTTCAGAGGAATGTGTCAATGAAAAGATTGTCTGTTCTGGTCAAAAAATTTGTCCTTTGGATCTGTACCCGTCCATTGTTGCTGAAAAGAAAAAGAATAGTCAAAAGCCCACCCAGGAAGAGTTTGAGCAAGCAAAACAGACCATCAAACGGTTCCATTTATTCCTCCGTGGAGAGGTAATTGTTCTTGATCAATCTGATTATCAGGCTCTGGTTGCAGTAATAGAATTTGTGCCTTTGAATCAACTGTCTGAGAAAGATAAGAAGGAAATAAACTTTTTCACAAAATTCCTTCACCATTCCAAAAAATTTGTCAACCCGGTTGGTCCCTCAAGATCTTGGGGTGGGAAAATGTGGGCAATCAGATGGCCAAAATTGATGAAACCTTCAGAGTTATTTGGCTGTTATGTGAAGAAATTGTCTGTTGGATCTTCCCCTCAAGAGTATGCCTATCTCAACCTTAAGTCTAATGAATTCTCACAAATTCAAGGCCAAATGTTCCAAGAATCAGCCAGACTAGCACAGGATTCCAACCGTCAAATGATTTTTGACAGCAATATCCCCTCTTTCTCTTCCCTTGAATTTGGATCCCAGCTCACTACTTTTCACTGCGCTCCACACATCACTTTCACCTCTGATTATTTTTACAACTATCCTCACATTGATAAAGGCAACATCTCTGGCTATTCCTTTTTACTTGTGGTTCCAACCAAGAAATCCAATGGAAAACTTATTGAAAACATGGACAAATATCAAGTATCTGATGGCCAATCTGTTTTTCCAGACCTTGGATTTTGAATTTATTTCAAGCAAAAAGGTATAGTCAAAATGGTTTGGGCAGCCAATAAGTACAAGCACTTTACTTTTCCTGCTGTGGAGACTGCCACTCATACAAGAATGGCAATGTCAATAAAAAAAAAAAACAACTCAAAACACTTGCAGGGAATTGAAAAATGGCAAAATTTAATCTAGAAAAAAATATAAATAAAAACAAAAAAGATCTGTATGTTGGTGGGGTTAAGAATACTCTCAAACATTGTTGTAATCATGAATAATTTTTTTGTTTTTCTTTGAGCCATGAAATTATATTTACAAGCCCAGCATTTGAGTAATCTGCTGTATTTCATCTACTGTTCTACTGCTACCAATGCAAGCCACAGCTACTGATACCTTATCCTTTTCTTCTGTTGCCAGTTGTTACCTCTCCTTTTACAGTTGTGCTTTCTGTTGATCCATCTCCTTTTTGTATTTTTGAAACTCTTGCTCAGCCTGTTTCAACTTCCACTCAGCATCCAATTTTTTTTGATCGGCCAAACTCTTGGCTTTCTGCTTTTGACCATCCATGGCCAGTTGACAATCCCACTTTTGCTTTTCAAACTCAAGTTTATCTGATTCAATTTGTGATTTCACTGTTTTTTTGAGGGGAATGGCAATGAGCATGATTTTGAAAGCAAGGATATTCAATCAATGGACTTACATGAATCTTTCTTCTCCATGATTTCTTCAAAGGCCAAAAAACCAGAAGTGTTTCTCCTCTTTTGATGAATTTTGGGGTTGACATTGATGGAATTGGAGGCCTTTTGCTTACCCTTGGCAGAGGAGGCTTGAGTCTGAAAGTTGTCACTAGTATTTGAAGGTGATGTGGGAGGCCCCATTGGCTTGAGCTTTTGGCCATTAAAGAATGAATGAGCCTGTTTTTTTTCAATCTAAATTGGTCAGGATTAACAAGACAGAAGAGAAAAGAACTTGGTTCCTTACTTGAACCAATGTTGAGGGTAATGGAGAACAAGGAGACCTTAGAGGATGGAGGTCAGCCAACACATGTTTTGTTGTCAGATCTGAAGCAGGCATCATAGTTGGAGGGAATTTTGAGCCAGTTTACCAGGATGATGTGATCAGCTCTCTTGAGCTGACTTGAGCCCTTGGAAGCTAATGGGGGAGGATTTTTTGTTGTGGAGTTCCTTATGTTTGCTTTGGTGTGGACTTGCGGGGGGAGGTTTGCTGAGGGGCCATTTAGAAAGCCTAAGGGTGATAAAGTGATGAGAGAAATCAACTGATGAGAGCAATAAAGTGACAAGAGGGATAAAATGACAAGAGCAATAAAGCAATGAGAGCAATCA